>JARHVA010001506.1:1675000-2172500 GCA_037957365.1 Torreya grandis
CCTAGAGACAAGGAAGGTGATGTTGGCACCTCAAAGGAACAAATAGAAAGGGAAAGGAAAAAGTAGGATGGCACTGGGAAGGAACCTAAGGAGGTTCATGCTAAGGATCCACAAAAAAAGAAGTGGACAAAAAGGAAAAGTCCAAAAAATTAAAACCCTTATAGGAAAGACAAGAAGAAGAAAGCACCAAAGAGGGAAGAAACACCAATGAAGAGGAGTGTGAACTAGGAATTTGATTAAGAAGAGGAGATTAGAATTGTGTTAGTGAATGAAATCAAATAAAAAACACACTAAACTAACATCTTCATGCCTAGTTACTAGGGTGAGCTTAGTGAAGAAATACAAATGAACAAAGGAAAACTAAAATGCAAGAAAATACATATTTCTTACCTTCCTTGATGCTCTAAGAGTATTCTTGGATTGGCTTACTTAGTTTGTGCTCATGAAGTCCTCATCAATGGAAGCTTGGCTACCTCCATCTCTCCTTGGCACCTTTGGCTTTGGCTTGGAATCAATTTGGCATGGTAACACTAGTTTGGATGAAGCTTTTGGAACCAATCCTACATTATAACTTTGCATAAATTAAGCTTAAAAATGATGTTCATGGACTCTCTATTTATAGATTTTTAAGATTGATCAGAATCAACTTGAACTGTCCACCCTAAGATGAAGATGTGTGGTTGAGAATTAATTCAATTTTTTAGATCTAAGTTTATAATTATCCTCATCATGACATTGGATAGAGGGAAAATTAAGAGGCATGGAGGGTATTGATGAAGCATGGAGGGCTTAAATCATGATATTTGTGGCATTTATGGCCTAGGGATGTCTTTCTAATAAATGAGGTCACTTGAGGATTCACATATTTAATATTCATTTCTAAAACAAATTATTCAACAGGTTTCCATAGAATTTTTTATTAGGCTCTAATTTGGTTTAATTATCTCTTAAGCTTGTTTAAGCACTTTGTGCACAAATTACTCAAATTGATCAGAATGACTTGTTATTGGTCTAAAATTTGACTAGATTGAAATTAGAATGTGATGGCAGATGTGTTGGATCCATTATCTCATTTAGGATGTTACCAACACCAAATAAAAAATGCACGTCTTGTGCAAGAGAATTGATAGGAAAGAGCAATACAGAGCACCCAGGTGCAAAATTGGTATTTTGACTCAAAAAGAATTGATCAAAGTTAGCTAGCCCATAAATTGCATTACCCTATTTAGGGATACCCTAGATTGAATCAACACTTGAATATATCAATTTCAACTTATTTAATGCATTTTAGTGTTTTTAGGCCAAATTTTTCACTTTAGGATAGAAATTGGTCAAAATCCTAGTTGGAGGTTATCAATGGCCAGTTTTAGGTATCTACAAGGAGTAGGAGTAGACATAATTGACCATTGATAAAGAGGAGTTTGAGCCAAGCTAAAGGGAGAAGATACAAAAGGGGCACACACAAGATGGGTATTTATACATGTTAGAGTATATACCCTCCAAAGCTATAACAATGTTGATGCATCACCAAGTGTCCTTTGCACTTGATTGCTATATAGATGAGCCTCACTTCAATGTGATAGTGAAATCAATATAAAACATTGAAAAACTAGAATATGGGCATCACTACCAACTTGTCAACCCTTGAGATATGAACTCAATAAGATCAGGTAATGCCCTCCTTAAAATGGCCTCTAAGGTAGCATACAAGAACATTGTTAATGATGTATGCACCATAAAATGGAAGGATATAGAACTTAAGGTAGAAGAACTTAACACAACAATGATCAAACTCTAGAAATTTATTGAACACATGGAAGAGGGAGATCCATCCTTTTTGGATGATGTTGACACTTTTAACCTTTCATAAGTGGATAAGGTATACACACTAGTAGAATATATGCTCCCTCAAATGAATGTAGTGCCAAAAGAAGAAGACCCTTGTGAATCCATAAATAAAGAACTAAAAAAAAGATTAATGAGGTAGAATACCTCTTTACAAGGATAGAAGAGTATGTAGATGATGTTGATGTCATCTTTTAAAACGTCTCCACTAAGGCATTAGTTATCGACACATGCCTCCAATAAGTGAAATGAGAGAAGGATGCATTGATGAAGTAAGCATTCACTGTCATGAGAGTTGAGTGCACATAGATTATGGTATAGATTAACACTTTGAGTGCCCAGATGAAGACCCAAGAGCAATACCTATAAGAGCTCTTCCATGCCTTCTAGACAAAGACAAGTAAGGATCCATCCTAGATAGCAAGGTCTAAAAAGTGAAGGAAAGGCTAGAGGCCTTCAAGAAAAAATTAGACAAAATTGATGTGTTCATACCTGAGGATACCTCTATAGAGATTGATTTATCCATTTAATAAAATAAAGCTCAAAATCTAGGGCTTCGATGACTTCAATATATAACTAAGTAGAGTGCACCCAAATTTTGCATTGCTAAGGCATTGGAAGGATAGTCTGAGGGTGGACTAACATTTTTGTATGGGGTAATAGTGGGCCCCATTTTGTGCTAAGTATTGAATTTGTGTGAACTTGGTAAATACCTAGGCATGAGGTATTCATATATGATTATTATTATTTTATTTTCTAGCGGTACCATCTGGCTGACAGTTAACAACTCCATTTTGATTCAATCATTACTAGGAAGTGGTGCATAAGATAGTGACTGATCTTTAAAGATAAATATCTCTTTTTATAATCAAGCAACATCAAGAAAAGGGTACATAGGATAATAAATGTGTATTGAATATGAGTCATAGTGGAGGTGGTGAGATGTGTACCTCTAATGCCAGCTTAGTGATTAGCTTGCTCCATTTACCATGATCCTAGGAGGTTCCAAAGCCTATAAAAGGAATTTGCGTTCAGTTGAAAGGGGGATGAAATAAATAGCAAAGCTCTAGTGAAATAATGATGTATAATTATATTTAGCAATAGGATTTAAGTTGGGATGCTTTTTGCCACTCTCCTTTATAATGCCCAAACTCACTATGAGCTTGGGCCTTAGAAGTTTATGTTGAACCTTTGGTCATTTTATATGGACTATGCATGTAATGTTGTTTAAATTATTTAATGAAGAATGCATTATAAAAATGGTTAATAGACTAATGTTTTAAGTCTTTGAATATTCATTAGTTGTATGTTGCACTCCATCAAATGTGTGGTTGGGTTCTCACAAGTTCTTAATTGAACTCATTCATGGTGGAGCTATAGATAGAAATGAACCCCATATTGAGACATGAAATGTTTTAAGGATGGTTAAGACCCTACACCCTAAATGACACCTTCACCTAAGTATAAGACCATTCCTAAGTCCCCTAACTAGGTAACCAATTAGCCCTCAATAGCCTAAATGTTAGTGAGCCTATGAAACCTAAGGATTGTGCCCATGAATGCACAATAATCATTACACTAACCCAATACCTTCAAGAAAAGAGTGTGTCACGGAAAAACTATCCCATCATAGACCCTAGTGCCTTTTCTATTGCACTTTGAGTGAGAACATAAGGCTTGTGCCTTATGTATATTGATGCCAACACAGTCAATTGTTAAATGTTGATTTTCATAGGAATAGTTAGGGCTTACACCCTTTTAAAATAAGCTTAAATCCAACCTTTATGGATAGGTAAGTGCAAGACTAGGCCCATGACTGAGAAGTCTACTTTTATACAACACATGTCTTTATGAAAATCCTATTGAAATACCCTTTTCTTAAGATGCAATATGTGCCTTGTAATTAACTCATCTCAAAATAAAAGTTAACTATATCATTTTATGTATAAAGATAGAATCATGCATAATCAAGTGAACATATGAAGAGTATGTCATCATAATAATGTATATATCAATCAAGACATGTATGTAACATATGTAATGTAGACATATAAGTGTCATGTCTAAATAGGTGTATTAATGAAACATGCAATAGTGACCATTACTGAAAACATAAGTGAATTAGACTATGTAGTAAAGGTGAATGAGATGGATCATGGCACCTCTCAATATCAATAAGATCAAGAGTTAGTGTCACACATAAGGCCAAGAGTTGCATACAGTGAATATGAAAATGTCACAAGAAACAAGGCTAAGGGCCATAATCAAGAGACATAAATATGTCACAATCAAGGGATATAAAAAATGGTGCATCAAACAAGTCCAAGGGCCACACTTAAGGGACATAAATATCTCACAAATAAGGGGAATGAATATGTAGCATCAAAAAATTCAAGGGCCACATGCAATAGACAATCTATTAAAATATCCTATTGTACAAGAGTAAAGATATCAATAAAGTATTGAAAAAGTAAAGACTAGTCTACATCATCCATATGTATGAATGTAACATCATAGTATAATAGTATATCCATGTAGCATTGTTTAAGATATGCATGACTAGAAAGATATTATTTGTAAAAAATCTATCTGTATCACATGGTATAAAGGTCCTACAAAAAATATCACGTAAGATTAAATCCTATTCAATAAGATGCCCCTAGTAGTAGCTTGGTCACTAGATAGAGAATATACCAATGTATATATGTCCATGTTTAACGTATATATTGTGCATCACACTCAGATATCATGAAATACATTTTTGTATGAAATAAATATTCCATCTACCAAACATGCAATAAATAACATATGTAAATAGTGTAATATAGCAATAATGTCATGCTCATATCTTAATTTTTGTCTTTTGAATATTTTTATTTTATTTTGTAGTTTTTTAATACTTAGAAGTAATGCTCATAAATTCATGAGTATCTCATTCTTGTTGGGATTGAATTCAATATATTCTAGATTGTCCTTGAGATTATGTAATTAGATTTCCTCTTCTTCCATTATCTCTGATTGGTAATATTTTTTGCTTATTATCTTTGAAGTTTTTTCCTTTTAATGAGAATCATTTTCATTATGTTGAATTATAATTATATTTTCTTTGTGTGTGAGGGAAATATATTGATATGTTTTATTAATTATAATCTATATAAGGTATAACTCCAATCCTAATGTGTGTGCCAAGTGGGTTGTAGAAGGTTTCACCCATCTGCATTTAGCAATGACATTTGAACCATAATCAATCAATATGGTAATATGTCCAAAGAATGCACCATGATGTGGGTTGAATTGGTATTTAATGTTGATCCCCAAGTATAATAATAATGTGAAAGTACATACATCTTGGAGTTGGTCTTCATCAATATGAATATTTATTAATATACACCTTATATATGTTGTAATGGTGAAAGCCTCATGTCGAGGACTTTTTTGCTTGCTATAATTATAGATGGTGTCTTTACAAAGCTTGATGTGAGTGGTTCCTATTGAATCTATATCACCTTAATAATGCCTTCATTCTCATACATTTGAAACTTATATTATAATTTATCAAAATTATCTATGTCATGTCCAATGATTTTATGATAATCTCAATACAATTTTCCTTATTGAAGTGAGAGATGTTTCATTACTCGATGCCTAGTAGATACTAATGTGATGCGATTATGATCAAGTAATATTTTAAATATTATTCTTGGTTTATATTGAAGATTTATTACATGCAATGGTGTTAGATTTTTTATATATGACACATCCACATTATCTATTGAAAATGTATGATTGTTTATTTTTCTAAGTCATATTTGACTTTAGTATCACTAGTCCCTGATGTGAGATAATATTACCACTACTATTTCCATTCAGAATACAATCATGATCTATCATTGTTGTATTTCCTTAATCAAAATATTTTCTTAATAAAGTATAATAGTTGTATTGACTTCCTTGTGTGTGTTTTATTGTTATGAATTAAAATCTTCATATGCTAGTTGTGTATAAGAATACCCTTCAACTCAACTGCTTCACCCAACATCACCATTTGATATTGGATTTCTTATGCAAAAATAAGGTTTTATTATACAATTTAATTCATGTGATTTAATTCATAAAGGGTTGGTATGGATTGACCTTTGTCAATCCTTGTTGATTGACCAAATATTACACTACATGTCTAATACTCTAAAGAGGCAAAATAATTAATTTTAGTTATATAGATAATGTGTATGTGTGTAATTGTGGATTAGAGTATCTATATTATATGTGTCCTATCTTTACCTTGGTATAAACATGTAGATGTAATTTTACCTTACAAAATTTAGATTCAGTTTTAAAACTTCAATAAGTCGAATAAGTAATATTTTCAATCTCTTGATAATGAAAAGTGATTTTCTTAAATACCTTATAGTGACTTTTTATATATAAGATCTTCTAAATTTTAATTAAGAACTTAATGGTGTGCAAAAACTAAACAAAATAAACAAAAATGTGCCCAAATAATGGCCATTTCATAAAACATGCCCATAAATAGTTTAAGTATATAATTGGGCTAGTTCTGTCATCTTTGTTCAATATCAATAGTCAATATTGATTATAAATGATGGAACTAAACCTAGGCGTAAAAATAATCTAGGATGAAATAAAGGGATAAATATCTCTATAATATGTAAAATAAAGATGCAAAAAATAGGAAATAGGTGTCACATAGGCAAATAGAGTTAGAAAGATAATTAAAAGACCAAAAATGATGTACCACTAAGTACTTAGTTTATAGTTTGAGATCCATACATGCAAGGTTGCCTAAAGGAATTGTGAAATAAGGCTTGTACTATATCTATATTTCTACACCTTTTAATTATGTAATAGAAGATGTAATTTTTTTGGACTCATTAAAATATATTTTCTTGGAATGATTGAATTGTTGTATTACTTAGACTGGTAGGGCTTGCATAGAGAAGATACTAGAGAAATGTATAATGTAACAACTAATTAAAAGGAAACAAAGCGAAATAAAGTAGTTGAGAAAATTAGATGGTTGAAGTGTGATGAAATATTAGGTTTTATCATCATGAATGTGTTACATGGAATTCATTTCTAAAAAAAGGTTTTAATACACTTAGTGAATGTTAGGAAATATTTGAGAATCTCTTATTCAGATTCTAGGAGATAAATAAGACACAAGACATTTAATGATAATTTAGATATGTTCAATGCATGAGTGAAATCTATACAATATAATATTTTAAGAATCAAGAGAGAGATATTATATAAATGTAAAAAAATGTTTTAATGATGTATGTTCTTTCTACATAACAAGCTTTTGAGAAAGATGTAATGTTATCAATCTTATAAATTGGTTTCTTTCTAAAGATAGATTTGTGTGTGTGTGTGTGTGTGTGTGTGTGTGTGTGTGTGTGTGTGTGTGTGTGTGTGTGTGTGTGTGTGTGTGTGTGTGTGTGTGTGTGTGTGTGTGTGTGTGTGTGTGTGTGTGTGTGTGTGTGTGTGTGTGTGTGTGTTGTGTGTGTGTGTGTGTGTGTGTGTGTGTGTGTGTGTGTGTGTGTGTGTGTGTGTGTGTGTGTGTGTGTGTGTGTGTGTGTGTGTGTGTGTGTGTGTGTGTGTGTGTGTGTGTGTGTGTGTGTGTGTGTGTGTTTGTGTGTGTGTGTGTGTGTGTGTGTGTGTGTGTGTGTGTGTGTGTGTGTGTGTGTGTGTGTGTGTGTGTGTGTGTTTGTGTGTGTATTACAAAAATCAAGAAAAAAACATTTATAACATTCAAAATAGTTTATATTATATGTGTGACCCTTCTCCTTAAAATGATTTAGATAATCAATGTCAGAAGTGTAATGCTCAAAATTTTTGGTGAAATTAGGTGTTACCCCTCAACCCCATAATGTCTAAGCCTTTGATAATTATGCACTCCATAAGTATTGAAATGGAGGCAGTAAGTTTTTGTTACTAAATAGTACCACATGGTGAAATTTGTCTTTGCCAATGTGGTGTGCAGGTTTTTAGGAACTTGAAGGATCCATTGGTAGAAATCACGCAAGGTTTAATGCACAAATGAATGACACCATGTCCAATTTTCACCAATAGAATTATGTCACTACAGAAGTGTATACGACATCTATTTGATATGGATTTATGGTCTTTAAGGTATTGAAAACCTTGGAAGGTGGGTTTGGAGTATCAAGAACCATTGAACATGATCCACAATTACCATACATTATGATCATTAGCTTGTTGGTATCACTAGAGCTATTTTAAATATGCGATCCTCAAACATAAAATTATTTGGTAAAATAAATGTCATACGATGCCACTAAATCGAGAATGAAATAATCAAATTGAGCCCAATATATTTTTGTAATAATTACGATTCAGTATCTATGTTTGAATTTTTAAGGACTCAGTTTTTTATTTTTGGATAAAGAATAAGACATGCTATTTATTATTTTAGTTTTATCCAAGCTAGTAAATCCTTACTATATCTTTGTCTCATTATTTCCTTATACTAGACATGTATTTAAAAATGATTGTTAAACTCCATGATTTGAATATTTTTTTAGAACACCTCATCAAAAAATCGGATAAATTCATCCCTATGGGGACACTTAAGTAACCAAAGAATATAATAATTGTGGAAATATAACCTTAAAAATATAAATAAAAGGGTAAAAACTATTCATAGAGTTCCAATAGCACCCAAGTCGAATCAACTAGTGATATATATTCCTCTTCACCACCACAACTAAATCCAAAATTATGAAAAATGTTAGGACATTATATTACTAAAAGGTGTTTTGAAGATTGGGTTTACAATGGGGGAATGCCACAATGCACTAGTCAGTTCAAAAAAGGGGAAAATAGAAATATAGAGAGATGATGAAGAATAGTAATTGGATCTACCTAAATGATGAGATAGTGATTGAAAGTACTAAGAAATAATTTAATAATAAATAACAATGGAAATAGATTAAAAGAATACTAAAATAAATAAATAAATATAGGCATTGTGGTTGAATTATAAGAATAGGAATAAAGTCTCAAAGTGGCATATAAGGTATTTTGAGAATGTGATTTAGAAAAGGGATAAAATTAGTACAATGTTGATTCTGACCTGCTCCAAATTGTGGAGTGGATGATTCTAACATATACATATTTTAAATACCTTTAAATGTTTAGGTCTCTTTAAAAGTGGATAACACCTAGGATTTTGGCTTTTCTTCACTAAATTGATGATTTTAATTGGTTTATTTTATTCACATTTTTTACATAGTTATTCATTATTTCCTAATAGGAATAAAATATATAAGATAGTTGGCTTGGGAAATATATTGGGGAGTTACAACTAAATATCCCACAAGCTTTTAATAAGAGATCTATGTAGGTACAAAGTTTGTGAGTGAATCTAAATAAAAAAGAGATAAAGGACATTATATACACTCCATATATAATCAAATAGACTTATATACCTCACTCTTACCTAATATTGGTAGAAGATGTGATGGCATAAGACTTTAACATATGTTGATTCAATTTAGGATCAATGTGCAGAATCATTGGATAAATATACATAATTACTGATAGGGGTTGATGATTGTGCTTGAAATAATTATCTTTTAATAGATATAGATTTCTAGTAATTGTTATGAAATGGATATCGGTAGATTTTATTTGTATAGGCCTATCTAGGATGATTAATAAAAAAGCCAACCCTATGAGATAGTGATATGTGTTAATGAATATGTGAGGAATTAGGCCAAGATGCCTATGAAATGAAGATGATTAAAATTTAAAACAAAATCATTAGAATTCAATCATAAATTTTGAACCATTTATTGTAAAGTGAAAATTAATAATGATAAAAATATAGATTATGTTAAATAGAGGATGGATGAATAGGATCCTAGTGTTGGCAACTAAAAAAATCATGATGGTAATGAGATCCAGATAAATCAATGCTTCTAATGAGAGTTTAATGTGGACTAAATTTTTATAAAAAATAGATAAATATAAAATATGAAATAATTTTGGTAAAACATGGTAAAAATGAGATAGAAAATGTTTTTGTATTGTAAATAGGTGTATACACAATGTCACACTTTGATGTGTGTGCATGTGAATGCATTTTTTCATCAATGTAAAAAAATTAAGCACATACTTCAACAATACCTAAGGGATGGAACAATGAATAATATGGATGATTGGGATAGGCTCACTCAAATCCTAGTGATAGTAGATATATTATACCTAGAAACAATCATGAATGCATTATAAAGAGTAATAACTAATGTAATACATAGAGTGGCAATTAGTGAGACAAGAAACATAGCTAAACAATGTAGTTGAGAAAATTCTATGGTTACATAAGTGTGATGAAAATTTAAGTGTTATCAACTTGAGTGCAAAATATGAACTTAATTTTTCACTAAAGGTATATTTTTAAGGATTCCTTAGTGGAATTATATGAGTATAAATAATCATTACAAAGGCTTAAATTATATCATATTTCACTACAGAGGTTACAATCACACTATAATTAATGTGTGATATTATACATAGATTCAAGGCATCTTATAAACATTTCGGATAACTAATATATAATTTTTTATATAATGAAAATGTATGTATGCCATGGCATATATTTAAATATCCTCTAATGGGTAATTAAGAAGGTAAATAAGTGTAAACCAATGGTTACCAAAAGTAACGATGAGTGAAGGGATGAAACCTTTGGATCTTAAAGGGAATATGTTGATGTTAATGGTGTGGGAGACAAAATAATCATTAACATTCAAGAGAGAATAACAAGGAGAGAATATCATAAAGAGAGAGTAATAAGAGGAATAATTTGGATTATATAAATAGATAGACATTGTGAAGGCATAGAATAAAGAGATATGTGGAATATGTAAGTACATAATATTTTTCACTTTATCTTTACTAATGAAATCTCTTGTAATGACTTTTTGAAAATCAATATCCTTGAGTTCACACCTTAAAAGGTGCACTAGGAAATTAGTGGGTAGGCCCGTAATGTTTTTCAAGAGATGTTGGTGCTATATCATGATTACATCATTTCCACTACTAGTTTAGTTCTTTAGATGTCATGCCATTTACCTCCTACCATCATATCCTCATTAAGTTGTGCTAGTTTTCCTATATCATATGACATCAATCTAGATAATACCCTATATTTAGTTCCTTTTACCCTTCCTATATTATATTATCTAGCCTAATGTAATTTTGATCCTACCTTATAACATATATACTATATCAGCCTATCCAATACCATTTTATGTCAGATGACATATTTAAACTATATCATCTTGGCTAATACTCTTAATTTAGATTTTAGGGTTGGTTTTAGGTATTGGATAAGTATACATTAGGATTAAATATTATTATAATCATACCATGTACACTCTATTTTATCTATTTTCACTCTCACTTCTACCCTATGTCAAATTTGGAGGAGTCTCTAGACTGGAACATTATCTTGAAGAAACTTATATTCTATTATTCTTTGAAACTCAATTGAAGGATTTGAAAACCAAGGAGGTGTCATAGTATTTATAATCCCTGCCTAAGGATATATAGGTCTTCTTTGTTTATTTAAATTATACAACCTACAATATATCCTAAAACTTGAATCTTCAAAAATTTGAGCAATCGATCTAAATGTGAAAAATGATACTAAATCTAACTCAAATATTACAAATAAAATCAATAGGAAGGAATATAAGGAGAAATCATAAATATCAATGTATTCTTACCATCACCTCACTCCTCTTTGGATTCCCTCTAATATTTTCCAACCGATTCTCTAATGCTACTTAGCTTGATTATGGATTGCTCGATAATGACTTCAAGATGGATAGTTTAATGGATTCTTTAGATGCTTGGATTCTACAATCGATGAATGAGAGTATGAGAAATAGTATATAGAGGAAATGAAGGTAGAATAGACTTCAGTTAATTCACATTTTTTTGTTCTTGTGTTTGGGGATTCCCCTTGCATTAAATTTTTTTTTTGAAAGCAATTAGAGGGGAAGTTTCCCTCTCATATTTCCAATTTGAGGAGGGATAAATTTCTAGAGGTTATAAGCCTTGAGATTTTATTTTTGAGGGAAAAATGTGATTAAAAAAATTAGGTAAATAAAGAATTAAGATATTAAGAATTATGTGGAAAGTGGGGTAAATTAGGAATTAGAATATTAGGAAAATATGAATATGTGGATATTGGGGTGTTTCATGTAGTTAAGATTAATCAATTAACTGACTTAAGGGGATGAAGAGGTGATGTTAATACATGATATATGGATTAAGTGTTGATATTACATGATATTAGGCATAATTTAATAAGTTACTTTGGCAAGAAAAAATAGATGCATACATTTTGCACCTATTTGAAAGGGCATTGTGACTGGAAGGAGTAATGGTATTTTATAAGAGAAATATGATCATAAATGGGTGTTAGAAAATTAGTGTACATAGGATTCTACCTCAAGGGGACATACAAAAAAGAATGATATGGATGGCCACTCAAAAATATGAAATACGGGTGAGGTGAATAGATCAGGGAATGATAGATGTGAGATCGATCAAGAAGAAGATGAATTTGACATGAGTAAGGAGATATAGATTGACAATGATCCTAGTTGAGACATATGCATAAGGAGTGAGGATGGCAATGCCATAGTTGCAAATACATCCCAGGGGGATCAGCCATAACAAAGAGTGATAAGATAATAGGTTTCAATCTTTTAACATATCCCAAGTAAGGATGCATGCAAGGGAGAGCTAAAATATTGAATGCAATGAATGGGCTATAAGTTTTTTTGACATGTCCCAAGAAAGGGTGTATGCAATGGAGAGCCATGGACCAAACAAATTGATGAATTAGGCCAAAATATTTTGACATATCCCAGGAAAGAATGCATGCCAAGGAGAGCTATGAGATAAAATGATAAAGTCTATGAGATTTTGATATATCCCAAACAAGGATGCATGATAGGAGAGAATCATGCCAAAAATATAAGGATTAGATAATTTTAATGATGGATGTAGGGCACAAAGTGTGTTAAGTGAGATTAAGAAGTAGTGGATAGAGTAGAAATAATGTGATCGAGTGACCAAGGGAGGGAAGGGAAGGATTAGTTAATGTGACCAAGCTATCCTTGGGCACCATAGGTGACCAAGAATTGCTTACATAGTCTCAAGAGACCTTAGGCTGATGTAGTTCTCCATAAATGGGAAAGGATGATTGGAAGAACAAGTGATATGAGGATGAAATAAATAGGTTAAATTTGAAGAGGAGTGGAGGAATGAAAATATGGATGAACTATGAAATGATTGATATTAATGATTCCCCCAGTGAAGACATATGCATAGGAAGTGGGAAAGATGGTGTCATGGTTATTAACACATCCCAAAGGGGAATCAACCATAAGTTAAGAGAGATGCAATATTTAGACATATCCCAAGCAAGGACACATGCTAAAAATAAATGCATATCTTAAATGGAGGATAGATGAATGTCATTGTATCTTAGGGAGATATTTGATCAAGGATGGGGGTTATGGTGATTCCATGATGATGGTTAAGTAGATTGGGTGATCGATGTGTCGACAGAGTGTGAAGAATACCAAAGGTAAATTGAGTGGTATGAGTGGACTAATCCCATATATATTTGAAGTAATAGTTTTGGAGTGATAAGAGTGAATAAATAGGAAGTGAAAAAAATAGAGACACATCAAAAAAATGAAGGTGATACAAAAAAGGTGGTTTCAGAGGAAGAGGTGAAGGATGTTATCAGGCTACCAATGTGAGGCAGAATAATGGGGTAGTATGAGTGGAATGGTATAGGGTATCACTATGAGCTAAGTTTTAATGGGGGGACCTTTAGTAGGAGTTACATAAGCTTTTTGTCAAAAGGCAATCATCATTATGATCCAATTTTGACTATCTATAGTGAATGTGAAACCCACATAGGTCATTTGCATAGGTGGCCATCATTATTATGTGTCTAGGTGGATAATAAATATGGGTGGTAGGGTTTGAAGAGCCTATTAAAGCTCTTAATAGGTAGGTGTATACATCATCTATATACATACCTTTGTACCAAGAATCCTTATAGGGCATCGAGGATATCATCATAAGTGTCGAGCTTAGTGACCCAAAGGAGGAAGATGTGGTCACTAGTGAAGAAGGTAGAGGAATCTTAGCTGCTAATTAAGACACATTATATGTGGATAATAAAAATATCAAAAGAGAATAGAAGGTGTAATATATATGTGGGGCATGGAAGGAAAATAGGAAAGGATAAATTATTATAATATGTTGTGAGAGGAAGATTATGGATTAGGTACATGGTAGAAAGTTGGGGTGCACAGAATGGTGAGGAGGAGGGGTAGGAGGATCGACACTAAGGTGAGAGCTAAAACTAGTATGGATTTTATTATGGATTATTTATTATGTGCATATGTGTATATGAATAAGTGCATAGTGAACTAGGGTTTTGAGTGTCATGATGGGGAAAATTATGGGTTAGAGTGTGGGGAGAAGATGAGGGGATGGTATATAGGTTGTGAGAGTAATAATAGGAAAGTTGTGGGGTTGGAGATGGGGAGAAGTGGTTACCTAGGAAAGGAGAGGTAGTATAGTCGTGTTGTATGGATAGGGAGAAAATAGTGAGGCAAGGTGGGTGTCATTACGGTATTGTACAAGAGATGTAAGAGTGATGGGAGTAGTAGGAAGGGGTTTTCTTATGAATGGTGACATCATAGGATGCTTAGGTTTGGAAGGGTGAGGAAAAATAAATAATGGAATAGGGGACATGGGATGTGTAATATCAATTTTTTAGGAAGGTTTTTGGGATATTGTTTAAGTCATGAAATGTAATGGCACTATTTTACTAGTAATTATTTTTGTGTTGCAATGGGATCATGATTTGGAGAGGATGATGGTGGCATGAAGTGCATCATTATGGTTTCAATGGTGGTGATGTGGTAATGGTTAAGGAATGTATGTCAATAGAGGAGGCATGGGAGGATAAATGGAAATAATAGGGGCATTGGGGATTATCTGAGTTGATTGGTAGCTACTCGATGGGAGATAGTAGGTTTTTAATGCTAGGTTTTATGCTTATAGTTTCAAATTGTTTGAAGAGATATACAAATGGTGGATGTATTAGCCTAGGTAGCATCATTACTGGAGAAGGTGAACTGATAGGAGGTACATATTGGGGTGCTACAAGAATAGGTGAAGAAGATGTGAGCTAACAATATACAATTGTAGGGATAATTAGAGAAGTGATAGGTAGAGGCATGGGTCACAAGGATGGAGAGAAATATGGATTAGATAATATTAGATGCCTTAGGGTTAGGAAACATGATAGACTAGGTGGTGAAGATGGCTTGAGAGACATTATATTAGAGATCCTTGTTTGAGCATGCAGTGCTAGCATAAGAAAGGGATCTTTCATATAGGGAAAATAGTTGATCTAAGAGGACACTGGGTTCCATGTCATCAAGCCAGTTAGTGCATCCATCATTGAGGAAACCACCATAGGGTGGGATGTAGGTCGTGATGTATCAGTGTTTTAGAGATTGGGATCATATGTAATAAATGTAATTATAGAATAAATGATGTGAAAAGGTTTATATAAATGTATAAGAGATGACATGGATTTTTTGATGGCTATAAAACATGTGGATGCCTAGTATGAATATGATGTAATAATTGATATTATGTTGATAATAATAAAGAAAAATGTGGTTGTTTTATTATGTCATGTAATAATGATAATGTGATGATATGATGTGGAATGACATTAATAGCTGATATGATAATAATGGGAATGGTTAAAATGTGTATGTGGGGTCATGAGGATGGGAAAAAAATGACTAGAAAGTAGGATAAATATGATTTGATGTCACTCAGTGAGTGTAGACACTATTGTGTGAGAGCAATGACCTTTGTTAGGATCCATCCTATTGAAAAGTTTAGGAAATCAATAATGACTATTATGGGATGTAGGTGTTATATAACATATGAGGAGTCAAGTAATTTTAATCATAATATAAGATTCTAAAATCATTTGTGTATTTTGTGTAAGTGCAAATAGGCAAATAC
Source organism: Torreya grandis (assembly GCA_037957365.1). Taxonomy (NCBI): domain Eukaryota; kingdom Viridiplantae; phylum Streptophyta; class Pinopsida; order Cupressales; family Taxaceae; genus Torreya; species Torreya grandis. The sequence goes on from JARHVA010001506.1 coordinate 1,690,982, forward strand.
TCTAAGAATGTTATAGGGTAGGCCAACACCACCATCGAAGAAGATTTGTGAAGTGAGCGTGTAGGTTTTACACATGTTGTATTGAGTGATGGACCTATTGGAGGTAATATTATGGTATAAACAACCATATGAGCTAAGACCCTAGCCATAATTTAGAATGTACCAATTTTACTACACAAGATTCTGAGTAAGAAGATGTGCCCAAGGCTCTATAAGACCTGAAGGCATCCCTTCATTTTGTATGGGGACCTATAGGGGGATCAAGAGGGAGTGGAACATACACAAGGGTAACATGATGATGTGATTAGCAGAATGAGGGAGGTAGTTTAAGGATCATCCTTATATATCATATGTTATTTATGTGGGAAAGTTGGTCATTCGAGCTAGTATTGTCCCAAGAGGGAGCTGACAGATGATAGCTCTATGAAACATAGATGAGGTGATTGGCTAGTGGGAACCTCAGGATTAACTAGAGTACCTCTCAGGCCATGATATGATCATTTAAGGGCTTGAGTGGTTTGTGTAATGGTTATTGATATAATAACTAGATATTCATATTATGATTTTTGTGGTATTTTTATGTGTTTAGATAATGGAATGGTGTGTGGTTTTTGTAATTGTAAATAATGTGATAAAGGTGCTTGGTTTTATGATATGTCTTAGTGTAATCCTCCTACTCGAGGGATGTTTTTGGTATTGTAATTAGTGATGGAATGAGAATGTCTTGAGCCATGTATATTATGCAATCCAATTTTTCTTTTGTACTTATGATTATGGGTGTACCAATAACATGATGCAAGTTAAGGGCACTCTAGATTCACAGTGTGTGGGAAATCCATTTAAGTGAATTTCCTAATTTTGATTTTGGGTAGTCACTTAAGACCATCCTTTTTCCTTCTATAAAAAAAAGATCAAAATTTAAAAAGATAAGAAAACAAGGCAATAATATTGACTGACTATGACAAATATGTACAAGACTTATTAATATTAACAAAATTGATTAGATATAATAACACACATGAAAAATTGACTACCTAAGAAGATTAAAATATGTTTGACTTATATATAAGTGAGACAAATTAAGGAAAGGATCAAATGATGTTGGATAATTTACATTATGATAAAAAAATCCTAAAGATTTAACAACAAGGTAGCCAAAGACCATATATACAAAGAGTCCTAATAGAAACATTTTTAGTGATCTAGTGAAATATGTACATGGGTTAATTATGTCTAAAAATTATTACTACAAATGAGATAAGGATCCAAAATAGTCTTAATGACCATATTTAGGGTCTAAAATAAAGGTTCAAGATTCAATTTCAAAAGTGCATGATGGATACAGAAGTAAGAAAATTAGACAACCCTTAGATAATTATGAGGTTAGTGGGAGTTTGTGGATATTTTCTTAGGGGTGGATATGGATAGACAAGTTTGGATGCATTTGAGACTGATAAGAATACAATTCATCGAGGATACAATTAGGATGTCCAGAATGGGGTGAGTAGATGTTGGAAAGTGGAGTTAGATATTCAAGATGACTCCTCAATAAATATTTCTCTCATATAATTAGCAATGATTTTCCCTAGTTTTAAACTCATGTCTTTTTATTTTTCCTAAGAATATATTATACACCCACTATTAGGACCAGGTTCTCATGGAAAATGATGGAATGGAATGGAATGAGGAGAGAAGTAGAATGGTGATGGATATGTCCCCAAGAATGGGGAATCATAGATGGAGGTGATATGGGGCCTTTTAAGTATAAAAAATTTCAAATGTATTATATTTATGGGCTATTTGATCTCATCACCATCGAATGTAGCCAATCTATAAATGCTTGATCTAAATTTTATAATAATGATATAGGGCCTAATCTAATTTTCTTCAAATTTGCCTTTCTTTTCTCATTCTACATTGGTGTTATTCTGACTCACTGTTAGGACTAGGTCACTAATTTTAAATTCTCAGTACTGGATCTTCTTATGATATTTTTCATTGAGCTTATTCTAGTATTCCTGAAGATGATTCAAAGCATTTTGACATTTTTCATGGAATAGATCGAGCTCTTTATATCTATTCTTCTATGCAATTATGATTAGTAATTATTCCCTATGAAGATATTCATAAGGAGTGGAGCTCAACTTCAATAATCAAGATTTATTCTATGCCATAGACTAGGGAATATGAAGTGGCCTCAGTAGGTGTTCTGGCACTAGTTCTTTGATACCAAAAGTAGGGTATAGTTGTAAATGTCAATTTTGACCTACATCATTAACAATTTTATTGAGGATTTTATGAAGCATTTTATTAGTTTATTCTACTTGTCCATTACCCTGGGGATAGTATGGTGTGGAAAAGTGTTGCTCAATGTGATAACATTTGCATAGATTTTAGAATTCTTGATTCTTGAAAGACATGCCATTATCTTATATGATTTTGGTTGGGATGCCAAAGCAACAAATAATCTGATTTATAATAAATTTTGATATATGGAGACCTATGGTATAAATGAGTGGCATAGATTTAACCCATTTTGTAAATACTACGTAGTTATGATTATAAACTTATGACCATCATATGATGTCAGATTAATCTTGTTGATTAGACCTAGTCCCCATATGGAAAATGGCCTAGGGATCATTATATTCTATAGCTCTTAAACAAGCGCATGAATTAGATTACCATTCTTTTGATAGGATACACATTTGTGCACATATTGGCAGGCATCATGATCCATTATGGGCTAGTAGTATTCAGTCTGGAGTAACTTATTAGCTAGGGTCATCCCATTGACATGACTACCATAGATACCATTATAGACCTCCTTAATTATAAGAGTAGCCTCCTCTGATGTTAGTAATTTTAACAAGGTCCTATCATAGCCTCACCGATAAAGAGTGATGCCAAGGATGGTATAAAAAATTGTAAGATGGATGAAGGCTTTGCGATGGTGACTAGTGGTAGGATGTTTTTGTGGAGGTATGTGTAAATTTCATGATACTAGGTTAGACTAGGATTAAGGATGGCATAAATTTGTAACTAAGCTATGGATTTATGAGTTGGTTATATTAATTGTTCAATTAGAAAATTTCCTTTAAGGACATATTATCAAATATCTATTAAAGACCCAATAGTGGCCATTGAGTCAGTTTCTTTATTACTTCCCCTGGTAACTTGTTCAAATGTGATGGATTGAAAATTCTACTTCAATTGATCCACTAATTATTTATAAGGAAGTAATTTCTCATATTTTGTCTATAACTCCTCATTTACTTATTTTATAATCAATTGAGAATCTCTAAATACTTGAAGATGTTGGATATTCCACTGAATGACAAGTTGGAAACTAATAATTAAGGCCTCATGTTTAGATATATTATTTGTATATGGGAAAGCAATTCAAAAGGATTTAGGGATTAGGTCACCTTGTGGAGTTACCAAAATGATTCTCGATCATGACCCATGCATGGTGAAAGAGCCATCAAAATATAACTTCTAGTTGTTAGACTCTATAGTAGTCAATATAGACTCATCTAGAAAGGTTGTGATGAGAAGTTTGGTGTCTTTAATGGGTGTTTCTATAAGTTGATCCCATGATAGCTTGTCCTTTGATGTCATTTTGATTTACCTATTATATATCAAATTCACTTAATAACATAATCCATTTGGCCATCTTACCAATTAAAGTGGATTTTGATAGAATATATGTTAGAGGATTAAATTTGGATATGAATTGGGCTTGGTTGTTTAGCATATAATGCCTGAGTTTTAGTGATGCAAATATGATGGCTAGGCTATTGAATATGGAGTATATTTCAACCCTAAGGTAAAAATTAAGTTACCAAGACATTTTTAACATGAAATATTTATGTTTTACAATGGTGGGTACCTTACTTAGTATCATTTGGTAGCCTAATGTATGTTATGGTTTGTATTAGGATAGATGTATTAGGATAGATATTACCCATGCAGTGGGAATAGTAAGTAGGTACATGAGTAATCTAGGTTATGAGCATTGACAAGAAATAAAGTGGATTATTTGATATTTGAAAGGAACCATGGGTAAAAAATTATGATTTTGTGGATAAGACACCACTTGTCATGGTTATGTGGACTTAGATATGGCTGGGGATGTTAATAGTAGTAGTACAATAGGTTATATATTTACTATCAGGGATATAACTGTTACTTGGATTTCTTGGATATAAAAGGTTGTGGTTTTATCAACCACAGAGGCTAGCAAGGAGATGATTTGGTTACAATAGTTACTTAATGAGTTGGGGCATAAGTAGAAAGTTGAGGGATTACATAGTGTTAGTCAGAGTGTTATACATTTATCCAAGAACTCTTCTTTCCACTCGAGGATGAAGCATATATAGTTGTGGTATGATTTCATTAGGACAACTTTGGAGGAAAACATGGTGAAGCTAGAGAAAATACATATGATCCAAAATCCTATATATATGATGACCAAGGTAATCGCATTGGAGAAGTTTAAGTTATGTTTAACTTTTGTTGGTCTTCATGAAGATCATGGAGGAGTGTTGAATTTTATTCAAAGGGAAAAAAACTCCAAGTGGGAGATTGTTGAATATGGAGTCAATTTCAACCCTAAGGTAAAAATAAAGTTGCTAGGACATTTTTAACATGAAATATTTACCTTTTACAATGGTGAGACGAATTTTAACCACTTCCCCTATTTATGGCATGTTTTTGGGATGTGGGTATGATTTAAAGGTGTTGAGAGAATCAGGGGATTATGTGGTTGAAACCTCCCTTATTTTTTTCCTTATTTTGTGAGGATATGGTTATCTCTATGTTATGGAAAATTTTTCAAGGAATTTTAAAAATTATAAATAGGGGTGAGGGGTAACACATTATTCATTATATTTTACACCTCATTTTGCGCTCTGTAATTTTTTCATCAGTCGGTGTGATTAGGTTTGAGGTGTAGATTATCATCTTAGGAATTTTGGTGTGAATTTGGGTTGGAGAAAGTTATCTCTATAAGAGGTTCTTATTGAGATTTATCTTATCCTCTTTATTATTATTATTATTGAGAGATTCTCAGTGGGCATAGCCCACATTGGGTGAACCACATTATATTAGTGTTATGTGTGTATTTGCTTAGATCTAAATTTTCTTCCATATGTCTCTGCTACTATGATTTTGAGGAATGAATTCCATGTTATATATTTTTATTTCATAATTAATCACTTATTCCTAATAACTGGTATCATAGCTAGCTTTATTGGTTTTGTTAAAGTGGGAAATCATAGAAAAAGATTTTAGCTTGAGTGGGAGCTATGACAGATAATGCCAGATCTAGAGTTAAAAAATTTAATGGGTAGAATTTGGATTATGGAAGATGCAGATGGAGGATTACTTATTTTAGAAGAATCTTCATCTCCCTTTGATGGGGAAAATGGGGCAACCTTTAGGTATGAATCAAGCATATTTGAATTTTTTGATATGAAAGCACTATGAGCCATACAATTGTGCCTTGCAACTTCAGTTGCCTTCAATATTTTAGAGGATATGACCAAATTTACTCTCATGAATAAATTATGGGAGTTATATGAGAAACCCTCTACCTCTAATAAAATATTTTTGATGAAAAGGTTATTTAATATGAAAATGTCTAAAAATGGCTCTGTAACTGATCATTTGAATGGTTTTAACATGGTTTTGAGTATGACAATTTCTATTGGTATTAAATTTTAAGATGAAGTTAAGACTTTATTGATTTTATGCTCCTTACCCGATAGTTGGGATAGCCTAGTTATGGCTATGAGTAATTTCATCCTACTAAGGGAAGTTTAAAGTTTGAGGATGTTATAGGTGTGACTCTTAGTGAGGAAATGCAAAGGAAGAGTACTAGGGAATCATATTCAAGGAATAATTTGATGGTGGAGACTAGAGGGAGACAAAAGGATAGAATAAAAAGAAACCATGAAAAGTCAAAGGGTCAAGGAAGATCTAAATCTAGAGTTAAGACGGTATGCTGACACTGTGGGAAAAATGGACACATAAAGAAGGAATGTTGGGAACTTCAAGACAAGAAGATGAAATATGAGGAGACCAAGGAGGTAAATCTGACTATAAATACTATTAGTCAGGATGCTTTAATTATTTGATTGGAAAAAGTTATTGAATCTTGGGTATTAGATTCAGGGGCTTCTTTTCATGCCACCTTACATAGGCATCATTTTACTAATTATGTTCAAGGAGATTTTGGACATGTTTATCTTGGTGATGATAAACCATGTAGTATATTAGGGAAAGGTTATGTTTAGGTAAATTTATAGAATGGGAACACATGGCTACTAATGGATGTTAGACATGCTCCATAGTTAAGGTAGAATTTAATATTAGCAGGGCAGTTAGATAGTGAAGGTTGTTTGATAATGTTTATAGTCAACTATTGGAAAGTTACCAAGGGTGCTCTTGTGGTTGTGAGAGGTAAAAAAATTGGCACTTTGTATTTAACTAGTAGTGTTGATCACTATAATTTAGTTTTTGGAGATGGAGATGCAACTTTGTGGTACTACAAGCTCAGTCATATGAGCCAAAACGGAATGGAGATCTTGAAAGATAAATTTCTCAGATTGAAATAGGTTGATTTGGAATTTTATGATGATTGTGTGTATGGGAAGTAGAATAAAGTTAAGTTCATGAGGTTTGGACCTATGAATAATGAAAAAAATTTAGAGTTGGTTCACTCAGATGTATGGGGGCTAGCTCAGGTATCTTCTATTGGTGGTTCAAATTATTATGTTGTATTTTTAGATGATGAAACTAGGAAAGTTTGGTTTTATTGAATTAATAAGAAATATGATGTATTTGAAACATTCAAAAGATGAAAATCTTTGGTTGAGAATGAAATAGGTATCAAGTTTAAATGTCTCAGGTCAGACAATGGAGGTGATTATTGTAGAAAAGTATTTGCTGATTATTGTTCATAAAATGGAATTCATAGGCAAAGGATGGCTCCAGGGACACAATAGGAGAATGGAGTGTCAAAGAGGATGAACAAGATAATCATGGAGTGTGTTAGGAACATGAGCTTGCATGCAGGGCTAACCCTAATGTTTTGGGTAGAAGCAATTATGACAATGGTATATTTGATTAATAGAGGACCTTCAGTGCCTTTGGATGGAGGCATACCTGAGGAAGTTTGGTCTGGTAATAAATTTAATTATTATTTACTTAGGGTCTTTGGATGTGAGGCATTAGTTCATGTTCTCAAGAAAGATAAGACCAAGTTAGAGGCTAAGTTTGAGAGATGCACCTTTATTGGTTATGGTGAGGATGAATTTGGTTCTAGGTTTAGAGTCTTAGAGACAAGAAAATATTCCAATCTAGGGATGTTGTCTTTATATAAAAAGTCATGTATAATGCTCAATTTTAGGAATAGGTAAAAAAGGAGTACATAGTGTTCGATGATATTATGAATGGTAAGGTATCCAAGAAGATAGTTCAGGAACCTCCTACACAAGAACCCCAAACTCCTATAGTAAGAAGGTCTTCTATGGTAAGAAAAAATCCTAAACATTTTTTCCCATCTTTGAGTTATTATTTACTTACTAACAGTGGAGAACCAAAATCTTTTGAGGAAGAAATGTAGGCAAATTCTAGGGACAAGTAAGAGCAAGCCATGGAAGAAGAACATAGTTCTCCCATGAAGAACTAGACGTGGGATTTGGTGAAGCTACTTAATGGTAAGAGAGCATTTTAGAATAAGTGGGTATACAAAATCAAAGAAGAGGATGGAGGAAGGAAAAGGTGTAGGGCTTGGTTGGTGGTCAAGGGGTTTGTACAAAAGAAAGGTATTGATTTTGTTGAAATTTTTTCTCTTATTGTTAAGATGAATTCTATTAGAACTATGATTGGTATAGTTGCAGTAGGTGATTTACACTTAGAAAAATTAGATGTGAAAAATGCATTCCTTAATGGTGATTCAGAGGAGGAATTATATATGGAAAAACCATAGGGTTATGCAGTCAAAGGAAAAGAAAAATTGGTGTGTAGACTAAAGAAGAGCTTGTATGCTTGACATCAATGGTATAAGAACTTTGATAATTTTATGTTGGAACAAGGTTACTAAAATGTGTCATTATAATCATTATGTGTATTTAAAGAGATTATAGGATGGTAATTATATTATCCTATGCTTATATGTAGATGACATGTTGGTTGTAGGAGAGAACATGAAAAAAATCTAAGTACTTAAGAAGTAGCTTGGTGATTCCTTTTCTATGAAGGATTTGGTTATAGAGAAGAAAATCCTTGGTATGCAAATAACTCAAGATAGGAAGGAGAGGAAGCTAATCTTATCCTAGGAAGAGTACATGAAGAAAATTTTGGAGAGGTTTAGTATGCAGGATGTTAAGCTGATTAGGACTCTTTTGGTAGGTCATTTTAGATTATCAAATGAGTAGTGTCCCAAGATAGAAGAAGAAAAGCTAAAGTTGTTTAGGGTACCTTAGTAGTAGATAGTAGCTTGATGTATGTTATGGTTTGTACTAGGATAAATATTACCCATGTAGTGGTAATAGTAAGTAGATACATGAGTAATCTAGGTTATGAGCATTGGTAAGAAATGAAGTAGATTCTTCAATATTTGAGAGGAGCCATGGGTATAACATTATGATTTTTGGGATAAGACACCACTTTTCCTGGTTATGTGGACCTAGATATGGCTAGGGATGTTGATAGTAAGAGGAGTACAATAGGTTATGTATTTACTATTGGGGATACAATGGTTAGTTAGATTTCTTGGATATAGAAGGTTGTGGCTTTATCAACCACAGAGGCTGAGTATGTTGCTACTATAGAGGCTATCAAAGAGATGATTTGGTTATAATAGTTACTTAATGAGTTGGGTCATATGTAGGAAGTTGAGGGACTACATAGTGATAGTCAGAGTGATATACATTTATCCAAGAACTCTTCTTTCCACTTGAGGATGAAGCACATATAGTTATGGTATCATTTCATTAGAAAAACTTTGGAGGAAAACATGGTGAAGCTAGAGAAGATACAAACAAGCCAAAATCCTATAGATATGATGACCAAGGTAATCACATTGGATAAGTTTAAGTTATGTTTAACTTTCATTTGTCTTCATGAAGATCATAGAGGAGTGTTAAATTTTGTTCAAGGGGAAATGAACTCGAAGTGGGAGATTGTTGAATATGGAGTATGTTTTAACCCAAAGGTAAAAATAAAGTTACTAAGACATTTTTAACATGAAATATTTACCTTTTACAATGGTGGGATGAATTTTAACCACTTACCCTATTTGTGGCATGTTTTTGGGAAGTGGGTATGATTTAAAGATGTTGAAAGAATTGGTGGATTATGTGGTTGAAACCTCCCTTATTTTTTGCCTTATTTTATGGGGATATGGTTATATCTATGGTTATGGTGATTTTTTCAAGGTATTTTGAAAATTATAAATATGGGTGAGGGGTAACACATTATTCAATGCATTTTTCATCTTATTTTGAGATCTGTAATTCTCTCTTCAATTGGTGTGATCAGGTTTGAGGTGTGGCTTAGCATCTCAAGAATTATGGTGTGAATTTAGGTTGCAGAAAGTTATCTCTATAAGAGGTTCTTGTTGAGAGTTATCTTGTACTATTGTTTATAATATTATTGAGAGATTTTTGGTGGATGTAGACCATATTGAGTGAACCACATTATATTGGTGTTATGTGTTTATTTGTTTATGTCTAAATTTTCTTTCATGTGTCTATTGCTAAGATTCTAAGGAATGAATTTCATGTTATATTTTATTGCATAATTAATCACTTATTCCCAACACAAGCAAGACTTTTTAATAGGGTTATAATTGAGATCATATGAGATCAATATCCATAATATAATAGATTGCTCATTATTTTCCTTCATCATTGTGTTTAGCTAATGAGGCCGCTATAGCATAGGGTGTTATATATATATATATATATATATATATATATATATATATATATATATATATATATATACAAAATTAAAGTCCTTCCTATGACTGGTAGTGATAATAATAGAGGCTTAACTAGATATTGATTAATATCATCAAATGATTTTTGACACTCAGAATTCCAATTGAAATGAGTCCCCTTATTCAAAATATGGGTGAAGGGGTGACATTTTTTTGCTAATTAGGAAATAAACTGACAAATGGCTTGTAACTTACCTTAAAGGCTTCTAAGTTGCTTCAAATTTTTGAGAAGAGGTATCTCAATAATAGCCTCAAATTTTGTAGGACTTACCTTAATGAATCTCCTAGAGACTATTAACCCTAATGGTTTGCTTGAGGTTACTTCAAACATGCATTTATTTGGGCTCAATCAAACCTTATATTATTTAAGCCTCTAAAAGTTTTTCCTTAAGACCTTAGGATGCACTGATTGGAGTTTAAAATTTCCTATGATATCATCTACATAATCCTCTATAATTTCATACATCATGTCATGGAATATGATGGTAATATCCCTTTGGTAAGTAACTCCCACATTTTTTAGACCAAAAGGCATCACTTGATAATAAAAAGTCCCCCATGGGATGATAAATGTTGTTTTATGTTGATCTTTGAGAGTAGTTTTGATTTTATTGTATCAAGAAAACCCATCCAGAGGGATAACATTTCATATCATATAGTAGATTTCATGATCATGTATATATTTGATAAGGGAAAGTTATCCTTGGGGCATGCCTTATTAATATCTTAGACGTCTGTGCAAATTTTAATTCTTCCCTGTGTTTGGCCATGGGACAATATTAGATATCTAGTTAAAATAATCAATGGGATGAATAAATCCAGCTTCCAAGAAATTCTATAATTCTTCTTTGATTAAAAGAGACACCTTGGGGTGAATCTTTTGAAGGTTTTGATTGATATATTTTACATTTGTATGGACCACTAAATGATGTACTAACAAATTTGGATCTAGCCTCAACATATCAAAATAATTCCATGCAAATACATCTATATATTATTTGAGAATCTCAATAAGGATTTGTTGTTTTTGATTAAGTAAGGTGACAAACCAGGGACCGAACCCTATATAGTAAAAAAATACAAGAAGGTAAATAAATAAAAAATACCTTCAGAGAGACGAAAACACAACCGAGAATAATAGACAAAAACAAAACACAAGCCATGAGAAGACCAGAGTCAGAGAGGTCTCCCCTTACATAATTATTGATTTGATAAGATCATTGAGTTTCTCATTCTCTGCGTTGTTAGCATACCCAGTATTACCCACCACTTCTAGCATAGACATGTTCAGTATAATTCTATTACAAAGCCCTTTGGTGAAGACCTTCTCCAACTTCTAAATGCGGTCCTATAGGGCCCCAATTTTAGTTTTCCAATCAGTCTCATTCTCAGTGCCCTCACCAGCTTCCTCGACATACATTTTCCCCTTATTATCAGTAGTTCCCATAGTGTCAGCACCCTGCTCCTCAGTAACCTCAAAATCCCTAGTAGCCTGCTTCCCTCCAGTCTCCTCCAAAATTTCCTAGATTTCTAGTTCCTTAGACTCTTCCTCATAGGTTGCTTCTTTTGAATCACTTTTCAAATAATCAATTAGTTTGGCCTTCGAGGTTAGTTTACCAGCAATCTGCCCCAACCTTCGCACTCTAGAGGGGAATCCTTATTAATTTTGGAAGGCTTGTGAGATTTTCCACCTTATCCCCCTATGGCCCTGCCCGGATTCCTATGGGTCCCTTCTATAGTCTCTTTAATATTTTCTTCGTCTTCATCAACCTTTCTCTTCTTGCCCTTCCTTCTCGTAAAGGAGCTGGGGGTATCAACAGGGGTCTTTTCAGGGTCATCAATATGCCTCATTCCTAATAAGTCATCTCCTTTTGAATGATCTCCCTAATGTTTAAGGGAATATGAACACCTTTTTGCCACACCCTCCAACCTAGAAATTGCTGCCCAAGGTTGGCACAAGCATTAGCGACCCTGTTGCCTTCTCTATAGGTATGGGAATCTCAACTTTAAAAAACTTTTGTAAAAGAAATTGGATATCAGTAATGATGTATTTTAGCTTGATTCCCACATTTGAAGCTTTATTTACGTCATCTATGAAAATATTAGAGTCTCCTTGTATATTCAAGTTCCTTATTCCTAGGGATATAGCTAACTTTAATCCCCATAGTAAAGCCATTGCTTCAGCATAGTTGTTGCTCTGGCATCCAATTCCACCAGCATAGACAACAGACATCCATCCTTTATCATTCCTTATAATTCCTCCTCCACTAGCTTTACCATCCAACTTGGATGCCCCATCAAAGTTGAGTTTCATCCAGTTTAGGGGGGATCCATTTAGTATTAAGTCTTTGTAGTATTTTGGAGTTATTATACCCAGGGATCTGGTTTAAAACCTTCCATTTGGCTACAATTTGGATTTCAATTTGAGATAGGGGTTTCTTCACAACACGAATATGAGCTATTATAACACTTTCCATAATGGTCTTAGCAAAGGAGTTAAACACATCAGAAGCATTTCTAGTAGTGTCCCTGAAAATTTTGTGATTGCACTCTTTCCATAAAGTCCAACTCAAACATGGTAGAGCTTGCTTCCATAATTCCATAAGCTAGGGATGTGTGAAGGTTGGGTTCTAGCTAAGAATTACTTCTTTAAGGTTAGAATTATAGACCCATTCAATACCAAAGTTGTTAAGTATTATGCCCTATAATTCCTAGGTAAACTCATAGTGGATAAAGAGGTCTGAAATTGATTCCTCTTTTGAACCACACAGAAAACATCTGTTAACCAAAGTAAACCCTCTCTTTTGAAGGTTATCCTAAGTAAGGATTTTTTTATGAGTAGCAGCCCACGAAAACATGTTAATTTTTGGAATAAGTTTATGATTCCAAACCTTTTTCCATACATCTTTATTCTGAGCTTCAGGAATGAGCAGATGGTAAGCATATTTGACAGAGAATGATCCATTCTTATCTAGCCACCAGTATTGTTCATCCTCCTAGGGAAAGAGAGGGATTCTAATCTCCTAAATGTACTACTGGATCTTCTAAACTCTTGAGAAAAGCTCAGGTTAGTACTCACAGCAATCCAAAAGATTTTTCTAGCTCCTCATCCCATTGTTATTTTCCATATAATCACTGACCCTATCTCCAAAAAATTGGGTAGTCAAGTTAGAAATCTCTCCATAGTTTCCCTGTGTGATGAGAGCCTTGTCGTTTAACTAGATAACATCCTAGAATTTAATATGCTGGCCATTTCCAAGTTTCCATCTAATTCCCTATTTGAGAAGGCTTCTACTTTTTAGCATTTTATTCCATATAAAAAATCCCTGGGGTAATCTCATCTGTTGAAGAAAGTTGGAATCATCAATGCTATGCATGTATTTGGCATAAATTATTTTTGCCCAATCATTATTTTTATGGATCAGGTTCCAACTAAATTTTGAGAGAAGGCTTTGTTCATGTTCCTGATGGACCTAATATTAAGTCCACCATGAGATTTTGGAAGACATAACTTTTTCCCATCTGACTAAAGACATTCTCTATTTGTCTTCCAATCCCATCCATAAAAATTTCCTTTGGATCTATTCTATTTTCTCAACAAAATATGTAAGAATTTTAAAAAGAGACAGGAAGTATGTAGGAATACCTTGTAGTGAAGCCTAAAAAAGTTGCAGTTTACTAGCTCTACTGAGTAGTTTCCCCTTCCAACCAAGAAGTTTCCTCTGCATTCTTTCCACAATTACATTCCAAAATATAGGAGATACCTCTTTGACCGAGAGTGGGAGACCTAGGTAGGTAGCTAGTAGGCCAGCTTCAGTACATTATAATATATCAATGATTATATGTCTAAGTTCATTAAGAGTGTTGAAAAAATACACATTGATTTTCTGGCCTTTGTTCCAACTCTCTAGTATAATTATTTAAGATATTATTCCATCTTCTAGCTTCAATCACCGATGAGATGCCAAATAAGATGGTATCATCCACAAACTATTGTACCACCATAAGATGAAGGGAGGAGGCAAGTTTGATGCCCACTAGCTTTTTTGAGGCTATATTTGCTTGTATGTATCTTCCCAGTGCCTTAGCCATAATGTTGAATAAGTATGGGGAGAGAGGGTCTCCTTGATGAATTCCTCTCGAGGATGATAAAAAACCTCTAGGAACACAATTAACCAGCACTAAGAATTTTGCAGAAGAGACTGCATTCCATAACAAGTAAGACATTTTATCATTAAACCCAATTTTTTTGATCACTTGGAACAGAAAAGTCCATGAGACTCTATCATAAGCTTTAGAAATATCAATCTTGAGATCCATCCCAAGGATTATACTCTTATCCATGGAGTGAATAGTCTCATGTGTGGTGATCACAGCATCAAGAATCTGCCTGCCCGAGATGAAACCTTTTTGAGTAGGAGAAATAAATTTGTCTAGCAAAGATTGAATCCTCATGACCAATATTTTAGTACATAACTTATACATAGTGTTTCATAGACTAATGGGCATGAAATTAGTGAGGTGTGAAGGTTGTGATTTTTTAGGAACAATTATTATGAAGCTATTATTAGCTTGTTTCAAAAGTTTACCTAATTTAAAAAAATCACGAACAACAGTTGTGAGGTCCGCTCCTACTATCTCCCAATATTCCTAAAAGAATATAGGAGGAAATATATCAAGACTTAGGGATTTAAAAGCACCCATGGAGAATAAAATATCATGGACTTCTTCCTTGGATATAGGCTTTAACATCTCTAGATTATCTTCTTCCATTATCAAACAGGAGATTTTATCAATAAATTGATTCATAGGTCTATCAATTCTATCAATATTATTTTATTCTATAATTAGATTCTAAAAGAAAGCCCTAGCTTGTTCCCTATTTCATTATCCTCAGTAATAATGTTGCCATTATCTAAGACAAGCTTATTTATTGAGTTGTCTTTCCTATGTTTCATAGTTGAGAGATGAAAAAAAGTAGTGTTCTTATCCCCCTCTTTAAGCCACTGAACATGGGATTTCTATTTCCAAAAAACCTCTTATCTTTCCATAAGATTCTTCCATTCTGAAGATAGGATATTCTCTTCTTCTAAAGTTTCCTCAGAGTCATCCCCTTGATCTATCAATTGATGTATATCCTTGAGTTTTCCCACTATATTTTTCTTTTGCTGGAAGACCTGCCCAAAGCTGTATCTATTCCATCCATGAACTTCTTGTTTAATGTGTTGGAGTTTCTTGACTATTCTAAACATAAGATCACCTTGAATAGGAATTTTCCACCATTGGGCCACCATTTGTCTAAAGTCTTTGTGTTTGATCCACATAGCTTCAAAACAGAATGGCGAAGGTCCAGAATGTCCCTGTTCTCTCCAACTGAGGAAGATCGGGCAGTGGTTAGACATGGTTTTAGGGAAAGCCTACACCTACATATTATGATAATCCTTCTAGTTTCTTGATATAAGAAATCTATCTAATTTAACTTGAATCATTTGATCTCCTCTTCTTCTATTAGTCCAGGTAAAATTTTGGTTTTGCAGCTCTATGTCCAATAATCCCCAATCATTGATGAATTTAGCAAAGTCGAACATGCTGTCCGAGTAATCCATAATTCCACCCTAATTTTTAGAAGGGTATAGAGGAGTGTTAAAATATCTGGCTAACATCCATCTAATGTTCTAGAGATTATTCCTAAAACTGCTCAGGTCTATCCATAAATTATGTCTCAAAGCTCTGTTATTCGGTCCATAGACATTGATCAACGACCAGTTCAAAGATTTCATAGAAAAATTGGTAACCAAGAAGTGCTTATTATAAGCCATAAGAGACCCCTAGATTTAGCACTATTCCAGATAGTGACAATCCCCCCTGAAGCCCCTTCAGCAGGACTAATGCAAAAAGCCACCTTAGGCCATATATAGGCAGCAATTTTCATAAAATTTTCCTCATTCATCTTGACTTCTTGGAGTAATAAAATATCTAATTTATTATCTAAAATTCATTTTTTAACCTCAAACTACTTTGAGGGACTGTTAAATCTCCTCAAGTTCCAAGATAATATTCTCATTTAGAGGGTTTGGGGGGTTGGGTCTCTAGTGTATTCTATTTACTGTTGGCAATCTCTCTTTGTCTTGTTTCTCTTAGGGTTGGCCTCCCTTGTTTGGGCTCAATGCCAACATCTACAGATTTTTTACCTTTTCAGTTCCTTTTCTTTGGGGTAACCCATTCCTCCTATTCATTACTACTACTTTTTCATGTTACACCTATTGCTAAGTAGTTTCCTACTTGGTCTCCAACTTCCAAAGCATGGAAAATGTCTCTATTTAACTGTGGGTCTGCTTCTCTTTTAGTGGGACTTTCTAGAGTTACTTCTTCTTTTCCAACTCTTGGAACTTTTTATTCTTCATTGACTTCCTCTATCAAAAGGTTACCTCTTTCTCCTTCCTTAGACATACTAGTCTATTTTTATAGAGGGTTGGTTGTGTTAAATATAGCCTTCTGACTATCAGCTGATACTATATTTTCCTTTGGGACAACTTTTCCCTCACTACTAGTGATATCCTCCTTTCCCATCTCCTCCTCTCCCTTTTCTGTGTTGTCAAGATTTTCCACATTAATATCTATTTCCTACTTGTTATTCTTTCTATAATTGAGAGCTTGATCCTCCACTTCAATTTGGGAATCATCTTTCCTCCCCTTTTGCTTTGATGTGCATTGTGTCATTAAATGTCCCTTTCTCTTACATATTTAACAGAAAGTGGTAGCATTTTCATAAGTGATCAGCTAAGTCCAGGTCCCATATTTAGAGTTTAGCTCTATGGTCATAAGGAGAGTCTTATTTATTTCAACATTGACACAAAGTATAGCATACAAACATCTGGACTTTGTTCTGGTTGTATGATCTATAGTGACATATTGGCCAATAGAATTGCTGATAGCTATGAAAAAAATTTCATCCTAGAATTCCAAAGGGAACCTTGGCAGTCTTACCCAATTAGGAGCAGACTTATTAAGGTCTGAGTTAGGATCAAATCCTGGTTTTCACGAGCATAGGGCAAGAGAATGTGGGCCATACAGCCATGGTCCTCTAGCAAGAATAGCGATCATGTCCTCCCTATTCGTAAAACTAAAAAGGAATAGGCCTCTTGCCATGGCAGTGATCGAAACACTACCCTTAACTTTCCACCTAGACAGAACCCATTTCCTTATCATTTCGATACTAAGATGAAAATAAAAAAACTTACCTACCAATGTAATGTCCATGGATGCCATGATTTCCTCCACCAGATCATCCGGGATATGCAGGGCCGTGCCCTCCAAGATAATAGGGAGGCTCATCATGCTTTTTGAGGGGCATGTCTTTTCACTTGTAAGTGCCTTCTTCCATCTATTGGATGGACTATCCACTACCAAATTTCCAAACAGATCCACAGAGGCATTGCCACCAATAGTGTCCTCCATTGGATCCATGATCCTGTCAGTCGCACTCGGGGGGGCTAACTTGGTGGGAAAAACTAGTTTCAAATGTTGTCCACACGTAGAATAAGTGGATGAATGTTATTAAGATGTAAGAATTACCCTTAATTTGAAAATTTTAGGATGTTCACTTGTTCCGAAATTGACTTCAATAACCTCCTCAATGAGGGAAGGTGACTGGTCCTATATATATTTTGAAGGTGATGGTAATTATTCTATTTCTGAAGCAAATTCATCTAGGATATCCATATCTAATTTCAGATAAGATTTTGACTCTATAGGAATGGCTTGAATATCTCTTTATTTTGAGAGGGATATTCATCTTCATACCCCTCTTATTTGATTTGATGGAAGGTTATTTATTGTTCTCTAAATTAGGCATACTTATTGAGACTAATATAGCTCCCATTCTTATGATATCCCGATGGCATAAAATCATGTGATCCCACATACTCAATAATGGCCTCATCATTATGAAACATATCAAAAGAAGGCTCATGCTTTTGATCTTAGTATATCAGGGTAGGGTAATAGAGGGATATGTTGATGGTGGATATGGTGAGTGTCATGAAAGAGATTGGTGGAATCAAGATCCTCATAAAGGCTATAAATGGAACCTATTTTGATTTTTTCATCAAAATAAAACTCCTCAAGAATTGAATAAGTGCCCAAAATGATATTGTTTAGGTTGATGCTGAGAGGTTTTTACCTAGCCAAGATGTTTTGGGTGTTCTTGTACCTATATAGGCTCAATCTTACCTTGTTTATCTCTCATTAGTCCTTTCCACTTGTAATTCATATTTTGTAGCATCTTTGAAAGTTTGGGGTACTTTTGTTTATGAAATTTAAAGGATTCATCATCTAGAATAAGCCATGAATCATCTATCTCATCAAAGTAATCCTTTAATAACTTGTCTGCACTAGTAAAGGCCATAGATCCAAAATGGTAAATGATGGGATTATCTTTCCTAATGGATGGGGAATCATATCTACATGGGGAGAGTGGTAGGTCTCCAACACAAAAGGTCTTGTATTCATACTCTCCACAACTTGTGGAAGTGATCTTGAGGCAAGTAATGTTTGGGGATTTATTTGAAGCAAGTATTAAATCATTAGGGTGGATATACTTTCTAGTGTTTGGATTATGAGTGGAGTTATAAGTGTTGGGGTAGTGACAAATGGGATGAGTTGGTTCATTTAACAGATATGAAAGTGTTCCATTTCCCTTGGGATGGTAACCTCAATTCTTGAATAATGTAATTTTAAACATTGATGGAGGGTAGAGATAACTTCTCACATTTCATATATACATGGTCATCTTACAAAAAAAATATACGAGAGATCAACATCCACTACATGAATCAAAGTTTGGTGGACTAATGGTCCCATAACTATAGGAAGATAAATAATGCATGAAGATGACCCTTCAATATCATCATTTGCTTTGATCATTATTAAAGTAGGCCCAAATGAAGACTTAGATTACCCCAACTTTTTGAGAAAATCAAGATTGCACAAATTTAAGGCTGGCCCTCTTTATATGAGTACCTATGGGATTTTATGATTGGTAATGGAAATTTAAATGAATAATGGATAATTATGATGGGGGCCTATAGGTGGCATGTCAATGGAACTAAAAGTGATTTATTGAGAGGGAGACAAATGAACCACAAATGCCTAAAATTTGTTGGTATCAATATCTTTAGGGACTTTGAGTCCATTCAAGACTTGATTGAGAATCTCTCGATGTATCGATGATGTTTTAAGAAGATCCATAAGAGATATTTGGTCTCGAGTATACTAAAACTATTAGATGATTTTAGATGGTTTTTTGGAAGAGCTAGAGATGTTTTAAGAGATATTGATTCTTGAGAGGTGCTCTAGGCATTGTTTTTTTCCATACCATGTAGTCACTACACAATTAGATGTTTCTCTATTAATCTTGAGGATGGTGGATGGTGGATGTGTGGGATATTTCCTTGCCAAATTTTAATGGTATTGATATAATGGTATGAAATTAAATAATAGTCATTTATATTAGAAGTGAAGTCTTGAACCTGATCCTTAAGTGGTTTTGTTTACCTCTGATCATGATTAGGAAAGGGATGATGATATATTCCTAGCTATTGATTTCTATATTGATTGGTTAGACTCTCCCCTTCTATTTATATATTTCCTTTCTCAATTAGGTATTAGACGTAGTGCCTTAACTACATGCACTTCTCAATATCATGTCCCTTGACTTTGTGATATTAGAAAAAAATATTTTTAAAATACTAATCTACTTGTGCTTATTATCATACAATGGTTATATTTTAGGGAGACTAATCATATTAGCAGTGATTAATTATCATAGGACTATTTCTATAATTACACCAAGACTAGTTAGAGTCCTCTTTACCATTTGATGCTATGCTTTCCCCATGGTACCCTTATAGTGGAGACATTTTGTTTATTAATAGGGAAAGTTATCTGCACTATCTAAACATGCTTAGAATCTATTAATCCATCCCTTATGACATTTTTAATCTTATTAAATATATTAGGCTTGGCTGAAAAAGTGTTATCATTATTATGACTATGTTCATTTTGGGTATATATTTTAACCATACCTTTCTCAATGAGCACCTTTTAAATTTGAATCCCCTTCTCTATGATTTCATTAAAAGGCTTAGAATATTGTAACTTTAATTGATCTTTTAATTTAGTATTGAAGTTGTCAATGAACATTTTATCTAATTCATTTTCTGGAACCATGAACCCGAATTGGCTAGTAATACTTCTCTAACATTGTAGGAATAAAGCTATGTTTTTTCCATTTCTTTTTTTAGTGTTATAAATATCTACGATAGATACATCATCCACAATATTGTAGGAGAAGTGTCTCATGAAGTTATCTATCAATTCCCTAAAGCTGGATGTAGACCCTTTGAGAAAATGTAGAAAACCATTCCAATGCAAGTCCTATGAGACATTTAGGGAAAATCCTGATGAGATAAGCATCATCATAATCAACCTCATGGCATGCTACATATAATTATTTTACATGTTCTTAGGGATCTCCTTTCCCTCTATATTTGTCAAATATTATGACCTAAAAATGTGCTAGGAAAGGTACTTATAAGATGCTCATGTTTGGAGGAGATGTGAAAAAATATTCATACTTATAACTCATTACTTGTGTGTGAGGATCAATCTACTAAAGAGTCTCCTTCATTATCCTCCACTCTTAGTAAAATGAAGGTTCTATAAGAGTATTGGAATTTTAAGGTTGACTAGTTTGAGGTATGGAATGATTGGGGTTGATGTTTATGACATTTGGCTTGGGCTTGGAATTTTGAGGCAAGAGAGTTAAGTTTTTAGGTTAACTAGTCTAATGAATCCTCCAAGGAGGTTCTTTTCCTATTATCCCCAATGTGATTGTTTATATAGGTTCGTATTTTTTTGATTCTTCAAAATCTTAATTGTGATCCACAAGATTTTACTCTTCTTATTCTTATTTGGTGTTAGCTTAATGATGTGGACTATTGGACCTAGTAGGTGGATGGATTATATGTTACAAGAGGTTTGGATCAAATTTAGGGGGTAATGTGCCCCCCATTATAATGACCTAGGATAGAATTTGGTCATGATTTTCATAGATATATTAGTCAAATTGGGCCCTAACCTCATCACTATGGAAGAAGTCATTTTCAAATCATTCTTCCTCTACAAGGGTGTGTATGCCACTATGTATTTATTTATTATCCCAATTGCATTCACCTAGAATCCTAAGGATGTCATTTTATTGAATGGATCCTTATCTTGTCCTTAATATTTTGGCATAGGTTTTAAGAGGCATGGTGAATGGTGAAGGTGACATGAGAGAAGTGATTGGATGTGACTTTGATATAAGATGACATGAGAGAAGGTGATTCTAAATACTAATTTTACTTAAAATTAAAGACTAGAATTGGTCAAAATAGGTGATTATATGTGACTTAGATTGTATTTATTTTGAGGATATGAAGATTATAATGACCAAATATCATGGAATGAAACACCTCATAAGTATTCAATCTAGTAAAGAGGATGAGATGATTAGATAACATTCACACTAGCAAGGTGATGATTAGATGGGTACAATATATGAAGAGATGGGATGATGATACAATGGGTGATAGACTAAAACCAAACAAGGTTGTAGACATTGATAATGTTTAGTCAAGGATAAGAGTGAGGATTAAGATAAATAATGATGAGTGAATATTAAAATTTTTGGTTTTTAGACAAAGGTTTATGATATAAAAGGTGTGATTAGTGATATGGAACAATGGGTTTGTTATTCTAAGATAGGATATGTCTTAAATTTTCTAGGTGTGTTTGATAAAATGAGATAAGTTGATTTGGATCATAAATAATATGGGACTTAACACCACACACACACAAAACTTGCTTAATCATAAGCCCTAATTTTATTCAACCAAACGGGTGTGTAACTTGATACCCACACCATATAATAGCTTCACAAGTTAGGTTGTAGGATAGCAACCCATTAAAAAATATACTAACCCCTCTTGACCCTATCTACACTTGATGATTAGTTGGGCGCTGATCCTAACTCCTATAGTAAAGTGTCTGTTATGGTTGATAGGCCCTATTCTATGGTTTTATAGGTTCATTAGGGGACTCCATGATATATTATAGGTATAGTGGGGCCCAAATCAATTTAAGATGTTATCTAACCACTTTTTAAATTGGATCCAAAATTCCCCTCACTCCATGAAACTCTTTTTGGGAATTCCACTTTAGTGCCTAATAAGAGCTATATTGATATTTATAGTACATTAGAACAAAGTGTGTGGTCTAATGTATGGTGATGAAATCCACATCATCAACCCTTGGGACTAATTGTAAGTGTGTATATGTCACTACCATGGTCATGTTGTACCTTAGAAAGAAAATTGGGGAGGGTTTATTAGTGTATTTTGATCCCCTATGAATTGTCACAAGGATACAAGGAGGATAAAATACACCAATATATCCCATGGGTGACACTCAAGCAAGTAAAAATATATTTATCAACTGATTAATTTATGTTTAGCAAACAAAGCAAACATGATGGAATCAAAAACATAGTTTTAAAACTATCACTTTGATGATTGTCCTACAAGAAAAACAAATTAGTAGTTTTAAATTTATAGCCTTTGGATTGATTGGACCTATGAGAATAAGGTTATTAGTAGAATAATATTTGACAAGAATCTAATAGGCCTAGGGAAGCACTTAGACTAGGGAATGATAATGAATACTAAATACAAACACCTAAAGGATGAATTTCACAATTATAACTATTTCCCTAGTTCTAAATTTGTAACAAAGATGATAAACGTAATAGTTTTGTAACTACCCAAAATAAATTATATCAACCTAAGTGAAATTGATTCCACTTTAGTTGATTTATTCCCTAAAACACTTGCACAATAGGTCACTATTGAGGATGCAGACATTTATACTTACCTCTAAAAGATGCCTTTCACATCACTAAGTTTAACAAGTCTTCAAAGTCTTTTTTCAAACACAATCCTTCCCAAAGCCCTTGTAGGCCCAATATGATTTGGAAAAAGAAGAAATATATATATATATATATATATATATATATATATATATATATATATATATATATATAAAACACCAATGATATTCATACTTTCTACTTCACTAAATCAAGACTTGGAATATTTTATTGAAGGAGACTGGATATATTTTGATGACATTGATGATTGTTTTTAAAATCCTAAATAACATATCCCTAAATTATGCATAAAATTGATTATATAGGTAAAGGCCTCAATCCATGAGAGCAAGGAATCCTAGATCCATTATCAACTATTAATACTAACATGAGCAAACGTATCATATTTATACTACTTGGGGGTGACCTCATGTATTTCAATAATAATTCTCTTAATCGACTAGCAATGAGACGGCTGGCAGTGATGCAACATCCCATTATTATTAGCATTTATGATGAGCTTGATGACACTAAAATATTTGACTCCAAATCCATTATGATCATCACATCCCATTATCCCCTTTGCCTTTACCATCCTAACCTCATTGATTGAGACTAACAAGATTCTATTATACCCCTTGATGAATTTTAGAATAAAGAATCTATTTCTAAGTATATGGGCCTTAGAGATGGGTTTACAATTAGAAATCATAGCTAAGGATTTGAATTCTCCTTGGAATCTTCCATGTAATTTAGAGAGCAGGAAAACTTTCTTGGTCATAAAAAATATAAAACATTAAGATCTTTAGGTGAAAACCTCTTTGAGGCACTCATTAATCATGGAAATAATAAAAAAAAGATAAGCCCTGGAGTGAAAACCTATTTTAGGCACTCTTAGATGAGTAAATTTTCTCATCTCTAAATGACATGCAATGTATACTAAGTCCTAAATCTATATCCAGTGTTAGTATCACATCAGATCAACATAAAGTCTTTGAGCATCTTGCTCTTAACTTTCCAAAGATATTTTCTAGTTGGCCACTACTTGAATTGGTAGATTCATATTCATCAAATTATCCAAAGATTTGAGAAGAATAATTGGAAGCTAAAGTGGAAGAAGAGAATTAGGATCAATAATTTCCCATTATTATATAATATGTTTCTATACTCCTTGTATAAAACACTACTGAAGTGAATTAGGGGACTTCTGAGAATCCCAAATTTATTTATCTTGAAGCCTCCCTCATTGATGAAGAGTGTGACCACATTGTCAACATTTTGAGGGATTTCATTGATATGTTTACATAGGCATAGTTTGGCATGCTAGTCCTAAATCCTAAATTAGATGTCCATTAACTTGTTGTCTATCTAGATGCTAAGTAGGTCAAATAAAAATTGAGAAAGATGCATCCATGCATCACTCTTTTGGTAAAAGCATAACTAGTTAAACTATTAAGAGCTATATTTATCAAACCACTTGACTATTCTAAATGGATATCAAACATAGTCCTAATAAGCAAAAATACACAAGGTATATGCATTTGTATTGATTTTAGAGATATCAATAAGGCATGTCCCATAGATGATTTTCCTCATCCTAATATTGACATGATTGTCAACTCTACTACTAGATATGAGATTTTATCCCTCATGGATGTATTCTTAAGATATAATCAGGTCAAGATAGCTCCAAAGGACCAGCACAAAACTAAATTCACCACACCATGAGGAACATTATACTACTAATTCATGCCTTTTGGCTTGAATAATGTTGAGCATTGTTTTTATTGATGAGGTTTGGCATTGAAATTGTCATTGATGTCAAAGGTTATTTAGGAGGTCATTGAATAATGTATTTATTTTATTTCATCCTTAAGAGGTATGAAATTGGTTGAGAAACATGTAAGACATGTGAGAAAGGTGTATAAGAATCAAAGAGAGTCTTAAGATCACTTGCCAAAGTTGTCAAGTTTTTGAACCTAGCAAGAGACTTGAGAAGGCTTGTGTATAAGATGCTTAGTCTTGTACCTAAAGGAGCATGGTGGCCTAGTGAATTATATTCAAAATGAAATAAGAGGGTGTATTAAGTTTTTTAATCATGCATATGAGGCACTAAATCACTCAAGAGTGTCTCAAAGTAAGCTTATAAAGGTAACACCTACAAACCAAGCATGCAACTAAACTAGTTCTAGACTTTGCTTGACCTAATAAGAAATCATGATGTGTTGTTAAGGCCTAAGAAGGATGAAAAGTAGTGATTGATCATGGTAAGTGGATTTATCACATGTATATGAGGTGATGACAAGTTGAACAATGGTTAGAAGGTCAGTTTTAAGGCCTAATATGACTTGCAGGTCAAAGGCATAGAAAGCAAAGAGAGATGGTGATCAGATGGGGTATCAAAATCAGTTTTTAAGGAAATAATGAACATGTGATAATTTATATTGGTTTGATAGTTTCTATCAAGTATTTTGACCAAGTAAGAGGTCAAAATTTGAAATGAAAGGTAATAAAAAGTGTTTTGAGGTCTCTTGTGTGCACAAAATGAAAGATTCTCAACTCGAAAAGAACTTTCAAGTAATCATTGGAAAGTGTAACCAATCCATGGGAAACTAATATATTAATGGTAGATGGGGAATGGTTATATCTCAATTTTACAATAATTGGTTTCTACAATAAGGGGATACTCTTTATGAACAATTGTTAACACCAGAAATAATATTAACCCTCTCTAGAACCCTAAAATTGACCCAATGAGAAAGTTATTGATCAAACCAATCTAGAATGGTTTGTAATGTATATTTAAGGGATCTTAAGTTCTATTAAAATCTCTAAATCACATCCATGTTTTATTGGTTTGTCAGGGGAGTGAGTGGACACTATAGGAAAGCCCTTGTTTCTAAGAGATTTGTTGTGGCAATTAGAGTTAACCAAGTCAAAGTTTATAAATGAATGAAGGTTTAAGCTTGAGACTTCTATTTAATGTTCATGGTGGTTTATAAATAGGATCTAGTCCTCATATGATCTAAACTAGTCATATAATTTGACCTATCTCTAAAAGGCCTAATGGTGTAGATAGTGTGAAAACTAAGTAGAAGTGAGAAGTTGATTAGGGATGTGCTATCATGGATTAGGGATGGATCCAAATGCATGGAATTTTTTTTCAATACCTATAATACATGTATATATTGGATATAATATTTGGACATGATTTTATATAATATAAATTGTCTCTCAAATTGACTTGTCTAACTTAGTGATGTCTATGTACAATGAAGTCATGAGATTGGTCTGGAAAACCAATATTGTTATTAGAGATTATGAATATTTGTTGTAGGTTATTTTGAGTTTGTTTTAATATAATATTCATGAATTTTAATTTATTAATCTTTTCCTTTTATGAATCATAAATTCATGTCTCCATGACTATGTTTTGAAGCTATTTGGTGGATCTAAGTATGTTAATTGCAAAGAAGGGTTTGAGTTTTTTTATCGTAAGTTATGAAGTCTAGTTCACATGGTGATGAATATAAGTTCATGTATATTTTTTTTGTGTATATATATTTTGATTGATTTGTGTTTTTGGTTTAGTTGTTCAAGACAAACTTTCTAGGTATGCATAGGCCTAATTGTGAACAATGTTAATGGTGTGCTTCAAGTGGTGGTTGGAGATAAAAGGTGTCATGGACCCAATATGAGATTGTTAAAGTTATATTAAAGTGTAATATGATATGTTCCTACTTTTTGAAAAGTATGAAAATGTTCCAAGGTCTTCAAAGGGTAACATGTGCTAATGAAGGCCTAATTGAATTAGGTCTCCTTAAGGCCTAAAAGGGGTTTTTGGTCCTATATGCTATAACTGACCTATTGTAATGTTTATTTCATGTTTTTTGTATAAATTAAGGCCCATTTTATTTAAAAAATAAGTTTTAAAGTGTGTATGAGAAACAACCTAGTATAAGAATAAGGCCTAATAGGCCTAATTGTCTAATCTGTGAGAGTGTGAGTTGAAGTGAATGAGATAGAAATTTCAAGATTTGAAGGAGGTATTTTAAACCATCATGAGGGTACATATAAACCATCATAAATATATATAAATGGTTATGTATATGATTATAAAGGTCATATGACCTAACCAAGTCTTAAAGAGACCTAATTGAGTGAAGAAGGCTAGAGACTAGTTTGAGAAGGATAGGTGTGTGTGAAGAGCTAAAGATGGAGATCATCATATGTTGTATGATAAATAAAGGGTTATAAAGGTGATCACAGGTTTAATATGGTTGAGTTTGTGTTGATTCATCTAGGGGGTTAGTCCCTCCTTGTAAGTGGGTGTTTGCTAAAGCCTAATCAAGTTGGTACTTGGCTATTTGGGATTGGTGATCCAAGTGAAGTTAGTGCTTCATAAAATCTTGATGTTTGAAGTATATGATTTTAATCCATTTTCATCATCAATGGGTTTTATTCCATTGATATTTTCCCACTCAAATAAGTATTTTGTGTGTTATGTTCTTCTCTCATGCTCATGGCTCTTAATGTGTTGCTAGCTTACTATATTGTTTTGATAGTTCATGAATGTTAAGGTAAGGATTGTAAAATTTTTGAAGATTGATTCACCTCCCCCCTCTTGTTAATTATGTTTCCAATAATTAGTATCATATCATGATCCTTTGATTCAAGTCTAATAGCTTGAAGGTGGTCCTAGGAAGCACAAGAATATCTTATGATCAACAGGAAGAAGACATGTATGATGAATAAGTCTACTATGACAGTGAAGAAGGAAAAAATAAATTAGTTCTTAAAGTTGAGCTCATAAGTACACTTGATTATTTGAAACATAAAAATAAGGCTATCAAATATCGTAGGAATAAGTTATAATAGGTCAACATAAGGTGTAATTCAAATAAAGTTGAGTATGAGTAGTTGAAGATAGAGCTATATTCCTTAAAGGTTGATCATGAAAAACTCATATAAAAATTGAGAAATTTTTAGAAAGAGCATGAGGAGTTAGAAAAATTCAGGAGTACTAACCTAAAAATATCAATCAAGCAACCCAATCCCATAAATTATATGTCATCATGGAACCATGGTAAGTACAGGACTGCTATTTGCTACATCTATCACAATATATGACACATTGCAAGATTATTCTCTAATAGAGTTATAAGGTCCAAAAGATTCAAAAATACATATGAAAATTATAGAATGCATAAGTATAAAACATTGGTATGGAAGCCAAAGTAAGCTAGGATAGATGAAATTTATCTCAAGAAGTAAGATGGACTATTTGATGAGGATGAACAAAAGAACAAAGAGGACTCTATGTTAGCTTAGACTACCTTTCACATTCAAGATGAAGGAATGAAATGGTATATAGATAGTGGTTTCTCAATCCAAATGACATGAAACATAAATAATTTCATCTCATTAAATCATAATGCTATAGGAATAGTAAGGTTTGAAGACAACATAACTATCAATATAGCTGGTAAGGGTGTCTTGAGTTTGGATAATGGAAAGACCAAAACACAAAATATGTTCTATATGGAAGGTATGAAACATAACCTACTTATTGTGAGTCAAATGTTCAATCAAGGAAACACACTAAACTTTCATGATAAAGGGTGTGAGATAAGTAGATCCAAATCAAGAAGTCTAATTATCAATGCCAAGCAGACTGAGAATAACCTATATGTATTCAATGAGATCAAGATGGAAAGATGATTCATTAGAAATATATATGAAAGTTATCTATGACACAAAAGGCTAGGTCACCTAGACATTTATAACCTAGTCAGGATTAACACTAAGAAGTCTATGAAGAACATGTCTAAGATCATCAAACCCAAAAACATACTTTGAAAGGCATGTCAACATGGTAAGAAGACTAGAAGAAGGTTCAAGTTCAAGGAGTAATCTACTACAAGACCCTTTGAGTTAATACACATTGATATTTGTGGGCATAAAAAAATTCAAAGCATCAAAGGAGATAACTACTTCATGTTTATCATTGATGATTATATAAGGATAACTTGGATTGCATTCCTAAAAGAGAAATCAAAAAATCTTGACAAGTTCAAGGCATTCAAGGAGCTTATTGAGAATGATAAGAATAAGATGATAAAGTACATAATATTTGATAGAGGAGGAGAGTGGTCTAATGAATTTGATGACTTCTATGAGGTTCATGGAATAAGGAGACAACTCTCAACAACTAGGACACCTCAACAAAATGGGGTAGTGGAATGGAAGAATATGACAGTTCAAGAGATTGGTAGAATTAGTTTGAATGAGTCTATATTATCTAATGGATATTGGGGAGAGATAGTAATCACTATTGTCTAAATTTTGAATATATAACATGCAAGGACTAATAGAAAAAAGACTCCTTATTAACTCTGGAAAGGTAGACCTACAAATTTAGAACACTTTAGAGAGTTTGGGAGAAAATGTTTCATCAAAAGAGATGATGAATAATTGGGTAAGTTTAATTCCAAATATGATGAATGCACATACTTAGGATACTCATTAATGATCTCAGCCTATAGATATTATAACAAGAGACTATAAAAGATAGTGAAAAGCACTAATGTGAGGATTGATTAGACAAGAAAATCTCACTCACTATCAATAACACTTTAGAGTATGTGGAATTAAATAATGAAGAGGATACTATAGAGGTTGATTAATAATAAGAAGTCGAAGAGAGACATGACTTAAAAGGAACCTCAAGATAGATTCAAAGAGACCACCCCAAATCTCAAATCATTAACAACAAAAATATAGGTATACAAACTAGGACAAGATTGATAAGTAATCTAAATCAAGAGAATGCTTTATTATCCAAGATTGAACCTAATATTCTTATAGAAGTAATCAAAGACAAATTTTAGATAGGTGCTATGAATTAGGAACTATACCAAATAGAGAAAAATGAGACTTCAGAAATAGTTCCTAGGACTAAAGACAAGAATGTCATTAGCACAAAATGGGTGTACAAAAACAAGTTGAATGAAGATGGTGAAGTCACTAGGAACATGACTAGATTGATATGCAAGGGATATGCACAAGTTAAAGGAGTAGACATTGATGATACCTTGGCACCAGTAACAAGAATAGAGGCCATTATATTATTTATATCTTACGTAAGATTAAAAGGGTTTAATGTATACCAGATAGGTGTCAAATTTACCTTTCTAAATGGGAATTTAGATGAATAAGTGTACATTGGGCAACTTGAAGGGTTCTCACTATCAGATGATAAAGAATAATTTAAAAATTGAAGAATTCTCTCTATGGTCTAAATCAAGCTCTTAGAGCTTGGTATGCTAGGTTAGACAAGTATCTATTGGATCAAAGATTCAAAAGAGGAGTTACAAATAGTAATCTATACATCAAAATAGAAGATGACCATCATTTAATAGTAGTTTTCTCTGTGGATGACATCATCTTTGGAGGAATAATGAGAACATGACAAAGTCCTTTTCAAAGACGATGAAGAAAGACTTTGAGATGTCCATGATAGGAGAAATATCATTCTTTCTTGGGTTTCAAACCACTCAATCTGAAAAAGGTATATTCATATCATAATTCAAGTACATAAAAGAGATGTTGAATAAGTTTGGGATGAAGGATTGTAAGGTAGTTAGTACACCCATGATCATAATATGTAAGTTGATCAAGGAAGATGAGTCTTCAAAGGTCAATAAAATGTCATATAGGTCAATGATTAGAAGTTTATTTTACACCACTACCTCTATACATGACATCCTGTAAGTAGTAGGTCTTATGGGAAGGTTTCAAGTAGATCCAAAGGATAATCATTTGAAATAAGTCTAGAGGATACTCAAGTATCTCAAGGGGACTATGGAGTATGGATTGTAGTATCCAAGAAGCAAGAAGTTTAATTTGATAGCCTACATAGATGCATATTAGCTAGGAAGTAGAGATGATAGGAAGAGTACCATTATAGGAGCCTTCTTCCTAGGTAAGTGCCTAGTCTCATGGATAAGCAAGACGCAACCATCAATAGCTTTGTCCAATTGTGAGGTTGAGTAGATTATTGTAGATTCATGTTGTACTCAAGTCCCATGGATGAGATAGACACTAAAAGACTACAAGGTGGAGTATGATGGTCCTATCCCTATCTATTGTGAAAATACATGTGTTAAAATAATCTCAAAGAATATTGTCATGCACTCAAGGACCAAACACGTTCTCATTAGGTATCATTTTATAAGAGATTAAGTAAGTGGAAAAAGTGTCAAAAATGAATATTTTTCTACATAGGATTAAATTATACGCATCTTGACCAAACCACTTCTAAAGGTAACCTTTGAACACCCAAGATAGGAATTGGGTGTAATTTCTACCCCTAAAAAACATTGAAGAAGCTAAATTATTAGGGGGAGATAATCATGCTCATTAGATACAAGAACAGGTGAGGTGTTCTAAGTAGGTATGTGTTAGCTAACAGATTTGTCCTTATCTAAAAATGTTTTATTTTAACTCCATACCCTTCTTATTTCAAGAAAAAATAAGTTAAAAAACAAATGGGTGAACTATTAAGACTAGTTGCCCTCTGAATTAAGGTATAGCTCCCTTTAAGATTTTCAATGAATTGAAATATTTAGATACACTTTTAACCAAAAAGTGTTTTAAAGGTAAACTAACATCCACAAATCACCATGTTATGAATGAAATTTTTTATAACAGCAATGGATAATAGAATACATAGATTCTATTTTCAATAATGATTAAATATATAAACATATATATTGTTGAACTAGTAAAAGGATAAAACACATATAATGAATTGTCCAATGGAAGAGTAATCACTATATGAAAGAAGATTTCACATAGAAAACCTAATCACAAATACTCAAATGCACATAACTATGTAGTAATTAATCCTCTTTTTCATTCACAGGTGAAAATGTTTCAGACAAACATTACATATATTACTAATAATAGTGGTCCAGTTCTCAAAAAAAAAATTAACTCATTTTCCCCTTTTTTTTTATATATATCCCTCTTTTATAATTAAAAATATATATATAGTTTCCATAACTAGTCCACCTATCAAACTAAACTAGAGTTAAAGTAACTCTGACCCATACGAGATTTAGTTTTTTAACAAATCCACTTAAAGATCAAGTTTCGAATAGAAAAGCAACTGAATAACTAAATAGAAGAAACTATGTAAGTAAAATAATTACTAAAGTGACAGATTAGGATCTCTAGATTTACTCTATTTGATTAGGTAGACATGTTGAGCTTTCCACTCCTAAAATGCCATAATAAAATCCTAATTTTTTTTAAGATTGGTAATGCTGATGTGTTTTATCCTTGCCTTCTAAATGTTTTCTTCCCTTTGAATTTTCCCCATCTTTTTTATGTGTTATGGGAGAGTGACGATGCAACGACAAAGAAGTGAATATACCTTTGAAATCTAGGAAAAATCTTCAGTTGATAACTTGTCACTTTCTTTAATGATGTTGATATTTTCCCTAAAGGATTGAATCACAATATTGATATCTTTTTCTAGTTTTCCATCATCTTTTATGTATTTGATATCAATACTCTATAGATCATGTTGTAATGATTGAATGAATTTAATTATTTCCTTGATCATTTTTGTGATTTCCATTCATCCTTGTCAAGATATTAAATTTCTCCATTCAATATTTTTCTTACATATAATACATCTTCATTCAGACTTGTCAAGTTCTTCTCTGACAAAAACTTTGTTATTCCATACTTTTGTACTTCATCAATCTAGTTCATCACACTCATCCATTTTCCTTCATATTTTATCCATAAAGTGTTTTGAGTCATCAAATCTTCAACAGTAATTGTAGTTAGATCATATACATTATTCAATTTATGGATGAATTCTATACCTTTTTGAATGATTCTATTCAACCAATTATCAAATACCCTGGTAACTATTTTGCCTCTGTGTATCTGGTCCAACATCCTTTGATTGACAGGAAATTTTGGATTAAAAGATAGGGGTAGTTGGGTGATTAGTTATGGATCTAGACTATGAATGGTGTCAATGTACTCTACCATTGACAACATAGTCTATTTTAATTCTCTTTTATCTTTTTCATCCTTCCCAGTTGTGCTGACTATCTTTTTGGTGGATGCTTCAATGTCATGCACATCTGCAACACGTGATGCAGTCCCAAGATCCATCTTTTCAATTGTAAAATCCTGAGTTGTAGGATCTTAAACTTCTTCATTGGTTCTTGGCCTGGCTATTTCTACATTCTAATTCCCTATATTATGGTCAACATCTACCCTGGATATTGTTTTTAACATTTTGGATTTAGGGGTTTTCTTTAAACATTTACTCACCATATATTCCAAGGTAAAAGAAAATAGAACTACTTTCCTTTGATTTGTAATTGAACTTTCCAGCCATTTAGGTGTAGAGGCTAAAGTTTTTTTTATCATGACTTGGTTGATCAGAAGGTACACTTGAAATAATCATTAGTTTGGTAGAATTAGAAGGAATCATTGTTTGTTGATCTGCACTAACCTTTTCCATCATTGGTGAACCAAATTCTTTATCACCTTTGGCTTCTCCTAAATCTTCTTCAAAATTCAAATCCATGATTACATTTTCAAAAATCTAACTCTTTCTCTTACTTTGGGTCCGTGATCTAGTGGCATGAGGAGGCATAGTAGTTACAATGGCCTTTTTAGATTCTTTGATGATAGGATCCCTTCCAATTTTTGCTCTAGAAGTACCTACATCACAAATAGTAATAAGCTGATTAGAGGAGCTTATTGGGAATGGGGATTCAATTATTAATGTACATTGCTGGGAAGCTATGTTTTGAGCTTCCCCTAGTTTTTTCTCTCTCAACCATTTCTCAGTTCTCCTTATCACTGGGAGGGTCTTAACCTCAATTCTATCTTCTTCCTTTTTCTCCTAGTCAATTTATGGAATAGGTGATTTTTCTATCTTTTCAAATTATGGATCAGTCTCTTGTTCATCATTGTTAGAAATTCTAGAGATGTCCATATTCAAATTGAGGGTAATAATTTTCCCTAAGGAGAACCTAGACCATAGTCTTCTTTTGACTTCAAATTCATTTGAACAATCCTCCCAATAATCTTCCAATTGAGGAATATGTGACAACCCTGTTCTAAGATCCAAGTTGTCCCTGGCAAAAATTTTGCTATCAAATTGTGATCTGGCTCTGAAGTATTGAAAATTTAATTTCTTAAGATCCAATTCTAAATTCAAAGAATTAGAAGTTGACTTGTATGAATAACATCCAAGTTCAATAGGAAATGATATACCATATTTCTTTTTCATTTGGAGTTTTTTGTCTACATGTGCTAATTGTCTATAGACTTCTATTAACACAAATCAGTCAAAAACATACCTAGGTAACCTTAAAGGTTCACCATCGAAACCCCCAACTCTAATGTAAGTAAACTTGGAAAACTAAGTGAAGAAACTACCATAAATGTTGATTAATTACATAGATTCATCAGACAACCTTTTATTGATGTTGTTTGACAATTTAAAAGTCGTCCTCCTAGTAAAAACATCATTGACTCTCTTGTAATCCTCATAGAAATTATAAATTTACAACTATGAGTAATATTCATAAATTTTACTATCTTCAGCCAAGGGTGCATGTGGTAATCCTACCCATTGTCTTTTGGATGCCAAGAAATAGAAGAGGTTTGAAGACATATAAAACTCTTTATTTATCAAACATTTACTAAAACCCTGATGCAAAATTTTAGCTATAATTTCTACCCAATCCAAATATTTCTCCCCTTAGAGGATCACCTATATGAAGAAGTACATCCAGTCTTCCCAATAATATGTATGAGTATTACCTTTTAGTCTGTGTAGTAATACTATAATATCTTGTACTTCTAGAATCATATGATTTCTTATTAATGGTCTATGTAGTCTTGAAACCCCTTTTTGAAATTTCAAAATACAATTCCTAGCAATCATGCTCTTATAAATTGCTTTCTTTAATAAAAAATAACCATATGAAGAAGTAATACTGAGGTCAGAGTATGGTTCCTTAGGAGCAATTTTCATTATAGACATTAGGGTTTGTTTATTGATATGCAGTAAAACATTGCCATCTAAAGTCCTGATGCACCTATTTTAAGGTTCATATCTATTCATGCATTCAAGGACTAATTCATAGCATTGGATAGCCATGGGAAAGGCTACATATTCAACCAAACCACTTTCTATAATTTTTTGCATCATAGGATTTGATAGAGGATTTATAGCCCTTTCCTTAAAATCTTTTAAATAATATTAGACAAGAGAGGTGTCCCCAATTTCAAGAGAACATATGAGACTAGAACCATGCTCATAATTGAGACATGCAGATTTCATGGTTACATATTGGAGGATATAATGAAAAGAAAATGTTCTAAACTCCTTAAATAATGTTTTAAACTCAAAAGGATCCTTCTTTCCAACCAAGTAAAGGAAACAACTTATAGTAATATTAAAACTCACCTTTAAAAGGATCCTTCTTTACAAATTCAAGCAATCAAATATCTTATACCACCTATGTTGTTTTCCTTTGTATCATCTAGTATGCTTGTTTGTTGAATTTGAATTATTTTCTTTTGATACAACTATTAATCAAATCAACTGATTAAATCAGAACAATACATGCTAAACATGCTTGATAAGACACGCACTCTGACATATGCATTAATGGTAAGCATTTTTTATGCATAATTTTGATGAGTAATGATTATCTGTAACCTCATAAAAATTCAATATTTTTTCCTTTATAATGGGTTTCAGATATATTCTCCTCTAAATCTCCCACTAATTATAACTTAGAGAAAGTCTTGGGGTGAGATGAGAGTATAGTCATTAAACCATTGAACTTTTGAAAATGTGGTTCAACTTTGGGGTTCAATGATATGAAATGAACTACACAAACCGACCAATAGTCATATGATCTTTCTAGAAACTTTAAACTTTGAAACATTAAACCATTAAACTTTTGAACTCTACTATGTAGGTTCAAATGTTAGGTACAATTGGTAGGTTCAATGATAGGTTCAATTATACATTAGTTTATATGAGGGAACTGAGTAAACATGACTCTTTATAGAACATCAAATATTAAACTTTTGAACCATTGAACTTTTGAACTCTGAAAAAGGGTTCAAGTTCAACCAAAAGGTTCAAAGTCATAATTGAAATACACTAAGGGACAAACAGTTTGCATTGAAAAACTTTGAACCATTGAACCTATTGAACCATTGAACTTTTGAACTCTTGAACTCTGAGAAAGGTTCAAGTTCAAAGGTTCAATTCTTTTAAGAATTTACACATAAAAGGCAATAAGCAGGTGAACTTCTTTTATGGTAAAATTCATGAAAAATTAAATAAGGGTGACTCGAAAGGTAACATTGGTTTGACTGGGGACTGTATTTTATGAAAAAATGTAGAGAACTTAGAAACTCTGGTTATGCAGAGTGAAACATAACAACAAAAGAAAAGGAGAAAGAAAAACCAAAAATGAGAAAGTAAAACACAACGTGACAACAAAAAAAAGGCTATGTACAAAATAGGGGACACCTATTTCATAGTCGATATAACTTAAGGTCCTATCCATTATAAGACAGGGGTAAAATATCTCCATCTAGATATTCCAATTTAAAAGAATTAGGACCAAGTACCCGATGAATTTTGAAAGGTCCTTTTCAAAGTGAATCAAATTTACCATATGCTCCTTTGGGTTCTCTCCTTCTATCCCATAGCAATAGTTCATCTCCTTCCATGAAATTTCTAGGTCTAGTTTTTTATTAAAAACATTTTTAACCCTGGTTTGATGAGCAGTAATCTAATCAATCAATTCATTCCTCTCTTCCTCAATTTTAGTTAAGTACATAACTCTTTTCTCTAAAGAATGTTGAAAGTATTGATATTCAATAACATTTTTTAATTTAGCTATAGATAATTTGAGAGGTAATGATAACTATGCTCCTATCCCATAAACCAACTCAAATGGTGCCATTCTTATTGCTCTTTTTGGGGTTACCCTGTCAGCCCAAAGTTCTTCATATAGTTTCTTATGCCAATCTCTGGGGTTATCACTCACCAATTTCTTCATGATGGATATCAAATTTTTATTACTAGACTCTACTTGTCCATTCCCTTGAGGGTAATAATATGATGAGTGAGAAAGAGAGATACTATGCTCATAGTAGAATGAAGTAAGTTCCATTAAAGAAAAAATGGTAGCATTATCTACCACAATCTTCTGAGGAACACCAAAATGTACCAATATATTTTCTTTGAGACAATTACATACCACTTCTAAAGTGGTTCTCTTCACAGGAGCTACTTCAATCCATTTTATAAAACAATCAGTTGCTATTAAAATGTGTGTATGACCAACATGTGATGGAGGTGAAATAGGTATAATGAAGTCTAATCCCCATTGTTTGAAAGGTTCTTCAATAATGATAGGTCTTAGAGGTAATGTTGCAAGTTGTGGTCTTCCTAAAAACAATTTGCATTTTTCATAGTTAGCTACCCATTTATATGCATCTTTGAACATACCTAGACAATAATAATAATTTCTAAGGATCTTGAAGGCTATGATTGAAGAAGAGAAATGTCCACCACATGCTTCACTATGAAAAACTTCCAATAGTTTAGATTGTTGTTCCTTATCTATACACCTTAGAAAGGTTCCATCCAATCCTTTTTTGTATAGGACATCACCCCAAATCACATATATTTTTTATTTTAACATCGAATTTCTTTTCTTCTTTGAGGATAAATGACTAGGACAGTCTCCATAAGTAAGATAGTGTGCTACGTTTAAGAACCATGGATCTTGTAAGCTCACCAATAGGACAGTAAGAAGTTCTTCTTCTTTACTTTTGGTTATCAATTTTCACAAACCCTAACCTATAACTAGTTTGGTTGGCTTAATCTCTAGGTTGTATTCTTTAATTTTATAAACCCATGCTTCTCTATTAGTCATCCCAACCTCTTGTTGAGTTAGAATGCTTTTCACAGCTAAACTAGGAACAAATACGACTAAATGAGAATGAGGTATATAATATCTGAATTGTTTAACAACCTTTACTATAGCAAAAGCTTGTTTCTTAGCCAAAGAATATTTAAGTTCATTTTTCTTGAGAGGAAAAATCATAAAGGCTATTGGGGCTTCTACATTTATTTCATTTTTCTGTAACAAGATACTAGACATGGTATGTTCCGAAGCATAATAGTAAATAAAAAAATCTTTTAGGAAATTAGGATTTAACAAAGTAGGTGTTTATGAAATCACTTCTTTAATATATTCAAATGTTTTTTTTAGTAGCTTCATTCCATTTGAATACTTATTTTTCACTCATCATTCCCACAATATGTTTTGTAATCTCAACAAAATCAGGAATGAACCTTTTGAGAAAATTAATCTGACAAAGAAAGACTTAACTCCAATCTTATTAAAAGGAAGGATTGATATTTGTATTGCTCTAACTCTTTCTATGTCAATTTTGATTCCACTTTTTGAAACTAGGTGTCCTAATAACTTCCCTTCTATAACATAGAAAACTGACTTCGTAGGGTTAAGAGATATCCCATGACTCTGACATCTTTGTAAAATGGTTTCTAGATCCTTTAGATGATCCTCTCTTTTCTAGAGAAAATATTCAAATCATCAAGATAAATGATAATAATTATATCTTTAAAATCTTTAAAATATGAATCCATCACCCATTGAAAAGTTCCACCAGCATTAATCAAACCGAAGGGCATACAGTTATAAGCAAAAATTTCTCAAGGTGTAGTGAAATTTTTATGTTGGTCAGTTGTAGCTACACTTATCTAATTATAACCTAAGAATCCATCTAACATGGACATCATTTCTGACACAACAATAGTGTTCAAGATGTGATCCATCATAGGCAAGGGATAATTATCTTTTAAACTAGCTTGATTCAAATTCCTGAAGTCAACATAG
This sequence comes from Torreya grandis, assembly GCA_037957365.1. Taxonomy (NCBI): domain Eukaryota; kingdom Viridiplantae; phylum Streptophyta; class Pinopsida; order Cupressales; family Taxaceae; genus Torreya; species Torreya grandis. The sequence goes on from JARHVA010001506.1 coordinate 1,729,962, forward strand.
ATTCTTATTTCTCCATTCTTTTTGCATACTGAAACAATGTTCACCACCTAAGTGGAGTGACGAATTGGATAAATTATCCTAACCTTCAACATCTTGTCAATCTCTTTACAGATAGCTTCAACAACTTTTTGGGTTATAATTTCTTAGCTTCTACCTGAAAGGAGATGCATTTGCTTTCAAAGGAATATGATGCTAAAACTGTCTAAAATATTTAAGGTCATCATAACACCAAGTGAAGACATATTTATACTTAATCAATAGATTAATTAATTCATTTTTCTCCTCTGGTGAATAACACCTACCAATGGAGATCCATTTAGGGTTAGTCTCACTTCTAATATTGATTTTCTCATAATCCTCTAGTTTTCTAGGATTTTGGACAAGTTTGCCTTTAGTATATTCATCTTGTCTAGTGAAAAAATGTTCTATAGAGACCAATCTTTTAGGGATTTTGTTTCCTTTTAATTGAATTAAATCATATTTTGGATTGACCTCTGGATTAGGACTAAATTCTTTACATTCTATTTTGGAACCTTCAAAATTAGTTCTCAGGAACATATCAACATTCTCCAAAAAAAATTTGATCTATTTATTACTCTAAAAACTAGCCAATTTTCAACATTAGTTGGAACATTAGGATGATAAACTAGTTTAATTCTATATGAATCCCTTTTGAAATTAGGGTGTGGGAGAAGAAGAGAAGTTGGTACTGCTACAGAATCTACCTAAACATTTTGGTCTCTAAGAATTGCTTCAATAGAAAAGGCATCAAAACATTCTATCTCATCCCAAACTCTATTTCTATAGTGTCTTAATCTATCATTTTTAACTGAGAAAATGCCTCTCACTTATTTGACAATTAATTTAGCATCTCCTTTTACATTGAGTATCTTTATACCCTTTCCTTTAGCTTCATTTAACCCAAGTAATAAATCTTCATATTCTACAGTATTATTAGTGTTTTTGAATTCTAGTTTGAAAGAGTAAGGAAAAGATTCACCTTCAGGTGAGATCAACACAACTCCTGGTCCTGAACCAGGGGTAACACAACTACCATCAAATTATATGGTCCATAGATCATCTGAATGAACAGACTTTAGGACAGATTTTTCCTTCAAATATTTAGAGGAGAGAAAATAATTACCAAATTCACATTCTTCAAATAAAATCTGAGACTTAGGATCATCAGAAGGATATACCATAAACTTGCATTTAGGTTCAGGTTATAGCTTAACTTTCTACTTTCCCACTAGAATTGTAGCTGTTAACCAATCCAATTTAATCTTCCCTCCCAAATATTTATAAAAAGTTCTGCTCAACAACTTCCCATAACTAGCAGGAATATCTACTACTAAAATAGTCAACTTCACCTTTTTATCAGGATAGGTTACAAGAGCAACTCATGCATCTTTTAATTTATCTGAGCAAAGAAATATGTTTGCCATCCATTAAACAACATCTACCAAATGTTTTTTTAAGGGATAAGCCTAAGGATTTGGCTACAAAAGTAGGCATTATATTATCAGAAGCACCTGAGTCTATGATATAATTGTTGAGTTTATGACCATTTATGAAAAAAGAAACATAAAATGGGTTGGGGTGTCATATCAGCTATATAAGGAGTATTATTAGATGAATTGAGGGTCATTCTAGAAGTATGAGTGGGTGATTTAGGTGGAGAAGTAAATAATTGGGAATTAGGAGACTCAGTGTTAACGTTTAATTGACTTTCAAGTTCAACTTGTGTAGGACTATTTTTGACATATTTAACTAATTTATCAAGTTCTTTGGGTTTCAACCTGAGGTATTCAATAGGGGATATTTGAATTTTTGCAGACTTAAAAAATTCTAAAATATCAAAAGAAGTCTTACAATCATTTCTATGTAAAAATTTACTTTCTTGTGTCTTAGCATCAGAATTTTTAGTAAAAGGTTCATTACCTTTAATGGAAACTTCTTGAATATTAGAAAATCTCAGATTCTTTTAACTTCTGGTAAGCACAACACATGAAGGATCTTCAAGAGTAACCAATATCTCACCTCCTCTTTTTGAATTTGAATCATATTCTAGAAGTGTACTTCAGAGCTGTTAGGTCTTTCAAATCTCCTTTTTTATTTAGGAATCTCCCCTAAGACATCTTGATTAGTAGTCATTTGAGTATATCTAAGCATCTCTAGACAAGAATCTCCATCATGATCAGTAGTCAAATGAAATACACACATGTTATTTCTTCTAGGAGGGGCTTCAATAGTCAATCTTGGTTGTGCTGATGTAAGTGGTAATGTCTTACCAACATTTGATTATTGATTTCTCCTACCAATATCATGATATGGCTGTTGGAATAAATTAATAGTATTTGGTAATTATCTTTTAATGGCAATCATATCATTTACTAGCCTTTGAACTATAGGATCTATAGAGGATGAGGGATGAGCATTAGGTACTTGGACTTCTTTCTTCTATTTTTTGGTCATAATAAGATCATCCTCTAACTTAATTGCCAGTGATTGTGCGTATGTTAAATCAAAAATTTCACCTCTTCTAAGATGAAAACTTATATCAGGAAGCATAGAGTTCATAAAGAAATAATTATGATTCTCAGTAGTTGGCCTTTTAGCAGTATGAATCTTGTACACAATTCTCTTGAATTTGGTTATAAATTCCCTCATGGGTTCATGTATCTCTTTCTTGAGTTGTGTCAATTGAGTAATAAGGGAATGTTCATCTTCTATGCTTTTGAACCTATTTTCAAATGCAATTTTCATATCATTCTGTAGACACCAAAATCGTGTCTACTCCTTTGTCGACTCTCCCCCTTGGTCCCCTTGGTCCACTTCAACACTCCTAACCCACACACTTATTAATTTAAAATAATTATTTATTTTAAATTAATAACATCCTCTCTCTCTCCCCATCACACCTCACCTCTCCTCAGATACCTCTCCTTAGATGCCTTCATCACCCCATGCCAAATCTTAAATGCTTAAACCCTATTTCATCCCTTCCACTATCCTCTTGTGCTCATTTCACATGCCTTCGACTATTTTCCCATGACCATCTGACCTCGACAGATGGAAGAACAAACAAAAGGCTATTTTTAGCCCTTTTTCCTATTCTTTCACTGCTAACGTCGGTCAGTTGTCAGCCGACGTCGATGGTATCGCTGACGTTAGTTTCCTTAAAAATGCATTCTATATCTAGAATGCGGATCCTTCAATCTTTCAATCTGCCAATCTTTTTTTCAATCTTTCAATCAACCAACCTTCCAATCTTCCAACCTCTCTCACTCCCTCTCTCCCAAATGCACAGCAAGCATCACAGGGTACAAGTACTCTGCATTAGTCACTCCACTCTACAGGTAGTCTTCTACATCAGTAGCATCAGCAACAGGTCTCCTACACTTCTTCTTCAGCAGGCAAGAGGTAAGTATTCTTCTTTTGTTTCATCTCAGTATTTTAGAATGCTTTAATAATCAGTGCCTATTTGTTACTTCTAAGTGATATGAACCAGACTTGGCTATCAACAGACCAGACCTGACTGTCTTCCTGGAGGGGCTGAGAAGCCTTCCCTCATCCTTATTCCTTCTAACAACCTACCCATTACCCCTTTGTCCCTTTTTAACAATCTGTCCATTGTCCCACATCCTTGCAAAGACTCTCAGACCATCCAAATAGACTTTAGACCATTCTATCGACCATAGACCCGTCTAGACCCTGTTCAAGGCCATTGCCCTGACCGACACCGGCCACCAGGCCCATTGCCCATACTAACATTGGCAGAATAATTGACGTCAGAAACCTTAGACCAACTGACGACAGTAGACTAACTGATGCTAGAGACTATGGAAGACTGACAGTAGAATACAGGTAAGCTTTATCTTAATTTCTTTTGTTTAGTCTTTCATCATTTCTTTCCATTACAACATTCTTTTATCAAAAGTAGACTGTCATCCCTTGAAGAAGTCTTTGCACTTCTAGGATCAAGCTTTGCTTGGCAGTCCACCACCCATCTATCTAACAACCTCTTTGTTTGAGTCTCTTTCTTCTACAGATGTCATCCTACACAGCCAAAGAGGAGTCCCTTCAGTCATCTGGATAACGGTGTGCAAACTTCATCTGGGTATGTACAAACCCCTGAACATTATCTTAGTTTTTTCATCTTTTGAATGTGGAAAAGTGAAAAGCTTGTTAAAAACATTATGGCATGCCCAGTGGGACCCTAGAAGTCCTTCTTGGGTTCATACTTTTTTCTTCTAAGAAAACTTTTCATATAGGTGCATTAGGTCTCTTCTTGCATCTTTTTCTTCTATCTCTTTCAGAAAGACACCATTAGCAAAGTTAAAAAGAATCCTTCTTTTTCTTTCTTTCTTGCATCTTAGACTATTCAATTCATACTCTTCGACCTTTTCTCCACTTGTCTGCATACGAACACACATTTCAATTTGGGCTTAAAATACATTGCATTTCATTTCTTCCTGAATGCATACTTAGCTCTCACATCTAGTAATTAAAAATGCATCATGAATAAAGCATAGTCCACTTATGTTACACATCCATACCACTTTCACAATCAAACATCTAAACACACCTGAGACAAGGTCCGACTGGGATTTCATCACCTAGCAGATACCTAACCCTTCCTGGCAATTCCACTTGGACTTCACTACCAAGGGGAAAGCCCAGTCTATTCTCTGGCAGAGGATAATCTCTAGGGGAAGTATATATTGGCTAAGCAAGACTAGCTTATCACTGGGCTCATGAAGTGAGGGGAGCTTGCTCCTTAGCACTAGGTCACGTACAGAACCTAACACAGACTCTTGAGCACCAAAACTAACCTAAAACTAACCTTAGAATGCTTCTTCTAGGACCCATTCTAAAAGCCAACTTCCCAAACACACTCTAAGGCATAAGCCAACAAGACTCTAAAACTTATTCATAGGAATTAACGTTTAGGGTCTGCTTGTCTTCATCTTTTTTTCTATCTCCATCTGGTTTTTTGAGTTGGTGAGGTCGCATTCTGAGATCTGAAAACAACTTAGACTTTCTTCTTTTTTCCAAAAACTTTTAGTTTTTGGAAACACACAGTAACTGACATCGGTTTCTCAACTGACATTGGCAAATTTTCCACACCGACGTCAGTTATCTGACTGACATTGGCAACCTTTTTCTCACCGACATTGGTTTTTCTACCGACATCGATCACTGTCAAATTTTTTTCTCAAAACAAGCTTAAAACCTGACTTTCTTGCTGTTAGACACGCATTTTGAGTTTCTAAAACTGGAAAAACATAGTTCCTAAAACCTGAACCTTTTTTGCCTTGAATGGTTTTAACACGTAGTCAAACCAAGACTCTTGTTAACCACGCAAGGCAACAACCGCTTCTGCCTTCACCTTCCATGACTAGTCCTTTAATAGAGTATCATTCAGAGACTGAATGAACTCCTCCTCGACCAACTCTAACCCAACTATCTATTGTCCCTGAAGGGGACCAAAACTTTGAAAGGTTCCTTGACCTCAATGTCAAGGCCCTTCAACATTATCTCGCGAGAAGCCAAACGTGAGACTCTTTAGGCAACCCAGTCTATGGGATGCCAACCTCCTTAACTAAAGCGGCAACAATATCGATAGTGTCTGTTACCCAACCCATGACCACTCTAGCCTTTGCTTCAACCATCAACCCGACCATGACTAATCTTCAAAGTGTGGCTTCTCCTTCTATTTATGGGCCTACTTCCATCAGGGTTTCAGCCCCCCATCAACCACAAACTATTTAACAAAATTCTACCCCTTTCTAAAATCTAGTTCTCTCCATCCCACCTACTCTTGCCCCCATCAACACAAGAGTAACTACCTACCCTTCAACCAGTGCTGCCACCACTCAACCACCTTTGGTGGCCCCTATTCAATTTGTGCCCTCTAACTCCATGGCACAACCACCCCTAGCTTCCACGTCTATCCCAATGACTAGTTATCAATATGTTGCACCTATACAAGTGCAACTGACTACCTCATACGCCTCTTCTAGCACCTTCCAAGCACCTTACAACCTAGGGGGTGCCCCATCTGCCAATCTATCAGCCAATCTCATCAAGATGCTAATAGACAAAATGTCTAGTCTTGAGGCTTCCATTTTTGGTTCAAGCAATGCTCTTTCATATGACCAAATTTGCAATGAACCCATCCATCCCTCCGTCCCAATCTGGCCGTATCGCAGTCAGTGGGAGCTTCCTAATTTTACTCACTTCCAGAGTAAGGAAGACCCTCAACAGCATCTGTGAGCATTCAAACATGCTTGTTACTTGATAGCACATGATGATACGCTACTGCTATGCACATTCCCCATGTCACTTTCTGGTGCTGCCCTTGATTGGTACAACTCTCTCACCAGTCACTCTCTTTTCACATTCACACAACTCACCCAATTATTTCTTGACCACTTTTCGATCAATATAACCAACAAGGTCTCCATTACAGACCTCTACTCGATCAAGCAGTTTGATGACGAATCCATAGCCAATTTTGTCGCCCATTGGAGAGGCTTAATCAACCAACTCTCCTTCCCTTTACCTAAAACTGAGCTCATCGAGCTCTTTTCATGAGAATGTGCCAAACACATCTCATCCACCTTGCAGGTTCAAACATTCCGCACTTTTGACGAAGCTTTCACCATGGCCTGAAAGTTTGAACTCCATGCTATTGAAGAGAATAGGGTCAAATTGCGTAATACCAACGCAAAAGCCGATGACCCTTCTCCTTCCAGACCTTCTTCTTCCCACTCCAAGTCCAAAGGAGTGGCAAACACTGTGGTCATTAGATCACCATCCTCTACAACAACCGACCAATCTCAACCTTCAACATCACAAAGCATCACAAAACAATTCCAACAACGCTACATACAACGTCAATACACTCTAATTGGAGTCATACGCTTTCGTGTTGGAAAAACTCATCAAGTAGGGGGTCCTCAATCTCCCTCCAATCTGACCACCTCAATTCAACTCCTAAAAATCCCTCCCTACATGGTATAGGGAGAATTACTTCTGTCACTATCACCGTGTCCAAGGCCATGACATAAACAACTGCCGAACCTTCAAAAACATTGTCCAAGACATGATAGATAAAAGCAATCTTGTTTTGGATAATCCAAATGTGCCACCCAATCAAAACATCAACATCTTCAGACAACCTTTTCCTAACCATCCTCCTAGCCAAAACAATGTCCAAACTATGGCCGATAGCTCCCAAGAGCATGATATACGCATAGTCAACACTGTCTCTCCTCTTGTCCCTGACTAACCTCTCTCACAGTCTGAAGAGGTTAGTCAACCTATTGGTCCATCATAGGAAGAAGAGCCTTCTTCCCCCACTTCTCTTCTACAGGTGGATGAACCATCTTCTCCTATTAGTTCTCCATCAACCTCTCTTATATTGGAGGATGTCTTGACCATACCAACACTGGTAGCCTCGCCCTCATCCTTCCTATCATCAATGGGGGACCATACTTTCCCCGCTCCTTGACCACATGTTGAAGCCATTATCATCCCTACACTCTTTCCACTTGAGGAGCCACATTCTCCAATTCCTTCTCCACCAAGAGAAGACCTTGTCTCTTCACCCACTTCGACTAAGGAAGACCCAGTGACGGTTTTCTCTTGCCTTTTGCCTGAGATCGCTACATCTCACTCACCTCCGTCCACATTTGAACCCAAACCCACACAGGCATCCATTAAGCCAAAAGAGATTAAATCTCTCGGTGTTCACCCCATATCTAACCTTGCCTCACATAATAGTGGCCCTCAAACCAAACCAAAGAAGGCTACTAAACCCCGTCGAAGAAGTCCTCCCCCACCTTCATCATTGCCCTCTATTTTGGGCCCACATCTATCCACCTTAATAGGAGTGCTTCCTACTCCAACACCTCATAGAGGCAAATTGCCTCCATTATCCCCTTTACCCATTAAACATATATTTCTTCCAAAATGACCAATGCCTCCTACGCCTCCAAAACAAAAGTCATCAACCCCTACTGCAACAAAACACATAGACCCATTGGCGGGTTCTTATGCCTTACTATTACGATAATTATTGCAGTCTTCTTGCATCAGTCTTCCACCTCTTAAACCATACCAATCTCTCAGACCAAAATCACCCTGGTTCGATGACACTAAAGTTTGTGCGTATCATCGCACGTCGAGACATGACACTGAGCATTGTTGTGCCCTCAAGGTTGTCATTCACCAATGCTTAGAGAAAGACACCCTTCTTCTTGACCATATTATCAACAAACCTTCAACATTGTCCCATGCTTACCATACCTCCTCACCTTCACACTCATCAACTCTCAGATCAAGACCATCTTGGTTCGACAACACTAAATTTTGTCACTATCATCGCACACTGGGACATGACACTGAGCATTGTTGCACTCTTAAAGCTATCATTCATCAACACCAGAAAAAGGATACCCTTCTCATCAAGGATCCTCTTGACCACCCTTTAACCAAGCCATCGACATCATCTTAGGCCTCTCAAACATCCTCACCTAAATCAGGAGCCCATCATCAGACCGTGGTCTGTCGATCACCTTCAACCCCATTATTTGAAACCAACACCATCAATGTGGCCAACAGGTCACAAATCATGAAGGATAAAGGGAAAGAGAAGGTTTCTCTCCCCCAAACATATCCATTTGTCAAGTCTCCTCAACCACAATCAAAACCCAAAATTTCAATTTTGGGCACATCTCGACCAATTTTTTCAAAACCAATTCATGACTCCAAGGTGAAACAACTTCACCCAACCTTTGTGAAGACATCTTTGTATGACCTCATACAAAGCTCCACAACATTGACAAGCCTTAATCAAAGCCTTAGAGGCAGTGGAGGTTCAACCTGAAGACCCCCAACCACTAGCTACCTTAGTCCAACCATTTCTCAAGCATTCTCCTCATCACCAAAGTAACTGGGGGAATTCGACTTTATATTGACTAAATATTGACCTCGACCAAACATCAACCTCGACCAAACATCAACCAACCAAATAATGACCAAACATCAACGTTGACCAAGCATCAACCGAGCCTTGACCAAACAATCAACTAGACATCGACTAAACATCGACCAGACATCGACCAAGCATCTATCACATCAACCAGCCAAACAATGACCAAACATCAACCAGTGAAACATGTCAACAACATATCAATCAACCATGCCAACAACATATCAACCAACTTCATGTCCAACATCGACCAACATGTGACCAATTTGGAAAGAAGTAAACAGGGTAAGTTTGCTCCTAATTGGCTCAAACCTTATATCATAACGCACAAGTATGGTTCAAGGACTTATCGTCTGTCTTCTCTTGAAGGCCGACTAGAACCTGAGCCTCTTAATGCCTTACATCTATGACTATTCTACTTTTAGTCGAGTATTCATTCACTTGACATTTAACTTGAGCTCGTCCCTTGAGCAATCCCTGTCCTTTTAATCCTTATTCCTTTCAACCCTGTTTCCCTAAAATAAACACTCTGTAACCCTTTTGTAAAGTATGTATGCTTTGTCTTAATAAAAGGGAGTCCTTAAACTTCTATAGTCTTGTCCATGACTCAAAATTTTGTCAAAAATAAATTTGGATGTCAAAATATCAAAAGGTCATAAAACTCTAAATGCAGACTGCTCCCTCAAAGGACATCTATATCATCATTGTTGTAGCTAATAGACTGCTCCCTCGAAGGACATCTATTCAAAGCCCTTATATATATATATATAAAGCAAAAATATAGACCACTCCCTCGAAGGATGGCTATGCCTAAAATCTTGCTACAAACAACACTTTCATAGAAGCTTCCCGCATCGATCAGCTTCACAAATGACCATAAAACAAAATGACATCTCTATGTAGACTTCCCGCATTGATCAGTCTGCCCAAAAAAAAAAGAAAAAAAGAAAAGGTCATGGACTTGGCTTGTAGTCGTCTCAGGGTCTCCTATAAAAAGGGGCAAAGTTATCCCTACTAAAAGGGTTACCCTATCCTCATATATCATATCACTTGCTCAAGGGATTTTGAGCTCATTTTAATGTCAAAATGATTCGATTACTTATCTAACACAACCAATGGTCAACGACAAGATGCATGAATGGGGCTTTTGGATCTAACAACCCCTGCATATGCTATCATTAGGGTCTTTGTCAATGAAAGAGCAACGCGCCTTTCACTTCCTCCATACCTTTGGTCACATTCAACCAAATCATTTGCCAACAAACCAAAACATTTTCAGACCACCAACATGACATAGTCCATTTCACATAGTTTCTATGAACAACAAAACACATAGAACCTATCGACCACATAATTTATGCCAAGCATAAACCATTACTTGCTGAAGTATAAACATACTCAATTAATTTTTAGCATACATCCATCACCCAATATGGACAATTGATAGGGATGAAAAACCTTAACCAATGTTATAGAATACACCATCACCTCATATGGAAAAGGCTGTAACATCATCTTACCCTCATCATTTCAAGCATGTACCTTCAGACATATGGAAAGTGATAAACCTCTAATAATGACCAAACCAATCATCAACCATTTTGACTCCTATTCTAAACTAGATTGGTCTGAGGCCCTTCTAATAGGGGCTATGTAGGCATCACTCAGATGACATGACGTCTTCTGGGGTTAGCCTGGCCACATCCATTTGTTCGTCTACCTGATGGACAAACAATTTATCCTCTTAACCATGACTTAACCTAGTCCAAACCATCAATCAACCAAATCATTTGCCAACCAAACCAAACCAACCAAATCTTTTTTAGACCACAAAATGTTCTCATAACCTATTCACACTAGTTTCTATGGAAACCAATACACATGGAAACTATCGACCACCCAATTTATGTCAAGCATAAATCATTACTTGCTGAAGCATAAATAACCTCATTCATTTTTAGCATACATCCATTGCCCAATATGGACAATTTCTAGGGATAAAAAAACCTCAACCAATGTTATATAATACACCATCACCTCATATGGAAAAGGCTGTAACATCATCTTACCCTCATCATTTCAAGCACGTACCCTCAGACATATGGGAAGTGTTAAACCCTTAACCTCATCCAATAATAACCAATCATCAACCATTTTGACTCTTAGTCTGAACTACATTGGTTTGAGACCCTTCAAATAGGGGCTATGTAGGCAACACTCAGATGACATGACGTCTTCTGGGGTTAGCTCGGACACATCTGTTTGTTCATCTACCTGATGGACAAACCATATTACCTCTTAACCATGACTTAACCTTGTCCAACCCATCCATAACCAACTCTCTTTCTCCCTTTTAGGGAGAACTACATTGGCCTGAGGCCCTTCACACAAGGGCTATGTAGGCAGCACTCAGATAACATGACGTCTTATGAGGTTAGCTCGGCCACATTCCTTCGTTCGTCCATTCATTCAACCAACTATCTATCTCACCTCGACTCAACCAATGACCTTGGAGATCATGCCTATCTCCCCAGACCATGACCACTTCCAAGACAACATTGCCTTGGTTATTTTTTCATGTATGCTACCTCACGAATGGTTAGCAAAATTGTTCACAACCCATATTTTGACCCTCACAAGTATAAGATCACGAGCAAGTTGATCCACACTACTTGTGACATTTTTGTGTTTCTAAGAGCACTTCCTAATCCTGGGATACCTGGAACATGATGACCATTAGAGATACAGCTTGGATCAAATAACCTGATCAGCTAAGACTAATGATGGGGCCCGGTTATTTCAATTTTGGCACTCCTCGACCTTGACCTGCGATAATTTGACTTGACCATCTCGTGAAGTGGTATGTGCACAATCTCAACTCTTACAGCGTTCACACTCCATCTTCACCATATCCATCAATCTCTCTATCAAATTGATACCCGTTCATAGGTTCCCTTCCCTCGACTCTCACTTTGAGGGGGAAACACCTCATCCCATACCTGGGGCAATCGACTCCTATTTTTGTCTTGCAGTTCGTCAAGAATGACCAACAAGATAAAAAGGGGCAAATGTAGACACCAAAATCATGTCTACTCCTTTGTCGACTCTCCCCCTTGGTCCCCTTGGTCCACTTTAACACTCCTAACCCACACACTTATTATTTTAAAATAATTATCTATTTTAAATTAATAACATCCTCTCTCTCTCTCCCCATCACACCTCACCTCTCCTCAAATACCTCTCCTTGGATGCCTTCATCACCCCATGCCAAATCTTAAATTTTTAAACCCTATTTCATCCCTTCCACTATCCTCTTGTGCTCATTTAACCCACCTTCGATTGTTTTCCCATGACTAGCTGACCTCAGCAGATGGAAGAATCGACAAAAGTCTATTTTTATCCCTTTTTCCTATTCTTTGGCTACCGACATCGGTCAGTAGTCAACTGATGTCAGTGGTATTGCCAATGTCAGCTTCCTTAAAACTATGTTCTGTATCTAGAATGCATATCCTTTAATCTTTCAATCCACTAATCTTTTTTCCAATCTTTCGATCAACCAACCTTCCAATCTTTTGACCTCTCTCGCTCCCTCTCTCCCAAATGCACATCAAGCATCACAGGGTACAAGTACTCTGCATCAGTCACTCCACTCTACAAGTAGTCTTCTACATCAATAGCATCAGCAACAGGTCTCCTACACTTCTTCTTCAGTAGGCAAGAGGTAAGTATTCTTCTTTTGTTTCATCTCAGTATTTTAGAATGCTTTAATAATCAGTGCCCATTTGATACTTCTAAGTGATATGAACCAGACTTGGCTATAAATAGACCAGACCTGACTATCTTCTTAGAGAGGTTGAGAAGCCTTCACTCATCCTTATTCCTTCTAACAACCTACCCATTACCCCTTCGTCCCTTTTTAACACTCTGTCCATTGTCTCGCATCCTTGCAAAGACTCTCAGACCATCCAAACAGACTTTCAGACCATTCTATCGACCATAGACCCATCCAGACCTTGTTTAAGGCCATTGCCCCAATCGACGCCAGCCACCAAGCCCACTGCCCCTATCGATGTCAACAGACTAATCGACGTTGGCAACCTTAGACCAATCGATGACAATAGACTAACCGACGCTGGTGACTATGGAAGACCGACAATAGAATACATGGAAGCTTTATCTTTATTTCTTTTGTTTAGTCTTTCATCATTTCTTTCCATTACAACATTCTTTTATCAAAAGTGGACTGTCATCCCTCAAAGAAGTCTTTGCACTTCTAGGATCGAGCTTTGCTTGGCAGTCCACCACCCATCTATCTAATAACCTCTTTGTTTGAGTCTCTTTCTTCTATAGGTGTCATCCTCCATAGCCAAAGAGGAGTCCCTTCAGTCATCTGGATAATGGTGCGCAAACTTCATCTAGGTACGTACAAACCCCTAACCATTTTCTTAGTTTCTTTCATCTTTTGAATGTGGAAAAGTGAAAAACTTGTTAGAAACACATTCCAATTTGAGATTGAGAAATCAGATAGATGATAAAACCATTGTGTTGCAATATCAGTAAGAGTTTACACAAAAAGCCTTATGGCTACATCTTGATATTACACACCTAACACACCACATACCACTACAAAGGTACTCAGATGTTCCTATGGTGATTATCTTCCATCTCCATTAAATTTGGGTAAATTTTCCCTTGCACTTTTAGGTAGAGGATTCAAGTTGGCCCCTAAATTTAGAGGTCCTATGCTTGCGCCCCAAGGTTAGGCCATTGGTATAAAACCTATAGTAGAAGGAAAGATAGTACCAGAAAGAGTTAAGGCTTGATAGATAGAGTAGAGGGTTTAGGAGGGATAGGAGGTCTATTTATAGCTTTTCTAATGAAGGTAGGAATATAAGGAAAATTTAAGTTTTGTAATGCTTGAAAAGTAGAGTCCTCAATTCCTTCTCTTTTCAAAGACCTTGTGTATCTTCTAGAATCTAGCTTATGATATTATAATAATTAATTTCATACTTCAGGGGATTTAATTCCTTATTTCATTTTCTACTTGTCTCCTTCTTTTATTGAGTAACAACAATCTTATATTATCAACCAATTTTTCTTCTTTTTCTAATATTTTGCTTGCTATTCTATAGTCATCAATATTTCAATGAGAACACCAAACAAGAGTATTTAATTGAATAATTATATCTTCTTATTCATCTTGAAAACCAAGATTAGGTTGTAAAACAAGAATTACATCTTCATGTGGAAGCACCATTGTTGACTCACATTAAGGTGACTAATCTTTCATTAAAATTTTCAATTTCGTTTCCCCAGTGGAGTTGCCAAAAATTGTTGGCTAATAGATTTGTCCTTATCTAAAAATGTTTTATTTTGACTCCATAACCTTCTTCTTTCAATAATAAATAAGTTAAACAAAAAATGGGTGAATTGTTAAGACTAGTTCCCCTCTGAATTAAGGTAAAGCTCCCTTTAATATTTTCAATGAATTGAAATATTCAGATACACTTTTAACCAAAAAGTGTTTTAAAGGTAAACTAACATCCACACATCACCATGTTATGAATGCAAAATTTTATAATGGAAATGGATAATAGAATACATAGATTCTGTTTTTAATAATGATTAAATAGATGAACATATATATAGCTAAACCAGTAAAAAGATAAAACACATATAATGAATTATCAAATGGAAGAGTAATCATTATATGAAAGAATATTTCACCAGAAAACCTAATCTAAAATACTCAAATGCATCGATATAAGTATGTATTAATTAATCCTCTTTTTCATTCACAAATGAAAATGTTTCAGAAAAACATTACATATATTACTACCAAAGTTAAAGTAATTCTAGCCCATATGGGATTTAGCTTTTTAACAAATCCACTTAAAGATCAAGTTTTGAATAGAAAAGCAACTGAATAACTAAATACAAGAAACTATGTAAGTAAAATCATTGTTGAAGTGACATATTAGGATCTCCAGATTGACTCTATTTAGTTGGGTATACATGTTGAGATTTCCACTCCTGAAATTCCGTAACAAACTCTTGAATTTTTGTAAGATTGGGAATGCTAACATGTTTTATCCTTACTTTCTAGATTTTTTCTTCCCTCCAAATTTTCTCCATCTTTTCTATGTGTTTTGGGAGAGTGTCGATGCAATGATAAATAAGTGAATCTACCTTTGAAATATGAGAAAAATCTTCAATTGATAACTTGTCACTTTATTTAATGATGTTGATATTTTCCCTAAAGGATTGAATCACAATATTGATATATTTTTCTAGTTTTCCATCATCTTTTATGTATTTAATATCAATACTTTGTAGATCATGTTGTAATGACTGAATGAATTCAGTTATTTCCTTGATAATTTTTATGATTTCCATTCATCCTTGTTAGGATACTGAATTTCTCCATTCAATATTTTTCTTTCTTACATATAATATATCTTCATCCAGACTTGTCAAGTTCTTCTTTGACAAAAACTTTGTTATTCCATACTTTTGTACTTCATCAATCTAGTTCATCATGCTCATCCATTTTATTCATCTTTTATCCACAAAGTGTTTTGAGTCTTCAAATAATCAACAACAATTATAGTTAGATCATATACATTCTTCAATTTATGGATGAATTCCATACCTTTCTGAAGGATGCTATCTAACCAATTATCAAATACCTTGGTAACCATTTTGCCTCTATGTATCTGGTATAGCATCCTTTGATTGACAAGTGATTTTGGATCAAAAGATAAGGGTAGTTGGGTGATCGATTATGGATCTGGACTATGAATGGCATCAATGTACTTTGCTATTGATGGCATAGTCTATTTTAATTCTCTTTTATCATTTTCATCCTTCTAGGTTTTGCTGACTATCCTTTTGGTGGATGATTTAAGGTGATGCACATATGCAACACGTGATGCAGTCCTTAGATCCACCTTTTAAATTGTAAAATCCTAAACTGTAGGATCTTGAACTTCTTCATTGGTTCTTGGCCTATTTATTTCTGCATTCCAATTCCCTATATTAGGGTCAACATCTACTCTAGATATTTTTAACTTTTTGGATTTAGGGGTTTTCCTTAAAAAATTACTCACCATATCTTCTAAGGGAAAAGAAAATGGAACTACTTTCCTTTTATTACTAATTGAAATTCCCAGCCATTTAGGTGCAAAGGTTGAGGCTTCTTTATCATGACTTGTTTGATCAAAAGGTACACTTAAAATAATCATTAGCTCAGTAGAATCAGAAGGAATCATTATTTGTTGATCTATACTAATCTCTTCCACCATTGGTGAACTAGATTCTTTATCACCTTTGGCTTCTCCTGAATCTTCTTTAGAATTCAAATCCATAATTACTTTTTTAGAAATTTGACTCTTTCTCTTACTTTTGGTCTTTGATCTGGTGGCACGAGGAGGCAGAGTAGTTACAAGGGCCTTTTCATATTATTTGATGACAAGATCCCTTTTAGTTTCTGCTCTAAAAGTACCTACATCACAAATAGTAATAAGCTGATTAAAGGAGCTTATTAGGAATGGGGATTCAATTATTAATGTACATTGCTAGGAATCTATGTTTTGAGCTCCTCCTAGTTTTTTCTCTCTCAACCATTTCTCATTTCTCCTTATCACTACGAGGGTCTTAACCTCAATTCTTTCTTCTTCCTTTTTCTCCTAGTCAATTTCTAGAATAGGTGATTGTTCTATCTTTTCAAATTATGAATCAGTCACCTATTCATCATTGTCATAAATTCTAGAGATGTCCATATTCAAATTGAGGGTAATCATTTTCCCTAAGGATAACCTCGACCATAGTCTTCTTTTGACTTCAAATTCATCCGATCAATCCTCCTAATAATCCTCTAATTAAGGAATATGTGACAACCCTGTTCCAAGATCCAAGTTGTCCCTGGAAAAATCTTTCATGTCAAATTGTGATCTAACTATGAAGTATTGAAAATTTAATTTCTTAAGATCCAATTATAAATTTAAAGCATCAGAAGTTGATTTGCATGAATAACGTCCAAGTTCAATAGGAAATGATATACTAGATTTCTTTTTCATTGGGAATTTTTTTTGTCTATATGTGTTAATTGTCTCAGACTTCTATTAACACAAATTGGTCAAAAACATACCTAGGTAATCTTAAAGTTTTACCATCAAAACCCCCAAGTTTGATGTAAGTGAACTTGGAAAACTGAGTGAAGAAACTACCATAAATGTTGATTAATTGCATAGCTTCATTAGAAAACTTTTTATTGATGTTGTTTGACAATTCAAAAGTCATCCTCCTAATAAAAACATCATTGACTCTCTTGTAATCCTCATAGCAATTATGCATTTGCAACTATGAGTAATATTCATAAATTTTACTATTTTTATCCAAGGGTGCATGTGGTAATCCTACCCATTGTATTTTAGATGTCAAGCAATAGAAGAGGTATGAAGACATACAAAACTTTTTATTTACCAAACAATTAATTAAACCTTGATGCAAACTTTTAGCTGCAATTTCTGCCCAATCCAAATATTGCTCCCCTTGGAGGATCACCTATATGAGGAGGTACATCAAGTATTTTCAATAATATACATGAGCATTTCCCTTTAGTTTATGTATTAATACTATAATATCTTATACTTATGGAATCATATGATTTCTTGTTAATGGTTTGGGTAGTCTTGAACCCCCTTTTTCGAATTTCAAAATCCAATTCCTATCAATCACGCTCTTTTAAATTGATTTCTTTAATAAAAAATAAACATATGAAGAAGTAATACTGAATTTAGAGTATGGTTACTTTGGAGGAATTATCATTATAGATATTAGGGTTTTTCTATTGATATGTAGTAATACATTACCATCTACAGTCCTGATGCACCTATTCTAAGGTTCATATCTATACATGCAATCAAGGACTAATTTAGGGCATTGGATAGCCATGGGAAAGGATGTAACTTCAACCAAACCACTTTCTATAGTTTTCTGCATCATAGGATTTGATAGAGGATTTCTAGCCCTTTCCTTAAAATCTTCCAAATCATATTAGACAAGAGAGGTGTCCTCAATTTCAGGAGAACATATGAGACTAGGACCATGCTCATAATCGAGACATGCATATTTCATGGTTATAGGTTAGAGGATATAATGAAAAGAAAATGTTCTGAACTCCTTAAATAATGCCATAAACTCAAAAGGACCCTTATTTCCAACCAAGTAAAGGAAACAACTTATAGTAAGAGTAAAAATCACCTTTAAATTTATCTAAAATCACTATGAATTTGAGTAATCAAATATGTTATACCACCTGTGTTATTCTCCTTTATATCATCCAGTATGCTTGTTTGCTGAATTTGAATTATTTTCTCTTGATATAGATATTAATCAGATCAAATGATTAAATCAAAAAAATACGTGCTAAACATGCTTGATAAGACATCCACTCTAACATATACATTAATGGCAAGCAATTTTTATGCATGATTTTGATGAGTAATGATTATCTGTAACCTCATGAAAATTTAAAATTTTCCACTTTATAATGGGTTTCAAATATATTCTCCTGTAAATATCCCACTAATTTTAACTTAGAGAAAGTCTCAAGGTGAGATGAGAGTATAGTCATTGAACCATTGAAATTTTGAAAATGTGGTTCAACTTCAGGGTTCAATGATATGAGATGAACTACACAAACTGACCAATAGTCATATGATCTTTCCAAAAACTTTGAACTTTGAAACATTGAACCATTGAAATTTATAACTCCGCTACATAGGTTCAACGATAGATTCAATTGGTAGGTTCAATGATAGGTTCAATTATACATTAATTTATACAAGGGAACTGAGTGAACACAACTCTTTACAAAACATCAAATATTGAAATTTTAAACCGTTGAAATTTTGAACTCTGAAAAAGGGTTCAAGTTCAACTGAAAGGTTCAAAGTCATAATTGAAATACACTAAGGGACAAATAGTTCACTTTGAGAAACTTTAAACCATTGAACCTATTGAACCATTGAACTTTTGAACTCTTGAACTTTGAGAAAGGTTCAAGTTCAAAGGCTCAATTTTTTTAAGAATTTACACACAAAAGGTGATAAGTGAGTGAACTTATTTTATGACAAAATTCATGAAAAATTGAATAAGGGTGACTCAAAAGGTAACAATATGCAAGGAGATATGAGGAGCATGCTTGTTTTATGTCTCATAAACTCATAGTTTTGTGTGTTGAGTATTTTCATTACAAGGAGTTTGATCCAAGGAATTGCAAAAATCACTTTGTCATTTATGTCAAAGGGGGAGAAATACCAGACTATGGAGATAAGGATGATGCATTTTTAGTATGGTTTTCCATCAATGAAAAAGGGGGATATTGTTGAACATTATTTTTATTGATGAGGTTTGGTATTGAAATTGTCATTAATGTCAAAGGTTGTTCATGAGGTCATTAAAAAATGTCTTTGTTTGATTCCATCCTTGAGATGTATAACACTGGTTCAGAAACATATAATAAATGTGAACAAGGTGTAGAATCATCAAAGAGAGTCTTAAGATCAATTGTTGAAGTTATCAAGTGTTTGTACCTAGCAAGAGACTTGAGAATGCTTGTGCATAGGATGCTTAGTCTTATGAATTAAGGAGCATGGTGGCCTAGTGAGATGGATTCATAGAGACATAATAATATTTATAATATTGTTTAATAATTCATATGAGACACTAAATCACTCATGAGTGTCTCAAAGTAAGCTTATAGGGGTAAGACCTATAAACCAAGCATGTAACTAGACTAGTTCTAGACTCTGTCTAGCCTAATAAGGAGTGATGAGGTGTTGTGAAGGCATATGAAGGATGAAAAATATTTATTGTGTATGTTAAGTGGTTTTATGACATGTATATGAGCCATTGACATCTTGAATAGTGGATAAAAGGTCAGTTTCAAGGCCTAATATGATTTGTAAGTCATTGTGGTGACCAGATGGGGTATCAGGATTAGTTTTCAAGGAAATAATGAATATGTGATAATTATAATTGGTTTGATATGTTTTCCTAGATGTGTTGACCAAGTTTTAGGTTAAAATTCTCAAAAAAAAGGAAAGAAAACGTGCTTTGAGGTCTCTTATGTGCCCAAAATGAAAGATTCTCAACTCGAGAAGAAATTTCAAGTACTCATTGGCATGTGTAACCTATACATGGGAACAAAATATATTCATGGTATATGGGTAAGGTTATTTAATCAAATTTACAATCACTATTTTCTTAAATAAGGGGTAATCTTTATGAAAAATTGTTAACACTAGAAATAGTGTTAACCCTCTCTAAAACCCTAACATTGGCATGATGATAAAGTTCTTGATCAAAACATACCATAATGGTTTTTAATGGATATTTAAGTGATTTTATCTTTTATTAAACTCTCCCAAGCACTTCTAGGTGTGATTGATTTGTCAGGGGAGTGAGTGGACCCTATAGGAAAGGCCTTATTTCTTGGAGATTTGTTATAGCATTCAAAGTTGACCAAGTCAAAGTTAATAAATGAATGAAGCTTTAAGATTGAGAATTTTATTTTATGTTAATGGTGGTTTATAATCAATATATATTCCTCAAATGAGCTAAACCAGTCATACAAGTTGACCTCTCGTTAAAATTCCTAATGGTGTAGACAATGAGAAAACCAGGTAGAAGTGAAAAGTTGATTAGGGATGTGTTATCATGGATTAGGGATGGATCCAAATACATTGAGATGTTTATAAATAAATTTAATAAATTTAAATATTGGATATAATATTTTTATATGATTTTATATAACATAAAGTTGGTCTCAAATTGACTTGTCTAACTTAGTGAGGTATGTGTACAATGAAGTCATGAGATTGGTCTATAAGACAAATATTGATATTAGAGATTATGATATATTTATTTTAATTTGTTTTAAGTTTGTTTTAATATCATATTAATGAATTTTAATTTCTTAATAATTCACTTTCATGAATTATAAATTCATTTTTCCATGACTATGTTTTGAAGCTATTTGGTAGTTCTAAGTAGGCTACTTACAGAGATGGGTTTAAGTCTATTTACACTAAGTTATGAAGTATAATTAACATGGTGATGAATATAAGGTAATTTATATTATTTTTTAATATATTTTTTCAATTTTTTTAGAAAAAATTTTGTTTTCGGTTTAGTTTTTCAAGACAAACTTTCTGGGTATGCATAGGCCTAATTGTGAATAGTGTTAATGGCATGCTTTAAGTAGTGGTTGGAGATAAAAGGTGTCATGAACACAATTTGATCTTGGTATGGGTATATTAAAGTAAAATATTATACTCTCCTTATATTTTACAAGTATGATAATGTTTCAAGGTGTTCAAATAGTAACATGTGCTAATTAAGGCCTAATTGAATTAGGTAAGGCCTAAAAAGGGTTTTTGGTCCTATATGATATGATTGACTTATTGTAATGTTTTTTTAATGTTCTAAGGCCAATTTTATTGAAAATAAGTGTTAAAGTGTGTATGTCTTACCAAGAGGTGTATGAGCAAGAGCTTAGTATAAGAACAAGGCCTAATAGGCCTAATTGTCTAGTGTGTGAGAGTGTGAGTTGAAAGGAATGAGATATAAATTTGAAGAGATAAATGATGTATTTTATACCATAAATATGGTACATATAAACCATTATGAATATATTATAGTGGTACTATAGATGATTATAAAGGTCATATGACCTAACCAAGTCTTGAAAAGACCTAATTGAGCAAAGAAGGCTAGAGGCCAATTTGAGAAGGATAGGTGTGTTTGAAGAGATGAAGATGGATATCATCATATATTATATGAGAAACAAATTATTTTGAAGGTGATCAAAGGTTTTATGTGGCTGATTTGTTTTTAGGTCATCTAGGGGGTTGGTGCCTCCTTGCAAGTGAGTGCTTACTAAAGCCTAGTCAAGTTGGTGCTTGGTTAGTTGGGGTTGGTGCTCCAAGTGAAGTTGGTGCTTCACTAAATTTTGATTTTTGACTTATAATATAGTATTCCATTTAAATAATCAATGGTTTTAATTCCCCTTGAGGGTTTCTCACTCAAATAAGTGTTTTTTGTGTTATGTTCTTCTCTCATGTTCATGGCTCTTAATGTGTTGCTAGATTACTATATTGTTTTGATAGTTTATGAATGTTAAGTTAAATATTTTACAGGTATTAAATATTTATTCAACCCACCCTGCACACCCGCCCACCCCCCCACCCCGCCGCACCCTCAATCATTTTTTTTCTAATAAATAATGTTGGGACCACCTATAAGCATGTTATTATTTTCATCTTTCATGACATTATGCATGATATTGTTGAGGACTATGTTGACAACATCCTAGTAAAATAAAAAACACGTGCCAGACATCTTGATGTTCTATGGAAAATATTTGAGACACTTTGTGATTGAAATGCCCATAAGAATCCCTAATAAGTGTGTCTTTGGCATAACTTCATTAAAAATTTTAGAGTTCATTATGTCACAAAGAGGGATTGAAGTGGATTATTCAAAGGTCAAGGCAATTGTAGACATGCCTCCACCTTCTAATCTTAAACAACTTCATAGCCTGCAAGAAAAGATCCAATCTATTCATAGGTTGATTTCATAACTAGTTAATAAGTGCCACCCATTTACATACCTCTTGAAGAAAGGGGTATTTTTAATGGGATGATGAGTTCTAATCAACATTTTCAAATCTCACAACATACTTGGCTAACCCACTAGTTTTGATATTGCCAACACCTAGCCCACCATTGATTCTTTATATTTTAGTGATAGAACATGCATTGGGGGCACTCTTGACCCAAAATGATGAACATGGAAAGGAACATGTAGTATATTATTTGAGCCATATTCTCATGGCTTATAAACAAATTATACTTTTATGTCTCCTTTACATCCTACGGATCTAGGTTTAACATCTTTTTTATTACACTGCAAGGGGATCTAATTCCCAAAACATTTCATATCAATTTTGATTATACCAATAATATAACAAAGTATGAAGACCTTATTGTAGGAATTCATCTTGTAGTGTAGTGGGATATGTAGTGCCTAATGGTCTATAGGTATTCTTAGTTAATTATAAATCAAACCACATATCAATATTAGACTAGAGATGACAAGATTTTACCGTACAAGCATGTTATGGATAATCTCAAGGATCACTTCAAATCCCTACAATTTAAACAATTACCATGGAATAATAATAGATATATTGATACAATGGCAATAATTAGGTCCATGATACAAATTGCCAATGGTGATAAAGAGTATCAGTTTCTCATTGAAAATCTTCTACAACCTGCTCATATATTACCAGATTATGAGAGGTTATGCACCATTTTTGGTCCCAATCCCCCATCTAAACTACTTTGGTTTCAAGACATCAATAATTATGTACATGACCAAGTTTTTCTACATGACCTTTGTAATAATTGCTATAAAATCTTCCTTCATCTTATAGCCCATTATACCCTCATTGGAAATAGGCTTTATCATAAAGGCTATGATGGAATGTTTCTTCATTATTTATCTTTGAGAGATTCCAAGATAGTGCTTAAGGAGGTTCATGAACGAATGTGTGGGGCCCATATCAATGGTGTAGTCTTGGCCAATAAACTCCTTAGAATAGGATACTAATGGAATAAGATGGAAATAGATGCTTGTAATTACATAGGGAAGTGTGTTGCCTACCAACAACATGGTAATTTGATACACACACTTTCCTTACCACTCCAACCAATTACTACACCATGGTCATTCTCTACATGGGGCCTTGATCTCATCAAAAAAATCAACCCAACCTCTTCTAATGGACACAAACATATTCTCACTACTACTGAGTATTTTACTAAGTGGATAGAGTCCATTTCTCTCACTTACATCCTTAGGAAGTAGATTACCAAGTTTATCTATTACCATATCATTTTTTGATATGGTATCCCATCTCGTATTATATTCAATAATGGAAGATCATTTTTAAACCAATGTGTTAAGAATATTTGTGCCAAGTTCAAAATCAAGCATAATAAGTCCACACCATATAACCTATAAGGAAATAGTCAAGATGAGGCATCTAACAAAACCATTATAGTAATCCTAAAGAAGATTGCCAATGATGTTGGCTGTAATTGACATTTATAAAATTTTCCTACCCTTTGGGCTTATACACTAGTCATCAAACCCCCATAGGAACCACTATATACTCCCTTATTTATGGAATAAATGTTATTGTATTGATTGAGATTAAACTATCTTCACTTTAATTATCCTTGGAGAACATTGAAGATGATGAAGATTATAGAGATTCCAGGTTATAATAGCTCGAGATCCTTGATGGAAAGTATTTCACTACCCTAGACCAATTGAAAGCATATCAGAATAGATTGTGTAGAAGCTATAACAATCACATTCTCCCTTTGGAGTTTAAAATTGGTGATTTGGTCTTCAAAGATAACTAAAAGAACACTAATTTTGAAAGCAATAAGAAGGGTAAATTTTAATGCAATTGGTTGGGTTCATATGTAGTCACAACAAATTATGTATTAGAGGCATACTGATTGGCTAATATAGATGGAAAAGAACTCACAATACCCATGAATATTGTACATCTCAAGTGGTTCTATGCTTGATATCCTTTTGAACCATTTTCTACAAGATCCCTTACTTGGGGTCTACTTATTTTGAAGCCATTTATCCCACTATTATACTATGGACCATCTCATCATGGACCATATTTATTCTATCTAGTTCTATCCTGGAGCATTCTACTATGAAAAATATTCTTTTACTACTCTAGACCATTATAACACTAGACAATTATACCCCTAGATCATTAGCACTTGGGATTGTTTATTTTCCACTAAAATCATTATCATTCTATTATATACCATTGTATCCTAGACCATTCTATCGTGAACACTATTCTTTTACTACCCTAGACCATTGTACCTCTGGACCATTATACCCCTAGACCATTGGCACTTTAGACTGTTTATTCTATGAGACTCATTTTTATTCCATTTTAGACCATTTTAACATGGACCATTCTCCCTAGAGTAATATTCTTTTCATACACTAGAACATTGTAACTTGGATTGTTATATTCCATAACCAATTATGATCTTGATTACAATTCATAGGAATTTTGGACATGCTCAACACCCATTCTACAATGCAATTTAACCTGAATAGTATATCACATCTTCTTCTTGCAGACAAGTAAAAAGGGATGTATTAGCACATGGTTTGTTGACTATTGAAATGGTCCTTTAGATTTATTCAAAACTACATATTATTCTATTATTATTTTGCTATTATTTGGTAGACATTGTCACCTTGACAAGATCACATGGGTTGTTACAGTTGGCTTAGCTGTTTTACTTACTTGTGGACATACAACTCCTCAGCTAAGCATTTTTATGTACCATTATTTATATTCATGATCCATGTTATAGTTAGTTTAGCTATTTATTGAACTCTTACCTATGGAAGTTCATCTCCTTAGTTAAGTAGTTCCCTCACCTTTTATTAATATATTTTTTTCTTTATTATCCCAAAAACATAAAAAAAAACATTAGAAATCAATATGCAAAACAAACAAAAACAT
Organism: Torreya grandis; assembly: GCA_037957365.1. NCBI lineage: Eukaryota > Viridiplantae > Streptophyta > Pinopsida > Cupressales > Taxaceae > Torreya > Torreya grandis. The sequence continues at coordinate 1,755,614 of JARHVA010001506.1, forward strand.
TATCTTGCACTATTGTTTATTCTGATCCTAAGAAGATCCCCATTTTGAGATCCATTGTTTGAATGCACTCATCATTTTACGAGCCCATTTCCTTATTCCTCTCCAAAAACAAACATGTTTTCTTATCATCAATTTTTTTTATCCCACTTCCTAGGAGAAATATATTTGTCTTGAAGTTCATGTTGGATCTTGCATCTATGGAAATATGTAGGAAATGTCCACTTGCCTCATGCATCTAACCTCAACTTGGCTAACCCTTGTTATTTTTTAATCCGCCCCCCCCCCCCCCCCCCCCCCCCCCCCCCCACATTTTATTTTGTGTTGTTGTTTCCTTATAACTTGGGGGCAAATTTGTCTCAATTGTTCTTGTCTCATTGTACTATTATCATTATTTCTTAGATTAGGGGTCACCCTGTCGTAGAGCATAACACCTCTATTACACATACATGAGAAACTTGTTTTTTTTTTGCACTAACATTGTGACATACCCTTGTTTGTGTATGTTTATTTGATTTTTATTGTTTTTTTGTTGTGATTTTTTATCGCTCCATTTATTTATTTTGGTGTTTTGTTATTCATTCATTAGTTTATATTTGCATTATGTTGTGTCCTTATTTTGTTTATTTGTGTTTTATTGTGTTTTTATTATTGTTTTGTTGAGTTTTTATTTTTCTATATTGTTATTTGTTCACTTTTCTTAGTAGCTTGTTCTTTATTTCTTAGTGTTTTGTTGTAACTTTCTTTTTAATTTTTGTTTTACTATTTTGTCTTGTTTATTGTATTACTATAAGTACATTCCATACACATCTTAAGTCTATCTCTTACTTAGGCTTACTTTGTTTACATTTGTATTTAACTTGTATTATTATTTGTTTGTTTTATAAGAACACTTTGTTAATAAACATGGATCTTGATTATTCATATTTTGATTTCAAGACATTTAATTAATTTGATTTTGCCTTATTTTTATACATTCATGTTCCTACTTAAATATTCATTATTCATATCTTGATTTTAAGTTAGGTTACATTTTTGTATTGTTATTTTTATCTTTTTTTTTGTTTCTTTTTTTTTAAACGTAGATAGTTGTAACTTTGGTTTTGGTAATTTTTATCATTATCCTTAGTTATAAATATTCACATTTGAACCAACCAATTGTAAATATAGATATAATGCTATTTAAAGTTACTCATACTTATGATGCATAATTTCAAGTTTCTATAGTAAACACCAAGTGCTCCAAATCCAAATTTCAATGAAGTAGTGAATATCATTTGTGAACACACAACACCCAATACCTAACACAAGAATCATTCTAGGCTAAATTTGGAAACAAACAAGACTTTATGCAAAACATGCATCTCTTGACATATATTGTGAGTCTAATTGACTATTTCTATGATTAGTTTGGGATGTGCATATCCTAAATTATATTCTAGCATATAGTAATACATAAAGTAGAACAAAAACATTAACATACATATGCCAAGTAAGGATGTGCATCTCCTAAAAATATCATATCAAAAAATATCATAAACAAGAGCAATATCAATGAAATAATATTAAGAGTATATGTACAATTAAAACTAAGCTAAAAATGAATATCATATCTATCTCTCAAAAATATGTTTCTATATATTGCAAGAATATCCATACACATCATAAGTACAAAAAAGGGGAGATATCACAATCAAATCTCATCATTCTCATCCTTAGGAGGACTATATTAGAAACTCTTACCTATACTAGATGTAGACGCTACTAGTGGATGTGGTGGTGGAGGCCCCATAACAACCCATTGTGTAGATGGTTGTGTCATCGACCATTATGACTCTATACCATGTCTAGACCTAGCAATTTGACTAATCCACTTTAACCTCATATACTCCCTATAAGAAGCTACTCTCTACTTTGCCAAAAAAATTCCTCATAATCTCACTTCTAGTAGGCTATCTCATCTTTGGAATGTAAGACATCATCCTTTACATGCAAGGTATCATCTTTGGCCAAAATCAGATCAACTAAGGCTATAGGTGAACCTTCTCTTGTATCTATCTCAGATCTTTGAGCCTCATATCTCTCTTACATCAACCTCTAAACCTCCATCTAATAAAATTCCCACTCACTAATAGCTATGAAAAACTCCACATCTCATGTGGTGAGCTAGGCCTGAACACCTTTTAATTATGCCACCTACCCTATGAGACCAATAATTTCTACATCCCTTGATATGATGAGACCATGTAGCCTAGTGGTCTCTGCTTGTGCAATAGCCAACTGCACATGTAACCTAGCCATAGTGATTTATAACCCTATTATCTCCATAAGGAGTACAAATTTATCCCTATATATAATGTTGATCAAAGCTTGGTCCTCTAAAGACCTCCTTGTATCAGAGGGAAATACCCCTCCTAATGTTGTCCCTATCCCTATACCTATATTTAAGGGCCCTACCTCTTTATAATTTGTCTTGCGGCCACTTGGGGCATCCCCTATGTCAACATCCTAGCCATTTATCTTAGCCATCTCCACCTCTGCTATAGGATCCTAACGTCTCTAAGGTTATATAACCTATAGTGGAATAACATATGGAATGGTTGGTCATACTGGTTCCTAACCTTACTATTATGTTGGGGCCTATCTTTGATCCCTCCTCATTTAAACCAACCTCTAACAAAGCACTGGATGCTAAGGTAAAGGACTAATAGGTCAGATGGGTTACATTCTTAACCACCATGAAATATATGCATTGATGAGCCCTACATCTGGCACCCCTCCCACATAGTTCCACAGAACATGAAAAACCCTCTCACAATCAATAACATCCTTTACCCTATACACTAGTGGCCCCCACTCCCTGATCTCTTTGGTCATGTGTGCAAAATAATGTGGACCTTTTAGGACATCCTATTGCATACCAAATTACCGTTGGACATGATTTGGCCTATACCTCTCCACCACATAATCATGCCACCCTATGATGTAGTATGGTGTGATTATGTATATGATCATAAATAGGTCCTCTAGGCATGCAAACTATGTCCCTAAGTAGGGATTCCAAATGAAATTTCCATCCTCCATCTCATATATAAATTGCTTATAATGGGGTAGGTATCCCAAGTGTCCCTGCATCCCTAGCCCTATCAGGTACCATCTAAAAGCCACAATATCCTCTAGTCCCTTTTGATACCTCAGCCCCATGGATTATACAATCATGATATGCTCCCAAACCCATACCTACAATAGTGTGTTATGGCCTATGATCCATCCTCCCTAATACACAATCATGTGTATATCCTTCTAAATTTGTGTAAAAATCATAGGTCCCCAAGTGAACTGTGTCAGGTGATCAAACATCTGATGTATTATGCTGATCAACCCTAAGGTAAAGAACTACCCACTCTTGTTAGGAAATAAAAGGCCATTAAAAAAAATATCAAAACCACCACCTCAATGAGAACTATCCTTTGTCTTACTCCACCATATGGGGGATAAGATAAATCCTCTAGTATATCCATGTCTATACACTCATCCATAATCTCTTGCTCCACTACCCTAAGTAGGTCATTTAGTATAGCCTATCACCCCACCCAATCTAAGTAATCTTGGGTCCTCACATAGGCACCCACAAAATATAGTGAGCATACTCTAGTGTCACCATCACCTCCCCCATTAACAAATGAAATTTAGAAGCATTGAAATTCCATCTCTCTACTAGTGATAACAAATACACTCTATTTATGTGGATCATTGGCAGTCATGCCAAGTGATATAGGTCCACTATAATTAGGATGCCCATGAGCTCATTCATCATCATCCCCTATCATCATAGTACGTAGGAGTATTGCTCCCATGATGTGATAATTTTTACTCACTCCTAAAAATCATACCTAGGGCATCATGTCAATTATCTTTCTATCATATTCTTCTAATTTTGAGACCTAGACTAATCCTCTATGTGTCTCTATCCCTCTTCTTCTAATTTTGTTCCTGGACTAATATCCTATGGGCCCCATTATACTTTATTTCTATGATCTCATCATTGTTTTGGAAATCCCACCATTTAGTAGGGTGTTCTCACTATTCTTTAGGATGATCCCAATGATTATCATGATTCTACTATTCTTCAAGGAATTCCTATCAATTGGCAGGGTGATCCTACCAATATTGGCAAAATCATTGTTTTATAGGGCAAAATTCACCCCCAAATGTGAGTTTTCTATTTCTTTGGTGATATCACTATTTTGACCCATGATCCCATTGAAAGGTCAATGAGTATCACTAATCTCATGGCATTCTTGTCATTTTCATGGGTGAACTCATCATTTTCCAAATTGGGAAAATGGTGGGATCACCTCATCTACCACTTTTTACATGTAATAAATGCAATAAATGACCAATTTAAAAACTAAAAAAGATACCTACCATACTCCACTTCCTAGTGTTCATTGGTACTCTCTCACATGCTCCCCAAGATGATGCTATTATGGGATATTGGCCATTTTTCTCAGCTCTCTCTCTCTCACAAATATTAGAGCTCTAAATTTAATATAGCTAGGGTGCAAAATGACTTGTTTTTACACCCAAGGGTCCAAATATAGTAATTTATTTCAAAAATTTCACCCCTAGGCCTATATTTGTTGCATTATTTATCTCATAGGCTACTATTTTATCCTCATTGATCTATTTTTCCTCTTGATTGATTTTAATTGCTCTATTTTTTAGCTTTTTTAGTTGAAATCAATGATATTATAATTTCTTCTAATCGAGGGCCGCCCATCAAATATTTTTTAAAAAAATTGTTGTCTCCTTGAGAGGGAATCATTGGTAGCCTAAATGATGTTTGGGACATTTATTAAACATGTATCTTTGTCATTCATATAAAAAAATGGAAAGTGAGAATAAAATTTATTTCTTTTAATTATAGTGACCTTTTCATTCTTTAAAAAGACATTGCTTTTACTAAATGTCTTACCACACTTTCTCAAATAGTGGAAAAATTTAGACATCCAATTCTTATCACTATTGTGTTGTAATTGTTAATCTAAAAAACATTTTGTGATAATACATAATTTGGTCCAAAATCACTAAATCGCGTTAAATGGTTCAAACTTATCATGTACAAGTATCAATTTATGATAATCTATCTCTGAATGGGACAATACATTTTTTGTTATTATTATCTTTTCTCAAATCATTTTGATTTAAATTGTGACCACACAAAATGACACTCTAGACCACTGAATTCTTCTAATTCAGTAGCACACGTCATGTGCATGTGTTATTTTGTGTCCATAATGCTTTAAATGAGGTTTTGTTCCATACGTAACTAACACCTTCTTCTAATTATACTCTAGTAAAATTACAACTTCATAAAATGACATTTTTGACCAAGTTAATTAAGTATGCAACATATTTCCAAAGAATTATAGAAAATTAATTAAAACAACTTAAGCAAATTAAATCAAATCTAGAGCCTAAGTAAAAAATCCATGGAAGTTATTGAAAGTCTATTTATTGTAAATTCATTCCTAAAATCTACATCATCCTAGGACATCATCGATGGGGTGGCATCTATAGGCCATTAATGGAACAAATATCAAGATTGAGCTTTCCCATGCCTCATCAATGCCCCATTCTTCCAAGTATTAATATGATTATTTATGGCTTGTCCCTCCAATTTTGAATTAGTTCATGGCCAGAAATCTTGTTATGAATATGGATAATCATGGTTGATTCTAAACATTTTTAGAAAGCTATAAATACAAGGAATCACCATTGATAAAGGTGCTTGTATTATGTAATGTTATAATGAAGAATTGTCTTCACAAGCTTCACCGATTTACATAAATTTATCAAACTAATGAACCTTAAGCCATTGGTGCACTAGGAAATGATGGAGAAGAAAGCTACTCATCATTGACATAAACTTGGAGCACCAAATACATGGAAAAACATGATTCTTGGCTGCTCTTAGAAGGAGGGATGTTTTTTGGAAGGTTTGATGGTATTCATTCTTTAAATAGTTCTTATAATTCATTAGCAACACCCCATGAGGGAGTGGGCTTGATGTTTTATTGTCTATATTATTAATTATATGATATTTTCTTGACTAATGCATGGACTAATACATCTTTTAATCCTACTCTACAATGTTAATATGATATATAAGTATTAAGTGTTGATATTAGACAAGATTAGGCATAATTTAATGAGTTATTTCAGAGAACAAAATTTGATGCATATAAAAATATTCACTTGATCTAAGGGGGATATTGATGTTAAAAAATTACACTCTAAGGTAAGTAATTATAACGTTATATTCTTTCCTTTATTTAATTAGTAGTTAGATGTTATTTTTTTATTACTGAATAAATGTGTGTATCCTTATATAGGTTCCCTCTATACATGATACTAATGTAACTTTAGGATTTGTTATACTTGAGATATTCCACTTTAGGTTGCCTAGACCCCTAATTGGAGGACCATGGCACCTTACTTCTTATGATCATTCTAACCCTTCATATTTTTTTACTTGAGTCGTATAACTAATTCATTTTCTAAATTATACATTTACTTTCATAGACATCTAGTTATAACTATTTATTTGTGTCATAAACTTAGGTTTAAAAAAATTTATTTTTGGTATTTATGACATAGGTAACCATCTATTAGATCTAAAAATTTCATTGGTCATTACCTAGACAAATCAAATATTATATATTCTATTTGATCACCCTTCTCTGAGTCAAAGTCTATTGAGATACGATAGTTTTAGAATAATCCTATCCCATGCATACATTCTTATGAAATAGATATGAAACCTATTCCAAAATTCATTCCTTTAGCCAATTATACCAACTATCTAGATATATTTTTATACCTATTTTTAATGGTATCATCCATTTTGATTTCGTCCTGTGTTTTCATAGACTATACTCACCAACCATATACAATTTAGTTATATGTTTTTAACTATGTCAGCTAGCATAATATAGTTCTATGTGTTTTATTTTAGAATATTTAATTTACAATTATGTTATCCAGTCTGATACTATTATTTTCATATTTATTTAAATTCATTGAAAGCTAAAAATTGGGTCTCCATGATTATTTTCTAACTTTATTTTCTATTTGTTTCGATTTACCTAGAAATTATGTTCTAACAATTTTAAAACTACTTATTTGTTGTCATGATGTGGAAAACATTTATTATATTTTACCATCATTATGGTTTGATGGGTATTTCCCTAATACCGAATTCATTATACAACACTAAACAAATATTTTATTTTTCATGTACCTCATGATGTATCAGAAATGCCTAGGATTCTATTTTTATTCAACTTAGGAAAAAATATATGTGTTTCCTTTTGTGGTGCACCTGAGAGAAGTGTATCACCTAAGGAAGTTAATCTCACTATGCCTTAGGAGATAAGATAGTAGGATACAAGAATAATTTAAAATCTATAGTTAGTGTTATAAAGCGTTGGGTCGATAATAGTATATGAATGATAAACTATATTTGAGAGCCCAAACTATAAATAAAATCATTTTAGTATATCTCTCTAATATTTGATTTTAAAAATTAATTAGATTCAATTTGTTGCCTTATTTACTTATTGTATTATAGATTATATTGGCCAACCTAATAATTTTTTGTGTGTTGTGTGTCACAATTGCATCAACCATCCTAATAAAATTATGTGTGTGTGTTAACTAAATCGAACAACCTTACACATTTATCTATGTTTTTTTCCCTAACTATAATGACCATTTTGGTATAGTCTAATTTTTACCATCTTAAATCCAACTATATTACCCAACCCAATATAATTTATTTTGGCCTTGATGACTACTTTGGTCAGCTTCATATAGTCTAATTCACCTAAATTCTTCATGCCTATTTGACTACTTCATCCAACTTGATACAATATGATTTTACTTGTGTCATTTCATAATTGTACCAACAAGGCCAATATAATATATTTCATGTAAATTAACTACATTGACCATCCTAATTTAGTAAATATTTTCAATACCACCATATAATACATTTTTATTATCGAACTAAGAAGAAAACTGAACAGTTTAATGGAATTTACTAATCCCCATAAAAACTCAAAGCCTTATTTTTATTATAATACCATATAATATCAAGATACAAGTATTTTTTATGACCAATGGAACTACAAACTATGAGACACTTAGTAAATCTACATTTATTGACAAAAAATACACACCTCAATGCATGAATAGAGTTGAGTATGAGTGTAATATTTAATATACTACTAAAATGATCCTTTATCTTAATGAGCAACTTGAGCATAGCATTAAGGACCCTATAGTGGTCTATTATATTATGATGTCACCTTATGTGGAGGATCCTTGTTCCCTATTCCTATAATTTCTAATATACTTGAGGAAAGTCACCCCCATCCTTCTTCCTTCACCACACCTAGTATTTCTACTAACATGTCAAATATTTTTGATGGTGGGTCTACTCAAATTTACCACATTCATACTAATGTTAATGCAAAAACTAGTACATGTTATTAAAATTATCAAGATTAATGTTGGAAATTTAAACCAAATAGATAAATTTCAAGCTAATACTTCTATGAGATTAGCCATATCATCCATGGATAAATTTTGATTTAATGATCTATATCAGTAATCCATGAACCAAATAAATTTCAAACTAATAATGCTAATCAAATGATACAAATGCAAAAGTAACTTTCAAAATTACAAAATTATCCTTGACAGATTTAGTGGGGAGTGAAAAATATATATTCCCCCACCTCCTTCCCACTTAGATACACTCATGTAAATCTCATTCTCCAACTTTATCTTCACATTACAACATTTAAACATGTTCAAAGTGCACCATTAGTTTCTAAAATTAAAACTTATACATAGTTGGTATCACTCCGATGATCATCTATAATGATTTCACTAATCACAATTTAAATTTTAAATATTTTAGAAATCTTTACAAAGATTAGATTAAATTAGAAACCCTTGTAGATACAACACTTCTATCTAAAAAACATTCTTGTTTCACTCTCTATTGGTACAACCAATTCAAGTGTAACACTATCTCTAGTTTAGAAGAATTAATGCATTAGTTCAGGAATTTCAAACAAATGGTCTTTCTAACACTAACTTATTTTATTATTTGAAAGCATGAGGAACCTCAAACTACCAAATTTCTCATCAAATGTTATAAATCCTTAAATAAGAATTCTGAACATGATATGTCATAATACAACCTCTTCCACTTTTTAATTAATTCTATTCATTGTAAAATTCAATATAGATTTGGGACTCTCTTTCCAAAATCATTAGAACAAACCCTTGATTGAGCTAAGTGTGAGGATTTCCTCATAAGACAATTCAATCCTTCTCAATCCACATATATAAATCATGTTCTTATGAAGTTTAAAAATCAAAATTCTATCATGAATGGTGTTTTGGATACATACAAATCCAAAATAACCATCAATGACATTATCCCTAGAAGTTTCAATAAAATGACTCTTTTCTAGCCTATTCAAGGAAGTCCATTCCATCCTCCTCCTTATTCATCACAAGTTAAATTTTTTTATGTTCATCATCAGGTATATTTAGTGATATTAATAATTGAATTCCCAAATCCTCACCTACATATTTGGATACTTGCCTCCCTACTAGTCATTGGTATGATCCTCAAAAACAATTATTGGTACCATGCAATTGGGGACGTTCCCATGAAACTCAAACAAAAATTAATGATATTACTTTATACCTCATCTTGTTTCTAACTTCAATAATTAAGCTATGATTTGAGAGCATCAACAACCCCATGAGTAGGTAGTAAAATCCCATAACTCCAAAGTCAAAAGTGATGCTCTTTGTAGACACCTAAAATCAGACACCCTAAGTTGATTTTAGCTATCATCACCTTATTCACTAAAATCACACTAATATTATCAAAATATTAATTATATAATTACATCATCCCTAATCACATCATTAAGTAACATATCTAACTTTAAAATATTCATCCCAATAAAATTAATAAATTCCATCTTGGCCTTACCAATTCCACATCATAGTAGTTAATTAACCTATGTTAATTATCTAACCCATCCCTATTAACAAAATACATATAATGCTAAATTACATAATTTATAAAATAAAATAAGTCCAAATATTACCTCATCCACCTCATAGTCCATTTCGAATCCCACTTAATCCTCTCTGACCCAAAGTCCTCACCAATCTTCATCTTCAAAATAAAAGAATCTCACCTTTTCTCACAATTTTTGAGATTACCCACTATCTCCACCAAATCCTTCAAAGTCTTCACCAACCTAAATTTAATAATCTACCAAATATCCCAATGTCTTCACTAATATTGATCACCAAAATAAAATCATTCCAATTTCTCTCCTATTTTTTAAGATTCCCCACTATCTTTACTAAATCATCCAAAGTCTCCACCAAACTCAAATTCATAATCCACTACATAATCATAAAATTACACCAACTTCAATTTAATAATCCACATCAAATCTAACTAATTCATACCCAAAAATATATAAATTGACATCTTATCTTTCATTGTGTATATCCATCATTGAGCTATCAAACTACAAAAAATTATCATTGTGCATCCTTTCAAGATCAAGTCCATCTAATCTTACACTGTTTAATTTCTCTTACATCAGAGAATTCATTTTGAGCACCATATACCAAATTTTCAAGAGCACATTCAAGTTATCAAAGAAGACATCTTCATTGGATGGTATGTGAAGGTATATTATGATTCTTATTTAAAATCTCTATTTGAGGTTCTATGTTGTGATTAGAATAAGACTTAATAATATTTTTTGGTTTCTAACATGCTTTATAAATTCTAAATATTACACTCTTCACCAAACTAATGCTCACATTTCTCTATATTTAGATCCACTTCCTAATCACACTAAAAATTAATAACTTAATCTCAATTAGCCCACTACCACTAATGTTATTGCAACCAAACTTAATCATCATTCTTCTACCAATGAATAAAAACTAGTTAACATAAACAACACAAAGCACATAGTCTCATATATTGATCCTTATCCTCACTTAATTCATATTACACATCCTACTTAGATACCTCTCCATCTTATTTTATGGATGTTAATTATGAGTAAATAATAAATGTTATTATCTTAGATAATCCAAATACATCATCTAACTCAGTGCAATCATCTTTTCTATCCTAACTGCATTGACCAAACTGATGCAATATGTTAGTCCTCAATTTTATGTATAAATTATATTCACCAATCTTATATATTATGTTATTCCTAGCTCATAATATATTAAATCAACCAAATTGATATAGTTAGTTTATATCTTCACTGAACTATTCTTATTGCATCAACAAGCCCAATACAATCAATTCCTAATTTTGATTCAAATATACCAACCAGATCAATACACTCTAATTCCATCATTTCTATGCAACAAACTACATCATATATTTTGATACCATTTAATCACCCAACCCTTATTGTATCAGTCAGTTTGAGACCACAAAATTCTAATCCAAACCAATTTCATTTTGCATCAACTCCTTCTTAAGTTGGTCTACCTAAACATTATCCATCTTCATCTTAGTCCTTCTCATCTCATCTTGGATTTGCTGAATGGGATACCATTAAATAACTTTCCAAGTTCCCTTATCAAACTCAATTTCTTGAGATCATGATGACCTCTCCACATCATTACAACCAATTGATGCAAATTTTATTTGAAATGAATATTCCTTGACCTTCACGTATAGGGAAATAAGATACCTTTATTATGTTTGAGGATAATATCTTATAATAGTGTGAATAAATGTCCATTAAAGTTAATACAAATATGGATTCTTATCTCTCACTCAAAATTAACATTGCTTATATGATCCTTGATGATCTCTTACTTCTTATGAATGATCCTACTAATTTCATGATTATCCAAGTTGGAAACATTCAAGTCAAACATGCCTTGATAGATGAAGGGTCTAACATCTATGTCACCTCCCTTGAGTTCACCAAAACCCTTGGATACTTAGAATGCAACCTCAAGTCTACTCAAATCACATGCCAAGGTTATGATAAAATATAAATTCCTCCCTTCAGATGTATTTGGATTCCTATCACAATCCCTTCCATCATGATTAGATTTAAGGTCATGATATTTAACTTTCCATCATCCTATAACATTTTACATGGTTGACCCTAGACTTATAGCATGATGAAAGTCACCTCATCTACATTTTCATGTGTCAAGTTTATCCATAAAGGTGTTATATACAAGATTCAAGGTGAAAACAACCCTTACAATTTATAATAATTCCAAGAACATGGCATAATTAACCTACCCTTGTGTTAGTGTAGGCCTTTTTCCCACTTGTTTTTGCCTACATGGTTCATTATGCTTGATTAGGGTCCTAGAGGCCATTTAAGTTATTTGGGTTGGTTATTACATATATATGACTCATCTTAATGTCATCATGAACACATGATCTCATGGGGTCACTTAGTGCATGGATGGGGTCTCCATTCCACTTGGTCCCCTTGGTGCTTGCACCACTAAGACCTCCAAACCATTTATGTTCTCCAAGTCCCTTATCCACTCATAGTGGTAGGGCCCATACACTCAAGTTTTCTAGTGAGTCACCAATTCACTCAACTAGCCTATAAATGTCTTGTTCTCCTTTGTATTTTGTGTGGAGTGTAATGGAATTTTGTCATTTGGATCCAATCTCTTTGTGAAATATTCTCATTTGTTTGTTTCATTTAATTTTAACTTTATTATGGTGTGCACTTTCTTGACTCATGTGATCATATAAACATGTGGATTCATTGATACAAAGATCCTCATAAATTTTTATATGTGTTAGTGTTGGTCTTTACTACACATATGTACTTCACCTTACTTAGGTAGATAATTATGTCTATTAGGTGATTTATGACATTATAATGAGATAATCATGATGTCATCATGCATGCATGAGTGTAAGGGATCACTTAGTGGGTGGATAGGGTGTCCATTCCACTTAGTGCCTCTAGTGCTTCCACCAATAAGGTCTCTAACCCAATAATGTTCCTTCAGTTCCCTCTACACTCATAGTGGCAGAATCCACACACTCAAGTTATATAGTTTAGTTACCATATCACTTAGCTTGATTATTTAATGGCCTACCCTACTTTGTATTTGGTGACCCAATGAGTTATTACTTTTGTGTAGTTTTTATGGTGGACTCTTTGGTGATAGAGCCATAGTGCTAGTGTAATAGATTAGCTAGTGTTATTTAGTTTAGATTGATATATATCTCATGTAAACCCTATGATTGTACATCTCTTTTTTATGAATACAATTACTATCAGTTTTTATTTCTCATTGTGATTTCTTGCTTAAACAAAATTATGTGTTTAACTTTCTAGTTACCAGTCTTAGACGCTCGATTTTAGATGATTCTAACATGGTATCAGAGCTAAGAATGCATCCAAATGATAAATAAATAATGGAGTGATGATGTATAATGCATGATCATAATGCGGATGTCAGACATAGCTGAAAATACAACCACATGTGAGCAATTGGTGCATGAAGTACAATGCAAAAAGTATTAGGGCCCATGGCACAAGTAACCCCACTGAATATGGAACTTTGCAACTTAAGTTAATTTATAATAAAATAGTACCAATGGTATAGTAATGTAAAATAAAGAATGTTTTCAAAAAGTGGCACTCAAATTGAAGTTATCGAGCAAAGGTTATGGCTGATAAAATTTTGTGCCATTAATGACCTATTTAAAGAACTTGCACTTAAAATTTTAAAAAACTTGACCAAACAAAGTGTATGGTAGCTTTCCATCCACTCATTAAAACTATAACACAATTTTAGATGTCCTCAAGCCAACTAAAATGAAAAAAATAGTATGCCCATACACCTTAAGTGCACTTTAATGAAAAGGGTATACTTGAAGGTAATTAATAAAAAAATTATTTTAAATAAAAATAAAACATGCTTTAAATTTTAATATTTTAGGATATTATTAGGTTTTAAACATTAATGTAGCTATTGAAAAGAGAAGCACCACCATGGGAGAGAAACCTGATTATGGATCATGGTTTATGAATAAATCCAAACTAGTTTAGATGCAAAACTCTTGGAATAGGTTGTGGGAGCTCCCTTCAATGGAATTTGGAGGAATGTGTTGTCATTTCTAGGCCATGTGAGTATTTTAGGTCATGTAAAGACTATGTAATCCATGTAAGAGGCTCAAAACTCCCTTTTCAAGTTGTGATCAAGCTGATACAGGGCATGATAAATCTCAAAATGATGTGGGAGTCTTGAAATGACATAGTAGGCCATATGGACATTGAAATCAATGGTGTAATAAGATGTGTAGGTCAGTCAAAAATCTTTGACCAAACCTTAATCATATCGATTGAGCTTGAGAACCATCAATCAAGCCGTGGAAAGGAATGGTGACTCTATTGGGGACTACTCTTTTAGCAACTCAAACTAGAAGACAGACTTTGAATGGTTATATTAGGACATAGGCCAAAAGCTACACATGTAGGCCATAGAATATTGAAAACCTTGTAACCAATAAACATTCCAATGCCACCACAAGACTATACCAATAATACCTATATTTAGTTAAAAAAGACCCCTACAATTTTTTTCAGTCACCTTAAGGTTTTTGAGATTTCAAAAATGATCCTAATTTTTTTTTAAACCCACTAAAACATTATCTCACAGTATATGCAAATAATATTTACAATTCAAAATAAATATTACAACATAACAAACCAGACAATCATGAACATGGATTGGTACTCTGATACCATATAAGAATTTACTAGGATAACTATATCAATGAATGTACATGTTTATGTGATCACACGATTCAAATAAGTTCACACCACAATGAAGTTGAAAGCAAACTAAAAATAAAAAATATTGCAAAAAGAGATTAGAGACAAAATACAAACTTTCATTACACTCCACACTAAATACAAAGAATAACAAGCCATTTATAGGCTTGTTGAGTGGATTAGTGACTCACTAGATAACTTAAGTGCATGGGCCTTACCACTATGAGTGGAGAAGGAACTAGGGGAACATCATTGGGTTGAAGGCCTTAGTGGTACAATCACTAAGGGGACTAAGTGGAAAGGAGACCCCATCTACTCACTAAGTGACCCCATGCACTCATGTGTGTATGATTACATTAGGATGATGTCATAAATATGCAATGACCAACCTAAATAACCTAAATGGCCTCTAGGACCCTTAATTTATAATAAAATATTACCAATGGTATGGGAATGAAAAATAAAGAACGTTTTCAAAAAGTGGCACTCAAATTGAAGTTATCAAGCAAACGTTATGGCTAATAAAATTTTGTGTCATTAATGAGCTATTTAATGAAATTGCACTTAAAATTTTAAAAAACTTGACCAAACAAGGTGTATGGTAGCTTTCCATCCACTCATTAAAACTAGAACAAAATTGTAGATGTCCTCAAGCCAACTAAAATGAAAAAATAGTATGCCCATACACCTTAAGTGCACTTTAATGAAAAGGGTATACTTGAAGGTATTTAATTAAAAATTTAAAAAACTATTTAAAATAAAAATAAAACATGCTTTAAATTTTAATATTTTGTGGCATTATTAGGTTTTAAACATTTACATAGCTATTGAAAATAGAATCACCACCATGGGAGAGAAACCTGATTATGGATCATGGTTTTTGAATAAATTCAAACTAGTTTAGATGCAAAACTCTTGGAACAAGTTGTAGGAGCTCCCTTAAATGGCATTTGGAGGAATATATTGTCATTTCTAGGCCATGTGAGTATTTTAGGTCATGTAAAGACTATGTAATCCATGTCAGAGGCTCATAACTCCCTTTTCAAGTTGTGATCAGGCTGAATCAGGGCATGATAAATCTCAAAATGATGTGGGAGTCTTGAAATGACATAGTAGGCCATGTGGATGTTGAAGCAATGGAATAATAAGATGTGTAGGTCAGTCAATATTCTTTGACCGAACCTTAATCATGTCGATTGAGCTTGAGAACCATCAATTAGGCCGTGGAAAGGAATGATCACTGTATTGGGGACTACTCTTTTAGCAACTCAAACTAGAAGACAAAGCCTTTGAATGGTTATATTAGGACATAGGCCAAAAGATACACATGTAGGCCATAGAATATAGAAAACCTTGTAACAAATAAACATTCCAATGCCACCACCAGACTATACCAACAATACCTAGATTTTGTTAAAAAAGACCCCTACAATTTTTTTAGTTGCCTTGATGTTTTTGAGATTTCAAAAATGATCCTAAATTTTTTTAAAACCCACTAAAACATTGTCTCATAGTATATGCAAATAATATTTAGAATTCAAAATAAATATTAAAACATAACAAACCAGATAATCATGAACATGGATTGGTACTTTGATACCATATAAGAATTTACTAGGATCACTGTATCAACGAATGTACATATTTATGTGATCACACTATTCAAACAAGTGAACAACACAATGAATTTGAAAGCAAATGAAATTGAAAATCAAAAATATCACAAAAAGAGATTAGAGACAAAATACAAGCTTTCATTACACTCCATACCAAATACAAAGAATAACAGGCCATTTATAGGCTAGTTGAGTGGATTGGTGACTCACTAGATAACTTAAGTGCGCGGGCCTTACCACTATGATTGGAGAAGGAACTAGGGGAACATCATTGGGTTGAAGGCCTTAGTGGTACAATCACTAAGGGGACTAAGTGGAATGGAGACCCAATCTACTCACTAAGTGACCCCATGCACTCATGTGTGTATGATTACATTAGGATGATGTCATAAATATGCAATGACCAACTTAAATAACCTAAATGGCCTCTAGGACCCTTAGTTAATTTATAATAAAATAGTACCAATGGTATGGGAATGAAAAATAAAGAACATTTTCAAAAAGTGGCACTCAAATTGAAGTTATCGAGCAAAAGTTATTGCTAATAAAATTTTGTGTCATTAATGACCTATTTATTGAACTTGCACTTAAAATTTTATAAAACTTGACTAAACAAGGTGTATTGTAGCTTTCCATCCACTAATTAAAACTAGAACAAAATTATAGACATCCTCAAGCCAACTAAAATGAAAAAATAGTTTGCCCATACACCCTAAGTGCACTTTAATGAAAAGGGTATACTTGAAGGTATTTAATTAAAAAATAAAAAAACTATTTTAAATAAAAATAAAGTATGCTTTAAATTTTAATATTTTATGGCATTATTAGGTTTCAAACATTTACATAGCTATTGAAAAGAGAAGCACCACCATGGGAGAGAAACCTAATTATAGATCATGGTTTTTGAATAAATCCAAACTAGTTTAGATGAAAAACTCTTGGAATAGACTATGGGAGATCCCTTCAATGGCATTTGGAGGAGTGTGTTATTATTTCTAGGCCATGTGAGTAGTGTAGGTTATGTAAAGACTATGTAATCCATGTAAGAGGCTCGAAACTCCTTTTTCAAGTTGTGATCAGGCTGAATCAAGGCATGATAAATCTCAAAATGATGTGGGAGTCTTGAAATGACATAGTAGGCCATGTGGACATTGAAGCAATGGAATAATAAGATGTGTAGGTCAGTCAAAAATATTTGACCTAACCTTAATCATGTTGATTGAGCTTGAGAACCATCAATCAAGCCATGGAAAGGAATGGTGACTCTATTGGAGACTGCTCTTTTAGCAAATCAAACTAGAAGACAAAGCCTTTGAATGGTTATATGAGGACATAGGCCAAAAGCTACACATGCAAGCCATAGAATATTGAAAACCTTATAACCAATAAACATTCCAATGCCACCACCAGACTATACCAACAATACCTAGATTTAGTTAAAAATGACCCCTACAATTTTTTTTAGTCGCCTTGAGGTTTTTGAGATTTAAAAAATGATGCTAATTTTTTTTAAACCCACTAGAACATTGTCTCACAGTATATGAAAATAATCTTTAGAATTCAAAATAAATATTACAACATAACAAACCAGACAATCATGAACATGGATTGGTACTCTGATACCATATAAGAATTTACTAGGATCACCGTATCAACAAATGTACATGTTTATGTGATCAAATGATTCAAACCAGTGCACACCACAATGAATCTGAAAGCAAATGAAACTAAAAAGCAAAAATATCACAAAAAGAGATTAGAGACAAAATACAAACTTTCATTACACTCCACACCAAATATAAAGGATAACATGCCATTTATAGGCTAGTTGGGTGGATTGGTGACTCACCAGATAACTTAAGTGCATGGGCCTTACCACTATGAGTGGAGAAGGCACTAGGGGAACATCATTGGGTTATAGGCCTTAGTGGTGCAAGCACTAAGGGGACTAAGTGGAATGGAGACCCCATCTACTCACTAAGTGACCCCATGCACTCATGTGTGCATGATTACATTAGGATGATGTCATAAATATGCAATAACCAACCTAAATAACCTAAATGGCCTCTAGGATTCTAAGTAATCATAATGAACCATGTATGAAAAACTTGGTAGGAAAAAAGCATACAACAACACCTTGAATCTTTTCCTAGCATTTCATTTCAAGAATACTAACACCTTAATTATCCTCTCAATTTTAATCAAGTTTTTAATGATTACCTTGAGCTTGTGGGAAACATACCCCTAAGCCTCCTATATTTTTATGGTGATGAGTCCAATGAGATTCCCCTTAAAATAAATAATTAGACCTTCCTTCTAGCATGATAACTCAATGAATTCCTTTATTTCAACCCCATTATTATAATAAGTTGATTGACAAGTTCCCCACTTTTATGGTCATTCCCAAAAAAACCTAGTTCCCAATCTTACTCTAGTGACATAGTGTCCAAAACCATTCATATTGATCTACATACACCTGATTATATAATTAAGGTTATCCCCTATATGACCCATTCTTAGATGGCTACGTTCAGGATAAATATATGTAAATAATCCATTATTGTTATTTTTTTTAGTTCTCCTAAAAGACATTTTCATCTTCTCATTCCATTATTTTATTTGATACCATCTACTCTCCTTGTACTTTACCTAACATTATTCCTCGTTCAGTTGGTGCTCACAAATCAAATATGGGGTGTGTCTCAATTTATTATCCTCATACTACCTTAATTACTTTTGATCCTATTTAGAGCATGCTTCTTGATCATGATATGAATGCACCATACTAATTTTCTATAATTTCCTATCCTTAAATCATGTTTCCTCCAAATTTGTTGGCTATATTGATACAATCTACATCGAGGAAGACTCTTAAAGAAGTAGTTGGAGCACTATATCTTGAGCCCACCCTTAAATTATTTTATAAAGATGACCTATTTGATGATGTTCTAGACATACCCTAGTATTATTATATACGTAGGTTAGTGTAGTCTCACACCCATCTACTCAAGTAAAAGAGCCATACTATGAGTTTCACAAGGTAAAAAATCATTAATTTAAAGATTGTCAAGCATAACAAAGATTATTATCACATTAGAAGTCACTAGGATCAATCCCATCCATATTTATTTGAATACCTTAGTTATTTAATCATAATGTGTCTGTTGTTTTCATGGTATGAGGACACACTTTTTGACATATTGTCAACCCCTTTAATAGTACTTAGATGTGCTTCATCCTAAATCAACCTAGTTTTATAGTGTCTTGAATATTCCTCCAAAGATATCTCTATATTACATACCCAAGCAAGGGGAATTATATTTTATTTGACATCAGTGCGCTACACATCATATAGATAAATTTAAATCACCTCAACAACATTTTTTTTTTGAATTTCCAAGGCCTACTCTTCATCCTTCTCAACAAATCTCACATGGTCATTATTAGACAAAGGGGTAGCCTTATCTATGACCCAAGACTTCCATTAGATTAAGAGGATATTTTACACCACATGTGGTAGGTTAATCACATTGAGTAATCTTAATAGGAGGCCTCATGACCTCCTCCTTCAAGTATTCCTACTTTTTCCATTGAGCTTGTCTATCAAGAAGTCTTCATACAAATTTATGAGAAAGTAGAGGAGATTATGATTAGATCTAGATACCAATTATATTGAGATTTATCATATGTTATTGTTTGTGTTAATTGATATCTATCATAGAATTCATGATCACTTATTTAAGTCATATAATAGTATTCTTCACATTGGCATATGAGTGAATTTCATGTTTATTATTAGCATTTGTTATGTTTGTTGTATATAGATCATGTTTATATCATTGTTATTATTCATTTTTATAGGACATCAATTTCCTACATTTATGTCTCATTTTATCATGTTACATCACTTTACTTTTAGCCTTTGATTCTCTTGTAGAGGTTAGGTAACACATTTGGGTTTTCTTTTTATTACATTTATCATTATATATCATTTATTGCCTTAGTATCCTTGTGATAATTTGGCCCCTATTTATTTTTCCATCATTTTTGGATGACCATTTACTTTATGTAGAAATTATTTTATGATTATATAGCACCTTAGTCTTGTATACTTGGCAAACTCAAACCTTGGTCATTCCTCTTACTTTTGGGCCTTTCCCCCTTCTGTAAGTCTTGCATCTACTCTATCTTGTGCCCATTAGCTCATATCTTATTTTGACTAGTCTTATGTTGATGACATAGAACTTGTATCTTGTTTAGAATGCTTAAAATTTGCTTATCTTCCACCTTTGCAAGTTCTCAACGTGTACCTTTTATTCTACTCCCTGGACACTTGTGTGCTAGATAGAAACCAAAGTCAACATAGGTGTCTCGCTTCGATGTAAGTGTCCATCGACGTAAAAGTCATCTAGTTTGTAATTTAAATGTGTTCAAATGGTATTTCTAAGTGATTTAATGTGAGTTGTTACTCCAAATAGATTGATATAACTATAAGATCAACCCTCATGCATTTCTCTCATAGAAAAGACCAGAAGAGACCAAAGTAACTTATTAAAAGCACTTTATCAATTATTCCATTAATCAAAGCTTCACTATTATATATTATTTATATATTATTCATAGGTAAAACACATCTATAGGTTTGAATTACTGAAAAGCAACATCTTAAAAGCCTAATTTTTCAAGTTACAATCTAGGTCACTGTTGTATTTGTTTTCCACATATTGCATGATTCACACACAAGTAAACATGTAAGGGAGAACTATATATGTCTGTGACCCTCTTCAGCAATGCTCATTGATAGTGAGGTCTGTAGGGCAGCTCAATACCATGAGCCCACTAACCCATTTTTTCTAGGGCATCACTCAAGGTCACCATGAAGAGGTAGAACCAAGGTTTTTTCATTTCACAAGGAACAATAGGCCATGACCTAGATATGAATTCACAAGAGTGAAGGTGAAGCCAAACCTAAAAGCATCCAAGTGGTTTTATCCTTTTTAATAAGGTATTTAGTAAAAGACATCTATGTCGAATATAGACACTAGTGTTTACACAATTGTCCTAGGCTAACACAACTATTCACAACTATAGAGGTAAAAGTTTTAAAATTAAATGACTATTCCAGGATCATCTTCTATCTTGATTTCTACTTGTTCTAGATCTAGAACTGTTATAACATCAAAAATAGCTAAGTACCTTATTTTTTATATAATTTTCAAATTTAACATAGTTTCACTTTCTATATTTTGACTATCTCAGTTTAAAGAATTCAACATATATTTATATCTGAGTTTAGCATCTGATTGGCCTATTATATATTTGATTATCACCCTTGTGAATTTCATTTCTATACACCCTTTTAAAGTCAATCTAAGGTTAACACCAAGCATTTGGACATCCATTTTAGGGTTAAACATTTAGTGAACCTAATCTTTGAAAATATTTTCCCTAGGCATATCCTTTTAGATGTTTCTTGTCTGTCTTGTCCTAATACTTGTGTTCTTTACCTCCCTTATCATGGATGATATTGATTTCTTTGATGACTATGATTATGAAACTCTTCAACTCTGCCTCAATGAAAGAATTTAAATTGAATACTCTTGCATTCTTCCAAGTGCTAAATCATGTAATATAGAAGTTTTGAACGGTGGTAGTTAAAATGCTCACATAGTTGTTTCTCCCCCAATCCTCATCAATGGAGAGGTTCAAGTCCTCAATCACAATGACAAAATTACTCTTGGGTTATCTCATTGGACTTCCCCTATGTGTGATGATGATCAGTGGGTTGTTCATTCCTTTGTCGCTTGGATGGAGAATCCTTGTGTCTTTGGTTTCACAAGATATTTTTTCAAAAAGAATGGGCTGGGCTAGATCCAGTGTTAGGGGAACCTTTTGATTGGACTACATTTTATTCGAAGGATGACCCATTACCTCTTCCTTCTCATCATGTTGATAGGACTTAATGTTCACATGTTTATTGTGTATTTTGATCATCAACTCTTTGAAAACTCTGTATATAATCATGTTTTTAGTCAAAATTGATTTTTGGTTCTCAATACAAAATGATTATCTTTTTGTTCTAAATTATCTTATTCTTAAACTCACTATTTTTAACATTTAATGTTCATATTTTTTTATTATGTGTTAAGATAATCAATTATTTTAAAACTCTTTATATTTAATTACATTTTTGGTCAACATTAATTTTGGATTGTGAATACCAATTGATCAACAATTGAGTTGTGAATACTAAACGATCAACTTTTATTGTAAACTATCTTATTCGTAAACATTTTAAAAAAAAAAAAAATGGTATATATGAGAGGATCCAATTAAACCATAGAAACAAAATGGTTCTCATCAACTTGAATTCAATTCTTCCCCTTTTTTTGGGGGGGTGTTGGAAAGCGGGGCCGCTGGGTTGTAAAACACCTCATAATTGTAAAGGTTCTTGTTTACATCACCAATATCGACATATGGAATATTTTTTTAAAACACAAAACCGTTTTTACCCATTTTGTAAAATATAGGAAACTAACCATGAAATGAAAGCGTATACACAAGAAAATATCACAATTCTTAATATAATTACACAATTCTTAATATAATTACTCGCTTAAGAGAGGAGTTACGTAGTTGCAGAAAATATCACAAATCTTAATATAACTACCCCCTTTATTACTAGAGATAACCTAAAGCAAGATTAAATTCGTAATCCATCTTGCTGTGGGAATAACATTAATAACCACACAAATACTACTACTGGAATAGTCTCTGTGTAATCTATAAATATGACATAAGTGTATCAAGTGCTGTGACAGGGGCAATCGGTGCATGTGCAGGATGGCCCACATTTGCAGTCATTCTCACCCATCTCAGATTCATAGCTGCAACACACAGAACAACCAATACAATTATACCACAATATTAAAACTACACATCTACAGTGATACCAGTGTGGAATCAAAACCCTAATTTGGGTAATAATTCTTGAAAACAAAATTATGCACAGTGACAACAAAAACAAAAGAAAACCCACCTCATGTTGTAAGTTGTTTCAACTATCTCTAGTCCAAAGCTGTTGCGCTTCTTGCTGCCACACACAAAATATGTTGTTATTGCTATACAGAAAACAATATTCAGGGAAACAGAGGCAACTAAACTATGATAATAATTACAAAACCTTCAAAGACAGAAAGAGTGATAGAAGACTTACGTGCATTGGCTCTTGTCAGTGCAGTCACAATTTCCACAGTCAGAAGACATCTTGGAAAGAAGAAGACTGAAATTCTGATCTAAATATAAAGACTGAATGAATATTGGGATTGTTGTGTGGGAAATGCAGTTGAAGGGTCAGATATATATAGAAGGCAAAGGGTAATCTATCCACCAAAATTGTGGTAGCGGTGGGGAGAAATTGCGTGGAAGCCACGCTCCTCCTCGTGAAACTTTGAAAGAATCTTTGACAATAAGGATGGTAGGACTTTGAAAATGGGCTCTCATATCCAATAAAGATGATAGGACGTTGAAAATGGGCTCTACACATATCCAATAAGGATGGCACGACGTTCAAAACGGGCTCTGCACGTATCCGCTCAAGTATATGGATATTTTCCAATGTTTTTTTTTTTTTAAATTGTGTTTTTAAATATTATTTCCTTTTAGTATTCTTCTTTTATTTCGTTTTACCTTATAAATTCGTTTTGGAAATCATAATAAGATAGGATTTGGTAGAATATTGCCATGTAGTGGTCAATACCAACCTTACATACTGAAAGCTCATGTTTTGTTTTGGGTTGACGTCATTGTGTTGTAATGTTTGTTTCTGTAGATTGTATACACATACTTATGTATATGTACTTGAATATTTAAGAAGTTGCACTCAAGTTTATGTAAAGTGAGTGTATATTATGTTATATGACTTCATAATTTATATTGATATACGAATATATGTTATTGAACTAAACTTTTTCATATCTTAAATATTTTGAATTTCTTAAATTGGTATTTTGATCTAATTTTTGGTTTATGGAGGTTTATATTGTTGGGCCCCATTTCATGTTAAGTAGTGAATCCACACCAACTCAACAAACACTTAGGCGCAAGGCAATCATGGAGGATGATTGTTGTTTTGTCTTCTAGTGGTGCTAGTTGGTTGGCAGCGAACAACTCCATTTTGAATCAATCATCATCAAGAAGCAGGGGCATGGGACAATGACCAGTCTTTAAAGACAAACAACTCCTTTTTGAATTAAGTAGCATTGGGAAGCAGGCACATGAGATAATGATTATGCATTAAAGATAATGCGTAGTGGAGGCAGTAGGTTTTGTACCTCTAGTGCCAGCTCAACGATCTGTGTGCTCCATTCCCCATGATGTTGGGATGCTCTGAAGCCTATAAAAGGAAGCCGAGTTTAGTTGAAGGGGGGAATGAACTAAGTAGCAAAGATCTGGTGAAATAATGTTGGATAATTACATTTAGTGATAGGATTTAAGTCGGGATGCTTTTTGACGCTCCCCTTTGTAATACCCAAGCTCACTTGTGAGCTTGGGCCTTAGCAGTTTATGTTGAACCTTTACTCAGTTTATATGGAATATGCATGTAATGTTGTTTATCTTATTTAATGAAGAATGCATTACACAAATGGGTAATGAACTAATGTTTTAAGTCTTTGAATGTTCATTGATTGCATGTTACACTTTATCGAATGTGTGGTTGGATTCTCATAAGTTCCTAACTAGGTTCATTCATGGTGGACTTGTGGCTGGAAATGAAGCCCATGCCAAGACATGAAATGCATTAAGGATGGTTAAGACCCTGTGCCTCGAATGACACTCGTGCCTAAGTGCAAGACCATGCTTAAGTCCCCTAACTAGATAACTAGTTGGCCCTCAAGCATCTGAATGTCAGTGAGCCTATAAAACTTAAGGCTTGTGCCCATAAATGCACAACCATCATTGCACTGACCCAAGACCTTCAAGAATAGAGTTGCACCATGGCACAACTAGCCCAACACAGACCCCAATCCCTTTTCTGTTGCATTTTGGGTGAGAACATAAGGCTTGCACCTTATGTATATTGATGTCAGCACAGTCAAGTACTAAATGTTGAGCACCATAGGAATAGTTAGGCCCTGTACCCTTCTAAAACAAGCCTAAATCTAACTTGGATGGCTAGGTAAGTACATGACTAAGCCCATGACCGAAAAGGCTACTTTTCTACAACATTTTGGTTCCGTTACTAGGGCCTATTGAATTTTGTTATTACAATGGTGTACCAACATAATGCTCTGACTCTCCCTCAAGAACATCGAGTGCTAGATGGAATGAGTAGTAGACAACTTTGTGTTGAGGCATTTGACTTGTAGAGGGCAGAACCCAAGGAAGTGGGTCCAAAACCACTTGTATGATGCCTTGTGCGAGGTTTTTTTTTTTGAACTACCAAAACAAGTGTACCATTGGTTGGCTACTTATGCAACCCATAGAAACTAGAGTTATGGATAGTGCCTCAAGTGGATAAAATAACACCTAGAGAGGATTGATAACTTATATGCCATATGGACTAGAGTCATAGACAAATGGTGGCAAGGGGTGTTAAATAGCTACATGATTGAGTTCACAGTATCAATGTACTCCTGCCCTGAAGAAGTAGAGTACCAATTCTTACATGAGCCCAGAGGTGCATTTGTGAAAGAACTCATCATCAAACTAAAAAATTTGATGGTAGATCATGGCTTTGAAATAGTGAAGATGGAAGGCTAAAGTCCTCTCACATATGAGCAGTGCAATGGGGAAGAAGGGGATGTGTAGGTGAGGCACAATGGAAGGAGATGAGCAGATTGACAACTGAGAGATCATGAGATAGGCTTATAACAAGAGGAGGCATGAAATGATAGAAGATATAGAACCTAAAAGTGTCAAGAGGACCTGTAGCGAGTGAGAAGGGCATAGGGAAGGATCTATCAAATGGCAGTCATACCTAGAGGAAGAATCCCTTGAAGCCTTGGAACAAGCTCCACAGTTGATGGATGAATGTTTGGGGTCCCTTCAAAAACTAACCATTGGAGATGTGACATATACACCTACCTCCTTTGAACCTTTAGTGCAAGCTCATGCACCAAATCCCTAAAATAAAATAAAAGATTGATAAATGACCTTGTTTTCAACGTAGACTTTGATCATTTTATAAATTTGGATCAGAACTTTGTGATTGAACAAGTTATCTTGTATGAATAGGTAAGTGAAGATACCTCTAGACTTCAAGGTTCTAGCTCGACTAGATAGAATGTGAGTGTAAACACCCTTGTTTAGCCAATATCAGTTATGCAACTTAGGCAATAGCCCATAAAAAATGGCCTTATGCCACTAGTCAGTAGTACGATGCCATCAACTTCTATGACACCCATAGTAACCACTAAACTAGTACTTGGCCCAGTGACTGGAGGCCTTGGAGGACCAATGCTAGAATAAGCACCAAGAGGACAATTATCTTAGGCATTGGCTACTCTCTAGCCCTATATTTATTACTATATGGCCATACACCTACTAGAGTACTGAGGTAGAGAAAATATCATAAAGCATGTGCTCAAGTGTGAGTTACAATGGTACACTTGGTGAATAACTCAATCCAAGCATAAGGTAACTCAGTTTATGATAACCTTGCTTAATTATGCCCATACTTGGTATAAGAAGTTTGATCCTAACTAGGATATGGATTCTTATGACACCTTGAAGGGGGCCTTTCTGAAGGAGTTTGATATCCTTGAGTTTGAGAAGCAGAGCATCGATACACTAAAAGAGATCAACCAAATATTGTCAAAGAGCTTACGCTTATACGACGTGAGATTCAAGACCCTCCTCTCCAAGATCCCTTATGACATTCACCCCTCCCAACATTCACAATGGTTTGTTGGAGGACTTCTAGTACCTTTCAAAAGGCCATTATCCATGGAAACATTCACAGACCCTACAGAAGTGCTTGAAGCCATGCTCAAAGCTAAGGTAGTTGGGAGCAATGATATAGGCATTAGCCTAATCATGAAAGCATAGATTATGTCTATGACCTCCTAACTTTAGAAGCTAACTACTAGCTCATCATAAGATGCTTGAAGCAGGTTGTGGTGTACTAAGTTCAAGATGGAGGGGCATAATAGAAATAATTACCCTTAAAGGAATGTGTGCACATTGATTTTCAGTTGTGAATTTTATCATAAGGTACATGATGTTCACAACTACCCCCTATTGCAATGCACTAGCCAAGTCATCACAACCATCTATTATAAGTTGTGCAATGCTTACACTCATAACACAACTGACTAATGAGTAATTGATGAAATGTGCTAGAACATGGAAAGAGGTGCATGATACGAAACTATAACAACCATAGGGTAGGTAAACCAGGGAAATGAGGGTTATGCCTAATAGAATAATGGTTATGAGAACCAAAGAGGTGTTAAAGGGTGAGGTGGAGGACATGATGGAGGAAGATTCCCACCATGATCATGTTACAAATGTGGGTTGACTAAGCACTATTAACATGACTACTTGACACATCCAACATGCATGGATTATTGAGACTGCATGCAGTTGATGAGTGCCCTAACTTGTACAAAAAGATGACCCAAGCTATAATGGGCAGTGATAGGGGCACATGGATGAGAAGACACAAGCCTAAAGATATGAGCTGGGATTCAAAGGTGTAGCTAGTACATATAGATCCGATCAAGGTGTAGGAAACCACACAATGTGGGTCCACCACTCAGTTGCCAACTGTGCAAACATAAGAGTTACACCTAGAATATGGTGAACTAAGATGTAACAATCACATCGTATGGCCTGAGACAAAATTTTATCCCTACCTTGACCCAATGTGTCAGAAGGACATCCTACAATAAGCCATAAACATAATACAAAATTTTCTGGGAGAACTCTAGCTGGCCAAGGATCTATAAGCGTAGGTTACCACCTTATGTAGAAGGCAAGATAGTCAGGAGGCTAAAGTATAGGATCTGATAAAGATCTTGTACCTCCTAAAAATGGATGGGATGCTTCCCTTAATGAAATTTTTTCTCTTAGATAATGTAGGGAGAAATCCAACTGAATTTGTCAAGCCCCATGCAATTAAAATTATTGCAATGAAAATGGAGTGGGCATCTGAAGTAAGGCATACTCAGAATTTAGAGTATGACCAAGAGCTACTAGTAAATGCCACCATCGATGGCTGGTCCATCTATGAGGTGCTAATCAACATTGGCATATAGGTCAATATCCTAACCAAGAATGCATGGGAGAAGATGGGCAAGCTAGCCTTGAGGCCTTCTCCCCATGTACTTTTCATGGCCAATAAGACCCAAGTGCAATCAATAAAAATTTTGTAGGGCACCATTATAGATATTATGGGTGCCAAATTCCATGTTGGCTTTGAGGTTTTTGAGGTAGTAGAACAAGATAACTACCCATAACTTGTAGGAAGTCCTTGGTGCTATGACAATAATGCATATATGCACTTCAAGAAGTGATACATGACCTTGAAAAATGATAATGAAAGGGTAGTAATCCTCCTTTCAAGTGATGAAGGACCCCCTATATAGAGATTGTGGATCTAGAGGATGAGATCAACCATATTTATAACATCATGATGAAAGGTGTCAAGAATCTCCATCCCTCTGATCAAGGAGTGCTTTCCTAGGAGGATGGGTATTCATCTTCAGACACAATTGATGTTGTTTATGACTAGTGGGTTAAAGAGGCTTATGAGGCCACTACTTGTAGATTCCACTTGGTGCATATAAATATGCCAAAGCTAGTGAGGACTAGCTAGTTCCAAATTGAGTGCACTCTAAAATGATGGGTCCTATGTTAGGAGAAGAAAGCAAAAGGGGTACTCTGCTTAAGTAAAGGCAAGCTTGTAGTGCTCCCAAAATATTAAGGGAAAAACCCAATGGAAAGGTATGTTAATGACCTCGAAGCCTACATCCCCAAAGAGATAAACATAATGGGCATACTTGTGTACACCTTAAGGAGTGCTATTGTGTATTGGTGGGTACCATAAAGGTCTAACTTGCTAAATTGGACATAGGTAAAAATGGCCATATGCACTAGGTTCAGGAGGAGTAATGAGAATTTGGATATCTTGGCATACTCTGATGACTCTGATCCCATGGTACATGTGTACTTATGTGAAGATACATGGACTGACTATAGCATGACTGCCCTAAATAACTTATGGTACACACCTTTTATAGGACATTGAAGACATGGGTGCAAGCATGGTACGTGGTCAATGAGACACATCAAGAGATAACCACTTGAGAGGACCTTAAAGAGAATTTTTTGCATACCTTCTCCTTTTTCTCATAGAACTTGGAACTAGTCAATCCTTTGTAAGTAATTTAGAGGTAGTGTTCGAAGACACCACCATCCTTGAGGAGTGCTTGAAATACATGCTTGGAGAAAAAAGGTTGGCACTCCTGACCTTATTTGAGGAAAAAATTCTCAATAGTGACTCTAGTGAGGAAGATGATGAAACTTGGAAGGAGAAATACTAGAAAATGTTGACCACTGAAATAAATCTTGTGCACTAAGTAGATGATAACACTCCCAGTGAAGAAGACCCCACTCATCTTAATGTTGAAACAATAGAGGGAACTTGGAAAGTCAAGGACTCTTACCATGAGAATAATTAACTATATTACACCCCACTTAAGACCATCAAAGTGGATGTCAATGTATAAGGAGAGCCAAAGATGACTACTCTAGGTGCTTATTACTCTGATGTAGAGATGGCATGCATCAGAGAACTCTTAAAAGAGTTATAAGAATTATTCCCTAGGACTTATTAGGGTATGAAGGGCACCCACCCAAGCCTTGGGAAGATGAGAATAAATTTAATTGATGGTGCAATACCAATCAAAATGTTCCCCTACAAGATGAATCCTAACCTTTGCACCAAGGTCAAAATAGAGATCAATGTTATATTGGGCACAAGGGTCATTTACCCTATGTAGGAGTCTAACTAAGTAAACCCAATGGTAATAAGCATAAAAAATGATTTGCACATTCACATTTTCATCAATTAAAAATGTTGAATGATACCTACATTAATGACCCCTTCCTAACTCCATTCACTGATGAAGTCCTGGAAGGCATCACAGGATGTAAAATCTACACCTTCACTGATGGGTTCTCTAGCTAACACCAAGTCTAGATTGAGGAGGAGGACAAGCCAAAAACAAACTTTATGACTAAATGGGGTTGTTTTGCTTACAACATGATTCCCTTTGGACTTAAGAATGTGTTAGTCATGTTCTCTAGAGTGGTGATCATCATGTTCAAATATTTCATCTTCAGGTTCCTCCAAGTTTATCTAGACAATTAGATGGTGTATGGCCTCATCAAGGACCATTGTGACAACTTGTGCCTAATGTTTGAAAGGTGTATGTAGCTTAAAATATCCTTGAATCTAAAAAATTGTATCTTTGCAACACCATTTAGAACCCTATTTGGACACATCATCTATAAGGATGGTTTGGTTATTAATCCAATGAATATCACCATCATCATTCAGTTACAAACCCCTTCCACATAGAAAGACATTCATTCCTTTCTTGGCCAATTTGGATATTATAGAAAATTTATAAAGAGTTATGCAAAGATTGTGGCACCACTAAAAGATCTTTTGCATAAATATGAACCTTTCTACTGGGGAAAGGTGCAAGAGGATGCCTTCATGATGCAAAAAATAGGCTTACCTTCTGGAGGCCATAAATTTAGACTCATAACTCTATTTGAGCTCTTATAAATGCCAAAATGACTGTATCAAATTTTTTTATTCTAACCTAATCTGCTTTATCCACTTAGATTTGATTTTGATATTTCTTGAAGGCCAAACATGATCATCTAAGGGTCCAAAATTAATGTTTAATGTTCAAAAAAAAATTTTTTTAGAAATTTTATATATTTAGAATCAGAAGTCAAATTTAGTTTAATTTCATCCTATAGGATAATTTTAGTATTTAGTTTATTTTAGGAAATTTTTAGATCCATGCATGCTTGCATGCAAAACTTACTATAAATAGCGGCTGCTAAAAATAGACTTATATATATATATATATATATATATATATATATATATATTTAATTTTTGCATGTCAACTCTAAATTTTGAGTTGAGGCTTATTTAAGCATGGTTTGGGTTTGTAATTATTTCAATAAATCAATATGAATCAATTCTTATTATTGTTTCAAGATCTTGGCCGATTGGTAATTTTTTTATTCTTGATAGTTTTTGGGTTCATTACATAAAGATCCTGAAGCTCAAATTAGCTATCACATCTATCTTACAGTTCCCCAACTGGAAAACACATTTTGATGTTCATGTTGATGCTTCTAGCTCTGTAATTGGCACAATCTTGGTGTAACCCAATGAGGGTAAGATGACATATCCCATCTCCTTCACCAACAAAAAGTTGACCTCAACAGGGTAGAATTACACGATGATATAGTGTGAGTTGCTTGCCATGGTTTATGCCTTGTAAAAATTTAGATAATATTTGTTGGAAAACCCATTCATATTTTTCACTGATCATGAGACACTCAAGTACCTCGTAAACAAGCTTATTCTACATTGGCACATATGAAAATGGATAGTTCTATTCTAGGAGTTTCAGTTCTCCGTTATGGTTAAACCTTTAAAGTAAAACTTAGGGCTAGACCATTTATCTTGCATTATTTTTGGTGATGTGATAGTTTCAATTGAATATGACATTTCAGATGTGAAACTATACATAGTCTAGCACATCTTTAAGGATTTGGGGAAGATTGTCACCTTTCTAATGTCTAGAGTTACACCCCAGACTATGAAAAATAAGGAAAAGAAACAACTAACAGTTCATACCACCCCTTTTCAACTCATCAATGGAGAACTATATAAGATAAGTAGAGATAAAGTGTTTCATCTATGTGTCTTGGAGCATGAAAGAGACTCCATATTTCATGAGGTACATAAAGGAATAGCAGGAGGACATTGTGTTAGATACATAATGGCAAGAAAAGTATTGCAGTCAAGTTTATGGTGGCCAAGCTTGTTCCAAGATGCTAAGGACTACACCAAGGCATGTGACATTTCCAATTCATATGTAAATATAACCATCAAGATGAGATTCCCCTCATTCCCATTCTTTCCCTGGTGCCATTTGAGAAATGGGCTATTGATTTGATTTCACTGATAACTCCTAAAAAATGATGCATAGATGCAAGGTACATTATGATGGCCACTAATTATTTCACCAAGTGGGTCGAGGCCATGCTAATAAAAGAATTCATAGCTTCCAAAGCCACATGATTTATCTAGGAAAACATATTAAGCCAATACAGGTGCTTGCTTAGTTTGACTAGTGACAGGGGCACTTACTTTATCAATGAAATGATGCACATCCTATTAGTAGAGTATATGGTGTCACACAACAAAATGACCCCTTATCATTCACAATAAAATGTCATAGCTAAGGCATTTAACAAAAACCTAGGAACATGCCTCATGAATATATGTGACATTGGTCACAAAGATTTGGATGATTGAGTGTCAATAGTGATATTGGCATATCACACAACTTGTAAGTGCCTGAAGAAAGCTACACCATTTTAACTAGTATTTGGCACTGAGGCAATCCTATCAATGGAATTCTTGGTACCATCATTGTGAATCACATGCATTGATCGATTATATGAGACGTGTGCCCAAGATAAGGGAAGTCAATAAATAGAGAAGGCACACTAGAAGATCTGGCATTATAAGCATATAAATAACAAGCTGATAATAGAAAGAGCATTCATTTTGCTCTATAAGTCCAAGTATTTCAAGCACCCACACAAATTATAGAAAAGGTGGATGGGCCCCTATATCATCCATCACATATTGGAGATAGGCACA
Organism: Torreya grandis; assembly: GCA_037957365.1. Lineage (NCBI taxonomy): Eukaryota > Viridiplantae > Streptophyta > Pinopsida > Cupressales > Taxaceae > Torreya > Torreya grandis. The sequence goes on from JARHVA010001506.1 coordinate 1,789,075, forward strand.
TGAAATTTTCACACATTGACTAGTGAAATACTCCCTAGGCATTTCAATGGAAATAACTTGAAGCCATATCAGCAATAGGGTGGAATTTTCACCATAAGAACACTGACTTGTTGGTCACTAGTCAGTTTGAGTTAAGATGATCAAAATAACATTTGGTGCAAGCCAAATCATTCTTTTTTGTTTTATTATGAGTGTTAGTGTAAAGAGTGAAGAGGTGGTGCTTTGTAGCCCACCAAGAATATCTGATGACACTTCACTCATAACTCTAGCTAGGTGAGTTGAGCACTTTCCTTTCTATGTATGTGAGGGTAGACACCTAACTTATGGGTGAGTGACGATTGCCAAAATTAGACAAGGGAGGTACACTAGACCATCATGCATCGGACCCTAGGTACAGGGTGATTTCAAGCCCCTAGATAGACATTTATTTGCCCTTTCATGCATGAATCCAATCAAGTGAGTTAGGCCCTTGTGCTTTTTGAAGTACCCAAGGCTAGAAATCTAAGTGGTGGGTGCATGAAACTTGATAGACTCAAGAAGAAGATGCATAAAATCCAGGTGCGTAAGAGATAGATTATAGGACCTTAGAGGTACAAGGAAGAACTACTATGGCATTTTTGTGCATAATGCTAGTTAGGTGAGTTGAACCCATTTGCTTTTTAAGCACCTAGGGCTAGACACCTAAGTTTATAGGCATAATGAGGTTACATATTTAAATTAAATAGGATCCAAGTGAATATACACAACATGATCATGTGCAATAAATAAAGTAAATACACATGATAGGATTGTGCACAAGAGAACCAAAAAATGAGAATCAAGAACTGGAGGGCTAGTGTCTGGGATTTGTATGGGGTAGGACAAGCCAAAGCAAGATGAAGCACAAGAAACTGACCAAGATAGATAAGTGTGCTCGAAATATAAACACAACAAAAAGATAATATGGAATTGAGGAGGTTGAATTGTGTGCATGTGAGGCATTACATCCATGTTACCATATTGAAGGTGAAGTTCATGCCAAAAGAACTAGGTGCAGAAGGGAAATCATCATAGATAATTGGCATCCACCTATATTTTTGTGGGAAGTGATCATTTGAACCATAAGTTACTTCACCAAAATATCATTAAGATCATTAAATGAGGTGGTGATGGAGGCATAAAGATCCACATTAAATGAGTTGGTGGTAGAATATTTTAGTGGATTTTGCATAATTTTGTAGAGTTCAAATATAGACATTGTCACACCATTAACACACCTACATTAAATATGGTAGATAGAATTAGGGTATAAAACATCACGCGATAAACTAGTTTCTGTTACAAACTTTTTGTAAAATTGAGACGTCAATCAAACTAGAGAAAACCAACAAACTAGAGAACCAAAGCATAAAACCCTACTAGAGCGAGAATTTTATCACCCTCTGGAACCTAAAGTGAATTATTATAAAGAAGGAGATATTGTGATCACATTAAAATTGGTGTATAAAGGTGGGAAAAGAGATTTCTATAGGAACTAATTGGCAAAAAAGTGAGTTGTTGCCAAGGATACCATTAACAGACTATGAAGCTAGAAGCTAAAGGTATAGTTGTAGATCTCATGACTGTGAAGCACCAAGAACCATTCAAGGTTTCAACAAACTTAACCTTCCATTCTTTAACACTAGTAGGTTCAATATTGGTAAGAAGTGGAATGTAATGGGTTCATAGTAATAAGATATAAAATGGGCACACATAATGGTAAAAGTGGCCCCTATAAGAACAACAGTAGCATTGATAGGAGTCAGTGTCGTACAAGTCAATACTGAGGCACTGACAAAGATGTATTATCAAGTAATAGGATTCCCCCCATAAGTCTTAGTAGGGGGAAATTAGCATTCCTTTGTGCACACATATCAAATGAAGGAGTACAACCTTCATACTTATAGCCATGTGCAAGACTTAGTGGTGGATTGGATGGTTGATACAAGGAACAAGACAAACTAGGGCACAACATTATTTGATGTCCCCATTCGAGATAAATTGATATCCTATAGCATAACTTAGTTGTATGAGTTACCATGCTTTGGAAAGACAAAGGAACTCATTTAATTCCTTCTATCAAACATCCATAAATACCACATATACTTTGTGGGGAGGAGCATGAGGATATCAATGCACCTCATAAGAAGGATAACTGGGATCTTAGACACTTAAAAAGGCATCCTTGATATGATGAGTGATGATGAAGATGTGGAGCACATGAAAAATATCCTAAGTTATTGTAAGGGGGATTCACATTCCATATCAAATATTATAAAGACCCCAACATGAGGGTGTCATCATGCCTTGTGAGATTGAAAATTTGCCTCGATGATTGATGGATCAATGTAACAAAAGCTTACCTCTGTATCACCTACCATATGGCATAGGGCATGAAGTTTAACTTTGAAAAATTTATGGTAGAAGAGCTTGTGAAGAATGTGATAGAACGTCACATGAATAATGGGACCTTTAGGTGGGTGTTCATTCTAATCCTAATATTCATGGAAGATATTGGGATACCAAATGGGGATGAGGACACACTCTAGATTTTCCAACAACATAATGACTCCCTAGTGCATAAATACAAGGACTTCACTTGTCTCAATTCATTCAATGAAAAATATAAAAATCGTATGATGGGGTGGTGAGAGAATTATATAGAGGTATTTGGACTAGAGTTGCACATTCCCCTGGAGCTCGCCAAGAGTATGTATGGGATGACAACCTTTGTTATTATGCAACATTTTTTGTGTAGTCCATCTGGCACTAGTTAATGGCAACAAGTCTGATTGGTTAAATCTCCCATATGACTTTTTGGATAAGTATTTTAGGGATACAATCAAAAGGATTCCTAATGTGCAATAATTGGATATCCTCATGAGGGAAAAGACATAGAAATAAATAAGTTGTGGTGCCAATTCATGCACCTAGATATAAAAGAAATAAGGGATGAAGAGGATGATTTGGATTTCACCGACATCCACCCTCTTCAAGAAGTAACCATACTCAAGCACATCCATAGGCCATACTATGAGATGAAGCCAAGGAGAAAGGGCCTTAGTGTTGAGAAAATTGATGACCCTCGCATCAGGATCAGTAATGAAGGAACACTAGTGCCAGCTAAAAAGAAGTCTCCCAAGAAGAAAGGGGAGACACTAGAAGAAATAGATGAGCATATACAGTTTAAAATCACCTCAAGTAATGAATCCTCTCCATCAGTACTAACAAAGAAGTACATAAATTTTGTGTCAAAGACTTCTCCTATCTCAAAGGAAAAGCAAAAGAAGCCAACACTAGTAGAATTTAGCAAATAAATGACTATGTGACTAGAAATTTTAGTCATAACAACTAAAAATGACTAAATTCTACTAGTTTTTTACAACACGGCTATAAATGACTAATTTGATCAACGAGTAAAAAATACAACTAAATAATTAGTCACACAAATAAAAATTAGACAATATGATATTAAAGTGGGTAGTTAAAAAGGTGTTTAGAGATGTAGCTCACAGATGTAGAGACAAAATTATTTCTACTAATAAGACTATATTATATACACAACTAGACTAAGTTCATATACCACTACGTCAAACTGTTTCTACTTTACTACTATAATTTTGCTAACTAAACAAATAAATTAATTGAACATTGAAAACCCAATTTCATAAATGATACACTAAGCAGTTTATAATCATTATTTTCAAATACTTTAATATTATTTACATTACTTTAAAAATATTAATAATAATTACATTACAGTCTGAATGTGACTATTAAGGCATCGTTAATTGTGTTGAAATATTTAATTAGTCTTTAATAATTATCATTTCCAATCAAATAATTAAAAGACGCCTTATAAAAATCAACAAAGATGGTTAATTATTTTAACTTATAAAAATTTATCCATCTATAAAAATAATTTTATTAATTTCATGTAAGCCACCAAGAATAAATTTAATTAACTTTAAATTTTAATTTTAAAGTCGAAAGTCTTTTTTCCTCTCATTTGCAAGTGGTCCCACTTGCAAGTGGAGGAATAAGTGAGATTCATAGGATTGAATTAATCTAAACCCAAGGATCTAGGTATTATTAAAAAACCCTAAATTTTCTTATGACCTAAATAAAAAATATTTTTTTCAAACCCATTTCTTTTTTCTTTTTCTTTTTTGTTTTCTCTCAAGCTTTACAAGTTCAAGCTATGGAAGGTTTGCAGGTTCAAGCTATGGAGGAAGCTCAAAATAATTCATTCCAATAAGAAAATCATATTACTTGCATGTATAAACTCATTGTAAATGTATTTTTTTACTTTCTTTAATTTTTTTTATTACTTTTATTTTTTATAATAAATCCATATTATTTATATATTTTTTATTATCAAAATCAAATATATATATATATATATATATATATATATATATATATATATATATATATATATTACATATATATATTATACATACATACATATATTTAAATGCTATAATCTAAAATAAAAATATATGAGTTTATAATAAATTATATATATAACATATTTTTTTATAATTCCATGCGCTGACCCAAACCTGCAGCCTTGGCCCTTACTTGAATCTGTTGGGGGTGGGGCGGCTTATTGGCCAAGTTCCCCTTTCCCCATCTTATTATTTATTATTTATTTATTTTTTATATATTTTTAAATTAATTTATTATTACCTTTTATTAGTCTAAATAATTAATTAATTATTATTATATGTATTTATTTATTTATTATATATATTCAATATTCAAATGGTAATATGTATTTTTGAGATATATATAAATATACATTTTTTATAAAATACATATGTATTTATTTATTAGTCTTAATAATTAATTTATATATTATTGAAAGTATATATATTAATTATATGTATTTATTTATTTTAGAATAAAATTTAATGGTTTCAAATGGTAATATATATTTTTGAGATATATATATATATATATATATATATATATATATATATATATATATATATATATATATATATATATATATCATAATAATTTTGGTTAAAATAAATATAAAGATAGACATAAATTTTGTTTTACAGGATGAGTTACTATGGGCTACAACATCGCTACATAGGGCAACTGGTCAAGTATCATACATTAACTACATTTCAACAAATTCTAAGTTATTTAAGGTGATCATAAACATAAATGAATTTGGATGGGACAACCAACATGTAGGAGTGAATGGCAAAGTAATGATCAAAATGACTAAATATACTACAAATAGACATAAATCAGTTAATACAACTGACTAAATATACAACCAATAAATGAAAATCAGTGAATAAAAATGATTAAATATACTACCAATTGATAACAATTAATGATTACAATGACTAAATAAATGAATACCATGACTAAATAAATGACCAGTTAACAACAATTCATGACTAAATATACTACCAAATTGATCAATCAAAACAACCAATAAATGACTAAAAATGGTTTAGTCATCAATTTGGTCACGTTATAAATGACTGGAAATAAACTACTAATGATCAAATGATCATGTTTGGTCATTTATATATAATGTTTAGTAGTTTTTTTAATCATATATTGTTGTTTCTATACTAGTGAAAGGTTTACATTTGCGATACCCACCATCACCCTGGCGAACATAAAGGAGTAGGAAGAATTGGAGAAGGAAGTAGAGTTGGGAAAGGGCATGTATATTGTGCCCAAGGAAGACTCCTCATCTAGCAAGGAAACTCCCTATTCATCCTAGAGTGAAGAAACAAGGTAGGAACAAGCATGGAGGAAGCTTGGCCTCAGCGATGTGGATATTCAAAAGGTGTGGGAGATGTAGAGGAGAAAAGAAGTGAAGATGGCCATAATGATAAAGGAAGGAAGTGAGATAGTCGAGACTGAAGAAAATCACATGGTAGAAGGAGGATTAGAGGAAGAGCCTAGTGTGTTAAAAATACATGAGGCTCTCCAAAGTGACACTGATGTCGTGCTTGGAGAAGCAGGACCATCAAGTGCACCAATTGAAGAAGCTACAACACAACCTCCACAAGATGATGAGGAGTTGAGGCATAAATGGGAGAAGATGGGCCTTGATCAATATCATATTAAAGCGATGCTAGAGTTACATAATAAAAGAGAGGCCATGAGGGCAAAGGGAATGACCCAAGCAAAAATTGACAAAGTTAAGGCTAAATAAATAAGGGCCAAGGAGAGAACTGTCATGATCATGAAGAAGAGGAAGGAAAACATAAATAGGGCCTAGAAAGAGAAGGCCAAGAAAAAGGAAGAAGAGAAGTGGGTTGCCATAGGCATGAAACCCATAAAAGATAAATCAATAGAGGCACCCAATGCCCACACCATCCTAATAGAGGAAGTTATAGAATAAGCATGGCCTAGTACTGAAGGGACACTTGGAGACAAAGAAGGTGATGTTGGAACCTCAAAAGAACAAATAGAGAGGGAAAGGAAAAAGTAGGATGGCACCGGGAAGGAACCTAAGGAGGTTCATGCCAAGGATCCACAAAAAAAAAGTGGACAAAAGGGAAAAGTCCAAAGGAGAAAAACCCCTATAGGAAAGAGAAGAAGAAGAAAGTAGTGAAGAGGAGTGTGAACTAGGAATTTGAATAAGAAGAGGAGATTAGTATTGTGTTAGTGAATGAAATCAAATAAAAAACACACTAAACTAACATCTTCATGCTAAGTTACTAGGGTGATCTTAGTGAAAAATAAATAAATGAATAAATCACAACTAAAATGCAAGAAAACACACTTTCTTACCTTTCCAAGAGTATTCTTCGATTGGCTTACTCATTTTGTGCTCATGAAGTCCTCACCAATGGAAGCTTGGCTACCTTCATCTCTCATTGGCACCTTTAGCTTTGGTTTGGCTTGGCTTGGAATCAATTTGGCATGGTAACACTAGTTTTCATGAAGGTTTTGGAACCAATCATGAATTATAACTTTGCACAAATTAAGCTTAGAAATGATGTTCATGGCCTCTCTATTTATAGATTTTTGAGACTGATCAGAATCAACCTGAACCATCCATCTTAAGATGAAGATGTGTGCCTGAGGATTAATTCAATTTTTTGGATTTAAGTTTATAATTATCTTCATCATGACATTGGAAAAATGGTCAATTAAGAGGCATGGAGGGTATTGATGAGGCATGGGGGGCATGCATCCTAATATTTGTGGTATTTATGGCCTAAGGATGTATTCCCAAGAAATGAGGTCACCTGATGATGCAAATATTCAATATTCATTTCCAAAACAAATTATTCAACAAGTTTCCATGGAATTCTTGATTAGTCTCTAATTTGGTTTAAATATCTCTTAAGCATGTTTCAGCACTTTGTGCACAAATTACTCAAATCGATCAGAATGCCTTGTTATCGGTCTAAATTTTGATTGGATTAGAATTAGAATAAGATGTTAGATGTGTTGGATATGTTATCCCATTTAGGATGTTACCAACACCAAATAACAAAGGCCCATGTCTTGTGCAATAGATTTGATAAGAAAAATCAATCCAGAGAACCCAAGCCTAAAATTGGTATTTTGAATCAAAATGAACTGATCAAAGTTAGTTGGCCCATAAATTGCATTGCCCCATTTAGAGATACTCTAGCTAGAATTAGCACTTGAATATATCAATTTCAACTCATTTAATGTATTTTAGTGTTTTTAGGCTAAATTGTGCATTTTAGGATAGAAATTGGTCAAAAAATTGGTTAGAGGTTATCGATGGCTAGTTTTAGGTGTTTATAAGGAGTAAAAGTAGATATAATTGACCATTGAGAAAGAGAAGTTTGAGCCAAGCTAAAGGGAGAAGGTGCAGAAGGGGCATACACAAGATGAGGATTTCTACATGTGAGAGTATATACCCTCCAGATCTACAATAATTTTGATGCACCACCAAGTGTCATTTACACTTGATTGCTAAATGGATGAGCCTCACTTCAAGGTGATAGTGAAATCAATATAGAACATTAAAAAACTAGAAGTGGTGCATCACTACCAACTTATCAACCCTTGAGATATGAACCCAGTAAGGTCGGATAATGCCCTCCTTCAAATGACATCTAAGATAGAATGCAAGAACATTGTTAATGATGTCTACACCATAAAATGAAATGATATAACACTTAAGGTAGAAGAAGAATGTAGTACAAAAAAGATCAAACTATAGCAATTGACTGAGCATGTGGAAGAGGTAGAGCCATCCCTTTTGGATGATGTTGACACTTTTAACCTTTCATAAGTGGACAAGGTATGCACATTGGTAGAATAGATGCTCCCTCAGATGAATCCAATACCATAATAAGAAGACCCTTATGAATCCATAAATAAATAACTAAAAAATAGATCAATGAGGTAGAATACCTCTTTAAAAGGCTAGAAGAGAATGTATATGATGTCAGTGTCATCTTTTACAACTTCTCCACTAAGGTATCAGTTATTAACACATGCCTCCAAAATGTGAAATGAGAGAAGGATGCATTGATGAAGAAAGCATTCACTATCATAAGAGTTGAGTGCACATAGATTATGGCACAAGTTAACACTTTGAGTTCCTAGATGAAGACCTAGGAGAAATACCTGGAAGAGCTCTTTCATACCCTCTAGACAAAGACAAGTGAGCAAGGATCCATCCTAGATGGTGAGGTCTAAAAATAAGAAGGAAAGGCTAAAGGCCTTTATGAAAAAATTGGACAACATTGACGTGTTCATGCCTGAGGTTGCCTCTACAGAGATTGATTTTTCCATTAAATAAATCAAGCTCGTAATCTTTGGATTTGATGACTTCAATGCAGAACTATAGTAGAGTGCACCCAAATTTTGCATTGCTAAGGTACTGGAAGGATAGTCTAAAGGTAGACTAACGATTTTTTATGGGGTAATGTTGGGCCCTATTTTTTAATAAGTAGTGAATCCATGCCAACTCAATAAATACCTAGGCATGAGGTAATCATGGAGGATGATTATTGTTTTATCTCCTAGTGGTACCATCTAGCTAACACTTAACAACTCCATTTTGAATCAATCATTATTGGGAAGTGGTGCACGAGATAGTGACTGATATTTAAATACAAATAGCTCCTTTTTAAATCAAGAAACTTCAATAAATGGGTGCATACGATAATAAATGTGAATTAAATACAAGTCATAGTGGAGGTGATATGATGTGTACCTCCAGCACCACCTTAGTGATCAATTTTCTCCATTTCCCATGATCTTAAGAGGTTCCAAAGCCTATAAAAGGAAGTCAAGTTCAGTTGAAAGGGGGATGAACTAAATAACAAAGCTCTATTGAAATAATGTTGGATAATTGTATTTAGCGATAGGATTTAAGTTGGGATGTTTTTTGACACTCTCTTTTATAATGCCCAAGCTCACCTCTAAGCTTGGGCCTTAGCAATTTACGTTGAACCTTTGGTCAATTTATATGGACTATGCATGTAATCTTATTTAAATTATTTAATGAATAATTCAATACAAAAATGGTTAATGGACTAATGTTTTGAGTCTTTGAATATTCATTGGTTGCATGTTGCACTCTATCAAATGTGTGGTTGGGTTCTCACAAGTTCTTAACTGAACTCATTCATGGCAGACCTATAGTTGGAAATGAACCCCACAATGGGACATGAAATGCATTAAGGATGGTTAAGACCCTGAACCCCAAATGACACCTTCACCTAAGTGCAAGATCATGCCTATGTCCCCTAACCAGATAACTAGTTGGCCCCCAATAGCCTAAATGTCAGTGAGCCTATGAAACCTAAGGATTATGACCATGAATGCACAATCATCATTGTACTGACCAAAGGCCTTTGAGAAAAGAGTGTACCATGGAACAACTATCCCAACACAGATCCCAGTCCATTTTCTCTTACACTTTGAGTGAGAACATAAGGCTTGTGCCTTATGTATATTTATGCCAACATAGTTGATTGCTAAATGTTGATTTCCATAGGAATAGTCAAGGGATATGCCTTTCTAAAATAATCTTAAATACAAGCTGGATGGATAAGTAAGTGGATGACTAGGCCCATGACTGAAAATTCTACTTTTATACCACATATGTCTTTATGACAAGATTATTGTAATACCCTTTTTTAAGATGTGAGATGTGCCCTATAATTCACTCATCTCAAAATAAAAGCTAACTATATCATTTCATGTATAAAGATAGAATCATGTATAATCAAGTGAACATATGAAGAGTATGTCATCATAATAATGTATACGTCAATCAAGACATGTATATAACATATGTAATGTAGACATATAAGTGTCATGTATAAATAGGTTTATTAATGAAACATGCAATAATGACCATTATTGAAAACATAAGTGAATTAGACTATGTAGTAAAGGTGCATGAGATGGATCATGGCACCTCTTGATTTCAATAAGATCAAGAGTTAGTGTCACACATAAGGCCAAGAGTTTCATACAATGGATATGAAAATGTTGCAACAAACAAGGCCAAGGGCCACAATCAAGAGACATAAATATGTCACAATCAAGGGATATAAAAAATGGTGCATCAAACAAATCCAAGTGCCACACTTAAGGGACATACAGATCTCAAAAATAAGGGGCATGAAGATGTAGCATCAAACAAGTTCAAGGGCCACATGCAATAGACAATCTATGAATATCCTATTATACAAGAGTAAAATTATCAATAAAGTTTTGAAAAAGTAAAAACTTGTCTACATCGTCCATATGTATGAATGTAACATCATAGTATAATAGTATATCTATGTAGCATTGTTTAATATATGCATGATTAGAAAGATATTATGTGAAAATAATCTATATGTATCACATGGTATAAAGTTCCTAGAAATATATAACATGTAATATTAAATCTTGTTTAATAAGATGCCCCTAATAGTAGCTTGGTCACTAGATAGAGAATATACCCAATGTATATATGTCCATGTTTAACTTGGTATATTTTTCATCACACTCAGATATCATGAAATACATTTATGTATGAAATAAATATGCCATCTACCAAACATGCAATAAATTAACAGTATGTAAATAGTGTAATATAGCAATAATGTCATGCTCAAATCTTGATTTTTGTTTTTTTGAATATTTTGATTTTTATTTATTCTCTTGATTTTATTTTTTATTTTTATTTTTATTTTATTTTGTAGTTTTTTAATACTTGGAAGTAATTATCATAAATTAATGAGCATCTCATCCTTGTTGGGATTGAAGTCGATATATTCTAGATTGTCCTTGAGATTATGTAATCACATTTCCTCTTCTTCCATTATCTCTGATTGGTAATATTTTGTGCTTGTTATCTTTGAAGTTTTTTTCCTTTTAATGAGCGTCATTTTCATTATGTTGAATTCTGATTATATTTTATCTGTGTGTAAAGGATATATATTTATATGTTTTATTAATTATAATCTGCATAAGGTATAATTTCAATCCTAATGTGTGTGCCAAGTGGGTGGTAGAAGGCTTCACCCATCTGCAGGTATCAATGACATTTGAACCATAAGAAATCAATATTGTAATATGTCCAAAGAATAAACCATGATGTGGGTTGAATTGGTATTTAATGTTGATCCCCAAGAATCTTAATAATGTGATAGTACATACTTCTTGGAGTTGGTCTTCATCAATATGAATATTTTATTAATATACACCTTAATATATATATATATAATATATATATATATATATATATATATATATATAATATATATATATTATATATGTTGTAATGGTGAAATCCTCATGTTGAGGACTTTTTTCTACTTGCTACAGTTATAAATGGTGTCTTTACAGAGCTTGATGTGAGTGGTTCCTATTGAATCTATATCACCTTAATAATGCCTTCATTCTCATACATTTGAAACTTATGTTATAATTTATCACAATTATCTATGTCATGTCCAATGATTTCATGATAATCTCAATATGATTTTCCTTCTTGAATTGAGAGATGTTCGATAGCTCAATGCCTAGTAGATGGTTAATGTGATGAGATTATGATCAAGTAATATTTGAAATATTGTTCTTGGTTTGTATTAAAGAGCTATTACATGCAATGGTGTTGGATTTTTTAATATATCACATATCCACATTATTTATTTAAAATGTATGATTGTTTATTTTTCTAAGTCATATTTGACTTTAGTATCATTGGTCCTCTGATGTGAGATAATATCACCACTACTTATTTCCATTTAGAATGTAACCATGATCTATCATTGTTGTCTTTCCTCAATCAAAATACTTTCTTAATGAAGTAGATTAGTTGTAATGACTTCCTTGTGTGCATTTTATTGTTATGAATTAAAATCTTCATATTCTAGTTGTGTATAAGAATACCCTTCAACTCAACTGCTTCACTCAACATCACCATTTGATATTGGATTTCTTATGGCAAAACTAGTGTTTTATTATACAAGTGAATTCATGTGATTGAATTCAGTAAAGGGTTGGTTTGGATTGACCCTTGGTCAATCCCTTGTTGATTGACCAAATGTTGCACTACATTTCTAATACTCTAAAGAGGCAAAAAAAATTGAATGTAGTTATATCGATACTGTGTATGTGTGTAATTGTGGATTAGAGTATCTAGATTATATTTGTCCTATCTTTCCCTTGGTATAAGAATGCAGATGTAATTTTACCTTTAGAAAGGTTTAGATTCAGTTTTAAAACTTCAATAAGTCCAATAAGTAATATTTTCTATCTATTGATAATAAAAAGTGATTTTCCTAAATACTTTATAGTGACTTTTTATATATAGGATGCTTTAAATTTTAATTAAGGACTTAATGGTACACAAAAGCTAAATAAAATAAATGAAAATGTACCCAAACAATGGCCATTACATAAAACATGCCCATAAATAATTTAAATATATAACTGGGGCTAGGTTCTATCATCTTTGTTCAATATTAATAGTCAATACTGATTATAAATGATAGAACTAAACCTAGGCCTAAAAATAATCTAGGGATGAAATAAAGCGATAAATATCTCTATAATATGTAAAATAAAGATGACAAAAATAAGAAAATAGTGTGTCACAAACAAATAGAGTTAGAAAGATAATTAAAAGACCAAAAAATGATGTGCCACTAAGTACTTAGTTTATAGTTTGAGATCCATAACATGCAAGGTGGACTAAAGACATTGTGAAACAAGGCTTGTACTAGATCTATATTTCTACACCTTTTAATTATGTAGTTGAATATGTCATTTTTTTCTGGACTCTTTACAATATATTTTCCTTGGAAGGATTGAATTGTTATATTACTTAGGCTAGTAGGTATTTCATAGAGAAACAACTAGAGAAATGTATAATGCAACAACTAATGAAAAGGAAATAAATCCAAATAAAGTAGTTGAGATAATTAGATGGTTGAAGTGTGATGAAATATTAGGTTTTACAATCATGAATATGTTACATGAACTTCATTTCTATAAAAAGGTTTTAATACACTTAGTGAATGTTAAGAAAAATTTGAGCATCTCTTATTCAAATTCTAGGAGATAAATAAGAGACAAGAGATTTAATGAGAATTTAGATGTGTTCAATGCTTGAGTGAAAGCTATACAATATAATATTTTAATAATCGAGAGAGAGAGAGAGAGAGAGAGAGAGAGAGAGGAGAGAGAGGAGAGAGGAGAGAGAGAGAGAGAGAGAGAGAGAGAGAGGAGAGAGAGAGGAGAGAGAGAGAGAGGAGAGAAGAGAGAGAGCGAGAGAGAGAGAGAGTGAGAGAGAGAGAGAGAGAGAGAGAGAGAGAGAGAGAGAGAGAGAGAGAGATTATATAAATGTAACAAAATGTTTTAATGATGTATGTTTTTTTATATATAACAAGCTTTTGAGAAAGATTTAATGTTATCAATCTTCTAAATTGGTTTCTTTCTAAAGATACATGTGTGTGTGTGTGTGGTTGATCTTATACGTGTGACCCTTCTCCTTAAAATCATTTAGATAATCAATGTCAGAAGTGTAATGCACAAAATTTTTGGTATAATTAGGTGTTACCCCCTCAACCCCATAATGTCTAAGACTTTGATAATTATGAACTCCACAAGTATTGAAATGGAGGTAGTAAGTTGTTGTTACTGAATAGTACCACATGGTGAAATTTTGTCTTTACCAATGTGGTGCACAAGTGTTTGGGAACTTGAAGGATCCATTGGTATAAATTACACAAGGTTTAATGCACAAATGAATGACACCATGTCCAATTTTCACCAATATAATTATGTCACTACAAAAGTGTATGTGACATCTATTTGATATGGATTTATGATCGTATAGGTATTGAAAACCTTGGAAGGTGGTTTTGGAGTATCGACAACCATTGAACGTGATCCATAATTACCATACATTGTGATCATTGGCTTGTTGGTATCACTAGAACTATTTTAAATATCGGATGTTCAAAGATTAAAATTATTTGGTAAAATAAATATCATATGATGCCACTAACTTGGGAATGAAATAATCAAATCGATCCCAATATATTTTTTTAATACTTGAAATTTAGTATCTAAGTTTGAATTTTTAAGGACTCAGTTTTTTTAATTTTTGGATAAAGAATAAGACATGCTATTTATTATCTTAGTTTTATCCAAGCTAGTAAATCCTTACTATACCTTTGTCTCAGTATTTCCTTATATTAGACATGTATTTAAATATGATTTTTAAAATCCATGATTTGAATATTTTTTTAGAACACCACATCAACAAATGGGATAAAAGTCATCCCTATGGGGAAACTAAAGTAACCAAAGAATATAATAATTATGGAAATATAACCCTAAAAATATAAATAAAAGGGTAGAAACTATTCATAGAGTTCCAATAGCACCCAAGTCGAATCAACTAGTGATATATTTTCCTCTTCACCACCACAAACTCAGTCCAAAATAATGAAAAATGTTAGGATTTTATATTACTAAAAGGTGTTTTGAAGACTAGGTTTACAATGGGGGAATGACACAATGAACTAGTCAGTTAAAAAAGGGAAAATAGAAACATAGAGAGATATGATAAATAATAGTAATTGGATCTACCTAAATGATGAGATAATGAATTAAAGTACTAAGAAATAATTTAATAATAAATAACAATGGAAATATATGGAAAGAATACTAAAATAAACAAATATAGGCATTGTAGTTGAATTATGAGAATATGAATAGAGTCTCAAAGTGGCATATAAGGTATTTTGAGAATGTGATTTAGAAAAGGGATAAAATTAGTAAAATATTGATTCTAACCTACTCAAAATTGTGGAGTAGATGATTCTAACCTCTACATATTTTTAAATACCTTTAAATGTTTGGGTCTCTTTAAAAGTGGATAACACCTAGGATTTTGTCTTTTCTTCACTAAATTGATGACCGTAATTGGTTGATTTTATTCACATTTTTTACAAAGTTATTCATTATTTCCTAATAGGAATAAATGTGTAAGATAGTTGGCTTGGGAAATATATTGGGGAGTTACAACTAAATATCCCACAAGATTTTAATAAGAGATCTATGTAGGTATAGATCTTGTGAGTGAATCCCAATACAAAAGAGATAAAGGACATTATATCCACTCCATAGATAACCAAATACAATTATATACTTCACTATTACCTAATCTTGGTAGAAGATGTGATTACATAAGACTTTAGCATATGTTGATTCAATGTAGGATCAATGTGTAGAATCATTGGATAAATGTACATAAATCCTAATAGGGGCTGATGATTGTGATTGAAAGAATTATCTTTTAATAGATATGGATGTCTGATAATTGTTATGAAATGGATGTCGGTAGATTTGTTTGTATAGGCCTATTTAGGATGCTCCATAAAAAAGCTAACTCTATGAGATAGTGATATGTGTTAATGAATATGTGAGGAATTAGGCCAAGATGCCTATGAAATGAAGATGATTAAAATTAAAAACAAAATTCATTATAATCTAATCATAAATTTTGAACCATTTATTGTAAAGTGAAAATAAAAAATGATCAAAATAGAGATTATGTTAAATAGAGGATGGTTTAATAGGATCTTAGTGTTGATATCTTAAAAAATCATGGTTTTAATGAGATCTAGATGAATCAATGTTGATGAGAGTTGAATGTGGACTAAATTTTTATAAAAAATAGATAAATTTAAAATATGAAAGAATTTGGGTAAAACATGGTAAAAATGAGATAGAAAATGTTTTTTTTAAAAAAAAAAAAACCATAAATAGGTGTATACATAATGCCACAGTTTGATGTGTGTGTGTGTGTGTGAATGCATTTTTTCATCAATGTAAAAAAAATTAAGCATGTACTTAAACACTACCTAAGGGATGGAACAATAAAGAATATGGATGATTGGTATAGGCTCACTCAAATCCTAGTGATATTAGATATATTATACCTAAAAATAATCATGAATGCATTATAAAGATTAATAGCTAATGTAATACATAGATTGACAATTAGTGAGACAAGAAACATAGCTAAACAATGTAGTTGAGAAAATTATATGGTTACATAAGTTTAATGAAAATTTAAGTGTTATCAACTTGAGTGAGAAACATGAACTTATTTTTTCACTAAAGGTATATTTTTTAAGGATTACTTAGTGTAATTATATGAGTATAAATAATCATTATAAAGGCTTCAATTATATCATATTTCATTGTAGAGGTTACAATCACAATAGAATTTATGTGTGATACTATGTAGATTCAAGGCATCTTAATTTTTTTTTGGCTAACTAATATATAATATTTTATATAATGAAAATGTATGTATACTATGGCATATATTTAAATATCCTCTAATGGGTAGTTAAGAAGGTAAAAAAGTGTAAACAAATGGTTACTAAAAGTAACGATGAGTGAAGGGATGAAACATTTGGATTTTAAAGGAAATATATTGATGTAAATGGTGTGGGAGACAAAATAATCAATAACATTCAAGGAAGAATAAAAAGGAGAGAAGATTATAAAGAGAGAGTAATAAGAGGAATAATTTGGATTATATAAATAGATAGATAGTGTGAAGGCATAGAATAAAGAAATATGTGGAATGTGTATGTACATAATATTTTTCACTTTATCTTTACTAATGAATTCTCTTGTAATGAATTTTTGAACATCAATATCCTTGAGTTCACACCTTAAAAGGTGCACCAAGAAATTAGTGGGTATCCCCTTAATGGTTTTCAAGAGATGTTGATGTTATATCATGGTTACATCATTTCCACTACTAGTTTAGATTCTTTATATGTCTTGCTATTTACCTCCTACCATCATATCCTCATTAAGTTGTGCCAGTTTTCCTATATCATATGACATCAGTCTAGATAATACCCTATATTTAGTTCCTTTTACCCTTCCTAAATTATATTATCTTTCCTAATGTAATTTTTATCCTACCTTCTAACATATATACTATATTAGCCTATCCAATACCATTATATGTCAGTTGACATATTTCAACTGTATCATCTTGGCTAATACTCTTAATTTAGAGTTTAGGGTTAGTTTTAAGCATTGGATAAGTATATATTGGGATTAAATTTTATTCCAATCATATCATGTACACTCTATTTTCTCTATTTTCACTCTCACTTCTACCCTTTGTCAAGTTTGGAGGAGTCTATGGACTAGAAAATTATCTTGAAAAAAATTATATTTTATTATTCTTTGAAACTCAATTGAATGATTTGAAAACCAAGAAGGTGTCATAGTATTTATAATCCCCACCTAAGGATATATAGGTCTTCCTTTTGCATTTAAATTATACAACCTACAATATCTCCTAAAAATTGAATCTTCAAAAATTTGATCAATCGATCTAAATGTGCAAAATGATACTAAATCTAATGAAAATCTTATAAATAAAATCAATAAGAAGGAATGTAAGGAGAAATTGTAAATATCAATGGATTATTACCATCACCTCACTCCCGTTTGGACTCCCTCTAATATTTTCTAGCTAATTCTCTAATGCTACTTATCTTGATTACGGATTTCTCAACAATGACTTTAAGATGGATAGTTTAATGGCTTCTTTAGATGCTTGGATTCTATAATCGATGAAAGAGAGTATGAGAAATAGTATATAGAGGAAATGAAGGTAGCTTATACTTCAATTAATTCACTTGTTTTTGTTCTTGTGCTTGGGGATTCCCCTTTCATTTAAAGAGGTTTTTTAAATCATTTAGAGGGGAAGTTTCCCTCTCAAATTTCAAATTTGAGGAGGGATAAATATGTAGAGATTATAAGACTTGAGATTTTATTTTTTGGGGGGACATGTGATTAAAAAAATTAGGTAAATAAATAATTAGGATATTAAGAATTATGTGGAAAGTGGGGTAAATTAGGAATTAGAATATTAGGAAAATATGAATATGTGGAGATCGGGGTATTTCATGTAGTTAAGACTAATTAATTAATTGACTTAAGGGGATGAAGAGGTGATGTTAATACATGATATATGGATTAAGTGTTGATGTTACATGATATTAGGCATAATTTAATGAGTTACTTTGGTGAGAAAAAATAGATGCATACATTTTGAACCTCTTTGAAATGGCATTATGACTAGAAGGAGTAATGGTCTTTTAGAGGAGAAAGATGATCATGAATGGATGTTAGAAAATTAGTGTACATAGGATGCCCACTCAAGGAGACATACAAAAAATAATGATATGGATGGCCACTCAAAAAGAAGAAATATGGGCGAGGTGAATAAATCAGGGAATGATAGATGTGAGATCAATCAAAAAGAAGATGAATTTGAAATGAGTAAGGAGATATAAATTGACAATACCCCTAGTCAAGACATATGCATAGGGAGTGAGGATGGTAATGCCATAGTTGTTAATACATCCTAGGGGGATCAACCATAACAAAGATTGATAAGATAATAGGTTTAAATATTTTAACATATCCCAAGTAAGGATACATGCAAGGGAGAGATAAAATACTAAATGAAATGAATGGCCTACAAGTTTGTTTGAAATGTCTCAAGAAAGGGTGTATGCAATGGAGAGCTCTGGACCAAACAAATTTATGAATTAGGATAAAATATTCTGACATATCCCAGGCAAGAATGCATGCCAAGGAAAGCTATGGGATAAAATGATAAAGGCCATGAGGTTTTTATATATCCCAAACAAGGATGCATGCTAGGAGAGCATCATGACAAAAAAATAAGGATTAGATAATTTTAATGATGGATGTAGGGCACAAAGTGTGTCAAGTGAGAGTAATAAGTAGTGGATAGAGGATAAATAATGTGGTCAAATGACCAAGGGAGGAAAGGGAAGGATTGGTTAATGTGGCCAAGCTATCCTTGGACACCATAGGTGACCAAGCATTGCTTACATAGTCTCAATAGACCTTAGGCTGATGTAGTTCTCTATAAATGACAAAGGATGATGGGAAGAACAAGTGACATGAGGATGAAATAAAGAGGTTGAATTTGAAGAGGAGTGGAGGAATGGAAATATAGATGAACTAAGACATGATTGATATCGATGATGCCCCTAGTAAGGACATATGCATAGGAAGTGGGAAAGATGGTGTCATGGTTATTGACACACCCCAAATGGGAGTCAACCATAATTAAAGAGTGACAAAGAGATATAATATATTTAGGCATATCTCAAGCAAGGACACATGATTAAAATAACTACATATCTTGAATGGAGGATAGATGAATTTCATTGTAGCTTAGAGAGATAATTGATGAAGGATGGGGGTTGTGGTGATTCCATGATGATGGTCATGTAGATTGGGTGATCAATTTGTCAACAAAGTGAGAAGAAGACCAAAGGAAAATTGAGTGGTATGAGTAGACTAATCCCATATGTATTGGGAGTAATATTTTTGGAGTGAAAATATTGAATAAATAAGAAGTGAAAATAATAGAGATGCATCAAATAAATGAAGGTGATACAAAAAGGTGTTTTCAGAGGAAGAGGTGAAGGATGCTATCAAGCTGCTAATGTGAGGTGGAATAATGGGGTAGTATGAGTGGAATGGTAGAGGGTATCTCTATGATCCAATTTTTAATGGGGGGAACCTTTATTGGGAGCTACATAGGATTTTTTTCAAAAGGCCATCATCATTATGATCCAAGTTTTACTATCTATAGTGAATGTGAAACTTGCACAGGTTTATTGCATAGGTGACCATCATTGTTATGTGTCTAGGTGGATAATCAAGATGGGTAGTAGGGTTTGAAGAGCTTAATCAAGCTCTGCATAAGTAGGTGTATACATAATCTATATTCATGCCTTTAGACCAAGAATCCTTATAATGCACCCAAGATAGCATTGTAAGTATGGAGCTTAGTGACCCAAAGGAGGAAGATGTGGTCACTAGTGAAGAAGGTAGAGGAATCTCAGCTACCAATTAAGACACATTAGATGTGGATAATAAGAATATAAAAAGAGAATAAAAGGTGTAATAAATATGTGGGGCATGGAAAGAAAAGAGGAAAGGACAAATTATTGTAACATGTTGTGAGAGGGAGATTATGGATTACGTAGATGGTAGAAAGTTGTGGTGTATAGAATGGTGAGAGGAGGGATAGGAGGATTGACATTGAGGTGGGATTTAAAACTTGTATGGATTTTATTATGGATTATTTATTATGTGCGTATGTGTATATGAATAAGTGCATAGTAAATTAGGGTTTTGAGTGTCATGATGGGGAAAATTATGGGTTGGAGTGTGGGGAGAAGTTGAGGGGATGGTATAGAGGTTGTGCAAGTAATAATAGGAAAGTTGTGGGGTTGGCGATGGGGAGAAGTGGTTACTTAGGTAAGGAGAGCTGGTATAGTCATGTCATATAGATAGGGAAAAAATAGAGAGGCAAGGTGGGTGTCATAGGGTAATGTATAGGAGATATAAGAGTGATGGGAGCAATAGGAAGGGGTTTACTTGTGGATGGTAATGTCATAGGAGGCTTAGGTTGGGAAGGGTGAGGAAAAATACATTGAGGAATAGGGGCCATGGGATGTGCAATATCAAATTTTTAGGAAGGTTTTTTGGATATTGTTTAAGTCATGAAATTTAATGGCACTATTTTAATAGTAATTATTTTTATGTTACAATGGGATCATGATTTTGAGAGGATGATGGTGGCAGGAAGTGCATCATGATGGTTGCAGTGGTGGTGATGTGGTAACTGGTTAAGGAATGTAAACCAATAGAGGAGGCATGGGATTATAAAAGGAAATAATAAGGGCATTGGGGATTGTCTAAGTTGATTGGTATCTACTCAATGGGAGAGAGTAGGTTTTTAATGCTAGGTTTTATTATTATAGGGTCAAATTATTTGAATAGATATAAAAATGGTGGATGTATTGGCCCAGGTAACATCATTATTGGGGAAGGTGAACTGATGGGAGGCACATATTGGGGTGTTAGAAGAATAAGAGAAGCAGATGTGAGCTTACAATATGCAACTATAGGGATAATTAGAGCAGTGATAGGTAGAGGCATGGGTTAAGAGGATGGAGAGAAATATGGATTGGATACTATTAGATGCCTTGGGGTTAGGAGACATGATATCCTAAGTGGTGAGGATGGCTCAAGAGACACAATATTAGAGAGACTTATTTGAGCATGTAGTCCTAGAATGGGAAAAGGATCTTTCATATAGGGCAATCAATCAATTCGAGAGGACACTAGGTTTAAGGTCATCAAGCCAGTCAATGTATCCATCATTGAGGCCACCACCATAGGGTGGGATGTAGGTCATGATGTATCAGTGTTGTAGAGCTTGGGATCATACGTAATAAATGCAATTATAGAATAAATGATGTGAAAAGGTTTGTATTAATGTATGAGAGATGACATGGATTTTGTGATGGCTAGAAAACATGTGGATGCCTACTATGAATTAGATGTAATAATCGATATTATGTTAATAATAATAAATAAAATTGTGGTTATTTTATTATGTCATGTAATGATGAGAATGTGATGATATTATGTGGAATGACATTAATAGCTGATAGGATAATAACTGGAATGGTTAAAATATGTATGTGGTGTCATGAGGATGGGAAAAAATGATTGGAAAGTAGCTAAAATATGATGTGATGTCACTCAGTGAGTGCAAAAATTATTGTGTGAGAGCAATGACCTTTGTTAGGATCCATCCTATTGACAAGTTTAGGAAAGAAATACTGACTATTATGGAGATGCAGGTGCTATATAACACATGAGGAATCAAAGCATTTTAATCATAGTATAAGCTTATATAATCATTTGTGTAGTTTGTGTAAGTGCAAATAGACAAATACTCTAAGAATGTTATAGGGTAGGCCAATACCACCATCGAAGAATATTTATGAAGTGAGCGTGTAGGTTTTGCACATGTTGTATTGAGTGATCTACCTATTGGAGGTAATATTATGGTAGAAATAACCATAGGAGCTAAGGCCCTAACCATAATTTAGAATTTACCAATTTTACTGCACAATATGTTGAGTAAGTAGATGTGCCCAAGGCTCTACAAGACTTAGAGGCATCCCTTCATTTTGTATGGGGACCTACAGGGGGATCAAGAGGGAGCAAAACCTACATGAGGGTAATAGGATGATGTGACTAGCAGAATGAGGGAGGTGGTTAAAGGATCATCCCCATATAGAATATGTTGTTTATGTGGGAAAATTGGTCATTCATGCCAGTATTGTCCCAAGAGGGAGCTGACAGATGCTATCTCTATGGAACACAAATGAGGTGATTGGTTAGTAAGAACCTCAGGATCAACTAGAGTAACTCCTAGGCCATGATATAATCATTTAAGGGCTTGATCGGGTTGTGTAGTATTTGTTGATATAACAACCAAATATTTGTATTATGATTATTGTGGTATTTTTAGATGTGTTTAGATAATGGAATGGTGTGTGGTTTTTGTAATCCTAAATAATGTGATAAAGGTGTTTGGTTTTTATGATATGTCTTAGTGTAATCTTCCTACTCAAGGGATGTTGTTGGTATTGTAATTAGTGATGGAATGAGAATGTCTTGAGCCATGTATATTATGGATTCCAATTTTTCTTTTGTACTTGTGATTATGGGTGTACCAATGACATGATACGAGTAAAGGGCACTCTAGATTCACAGTGTGTGGGAACTCCATTTGAGTGACTTTCCCAATTTTGATTTTGGGTAGTCACTTAAGACCATCCTTTTTCCCTTTTAAAAAAAAGATCAAAATTTAAAAAGATAAGACAACAAGGCAATAATATTGACTGACAATGACAAATAGGTATAAGACTTATTAATATGAAGAAAATTGATTATATATAATAACACACATGCAAAATTGACTACCTAAGAAGATAAAAAGATGTTTGACTTATATATAAGTGAGATAAATTAAGGAAAGGATCAAATTATGTTGGATAATTTACATTATGACAAAAAATCCTAAAGACTTAACAACAAGGTAGATAAAGACCATATATACAAAGAGTCCTAATAGAAACATTGTTGGTGATCTAGTGAAATATGTACATGGGATAATTGTGCCCAAAAATTATTACTACAAAATAGACAAGGATCCAAAATAGTCTTAATGACCATATTTAAGGTCTAAAATAAAGGATCAAGAATCAGTTTCAAAAGTGCATGATGGATCCATAAGTAAGAAAATTAGATAACCCTTAGATAATTATGAGGTTAATGGGTGTTTGTGGATATTTTATTAGGGGTGGATATGGATAGACAAGTTTGGATGTAGTTGAGACTGATAGGAGTAAAATTCATCAAGGAGGATATGATTAGGATGTCTAAAATGGGTTGAGTAGATGTTGGAAAGTGGAGTTAGATATTCAAGGAGACTCCTCAATAAATATTCCTCTCATATAATTAGCAATGATTTGCCTTAGTTTTAAACTCGTGTATTTTTATTTTTCCTAAGAATATATTATAAACCCACTATTAAGACTAGGGTCTCATGGAAAATGATGGAATGGAATAGAATGAGGACAAAAGTAGAATGGTGATGTATATTACCCTAAGAGTGGGGAATCATAGATGGAGTTGATTTGGGGCCTTTTAAGTATAAACACATTTTGAATTCATTATATTTATGGGCTCTTCAATCTCATCACCATCGAGTGTAGCCTATCTATAAATGCCTGATCCAAATTTTATAACAATGATATAAGGCCTAATCCAATTTGCTTCAAATTTGCCTTTCTTTTCTTCCTCTACATTGGTGTTATTATAACTCTATTTTAGGACTAGGTTACCAATTTTAAATTCTCAGTACTAGATCTTCTTGTGATATTGTCCATTGAGCTTATTTGAGTATTCTCGAAGATGATTCAAAGCATTTTGACATTTTTCATCCAATAGATCAAGATCTTTATATCCATTCTTATCTATAATTATGATCAATAATTATTCCCTATGAAAATATTCATGAGGAGCAGAGCTCAACTTCAACAATCAAGATTCATTTTATGACATAGATTAGGGAATATAGAGTGGCCTCAGTAGGTGTTCTGGTACTGGTTCTGTAATACCAAAAGTAGGGTATAGTTGTAAATGTCAATATTGACCTACATCATTAACAATTTTCTTGAGGATCTTATGAAGCATTTTATTTGTTTATTCTACTTGTCCATTACCCTAGGGATAGTATAGTGTGGAAAAGTGTTGCTCAATGTGATAAAATTTACACAGATCTTAGAATTCTTGATTCTTGAAAGACATGCCATTATCTTATATGATTTTGGTTGGGATGCCAAAGTGATAAATAATCAAATTCTTAATAAATTTTGATATATGGAGACCTATGGTATAAATGAGTGGCATGGATTTAACCCATTTTGTAAATACTACATAGTTATGATTATAAACTTATGACCATTAGATGATGTTAGATTAATCTTGCTGATTAGACCTAGTCCCCATATGGAAAATGGCCAAGGGCTCATTATAGTCTATAGCTATTATATAGGGGCATGAATTAGATTACCATGTTTTTGATAGGTTACACATTTTTTCACATATTGGTAGGCATCATGATCTATTGTGTGCCAATATTATTCAGTCTGGAGTAACTTATTGGCTAGGGTCATCCCATTGACATGACTACCATAGAAACCATTGTATACCTCCTTAATTATAAGAGTAGCCTCCTCTGATGTCAAGAATTTTAACAAGGTCCTGTCATAGACTCACCAATAGAGAGTGCTATCAAGGATGGTATAAAGAATTATAAGATGGATGAAGGCTTTTCGTTGGTGACTAGTGGTAGGATGTTGTTGTGGAGGTATGTATAAATTTCATGATACCAGGGTAGACTAGGATTAGGGATGGTACAAATTTGAAAATGAGCCATGGATTTATAAGCTGGTTATATTAATTATTTAATTAGAAAATTTTCTTTAAGGACATATTCTCGAAGATCTATCAAGGACCCAAAAGTGGCCATGGAGTTGGTTGCTTTATTATTTCCCCTAGTAACTTGTTCAAATGTGATGGATTGAAAATTCTACTTCAATTGATCCACTAATTATTTATAAGGAAGCAATTTCTCATATTTTGCATGTAATTCCTCATTTACTTATTTTATAATCAATTGAGAATCTCTAAATGCCTGGAGATGTTGGATATTCCACTGAATGACAAGTTGGAGACCAATAATTAAGGCCTCATATTTAGAGTTATTATTTATATATGGGAAAATAATTTGGAAGGATTTAGGGATTAGGTCACCTTGTGGGGTTACCAAAACGATTCTTGATCTTGACCCATGCATGGTGAAAGAGCCATTAATATATAACTTCTAGTTGTTGGACTCTATAGTAGTCAATATAGACTCATCTACAAAGGTCATGATGAGAAGTTTGGTGTCTTTAATGGGTGTTGCCACAAGTTGATCCATGATAGCTTGTCCTTTGATATCCTTTTGATTTACCTATTCTATATAAAATGCACTTAATAACATAATCCATTTAGCCATCCTACTAGTTAATGTGGGTTTTGATAGAATATATGTAAGAGGATCAACTTTGGATATGAATTGGACTTGGTTATTTAACATATAGTCCCTGAGTTTTTGTGATGCAAAGATGATGGCCAAGCTATTGAATATGGAGTCTATTCCAACCCTAAGGTAAAAATAAAGTTACCAAGATATTTTTAACATGAAATATTTATGTTTTAAAATGGTGGGTACCTTACTTAGTAGCATTTGGTAGCTTGATGTATGATGTGGTTTGTATTAGGATAGATATTACCCATGAAGTGGGAATAGTAAGTAGGTACATGAATAATCCAGGTTATGAGCACTGACAATAAATAAAGGTGGACTATTTGATATTTGAGAAGAACCATGGGTACAACATTATGCTTTTGTGGATTGGACACCACTTTGCATGGTTATGTGGACTTAGATATGGTTGGGGATGTTGATAGTAGGAGAAGTACAATAGTTTATGTATTTACTATCAGGGATACAGTGGTTAGTTGGATTTCTTGGATACAGAATGTTATGGCTTTATCAACCACATAGATTGAGTATGTTATTATTATAAAGGCTAGTAAGGAGATGACTTGGTTACAATACTTAATGATTTATGGCATAAGTAGGAAGTTGAGGGATTACATTGTGATAGTCAGAGTTTTATACATTTAGCCAAGAAATCTTCTTTCCACTTGAGTATGAAACACATACAGTTGTGGCATTATTTCATTAGGACAACTTTGGAGGAAAACATGGTGAAGTTAGAGAAGATACATATGAGCCAAAATCTTATAAATCTGATGACCAAGGTAGTAAAATTGGAGAATTTTAAGTTATGTTCATCTTTGGTTGGTCTTCATGAAGATCATGGAGGAGTGTTAAATTTTTTTCAAGGGGAAATGAACTCCAAGTGGGAGATTGTTCAATATGGAGTCCATTTCAACCCTAAGATAAAAATAAAGTTACTAAGATAGTTTTAACATGAAATATTTACCTTTTACAATGGTGGGATGAATTATAACCACTTCCCCTATTTGTGTCATGTTTTTGGGAAGTGGGTATGATTTAAAGGTGTTGAGAGAATCGAGGGATTATGTGGTTAAAAAATCACTTATTTTTTGCCTTATTTTATGGTGATATGGTTATCTATATGGTTATGGCACATTTTTCAAGGGGTTTTGAAAAGTATAAATAGGACTAAGGGGTAACACATTATTCATTTCATTTTTCATCTCATTTTGAGCTATGTAATTTTCTCATCAGTTGGTATGATTAGGTTTGAGGTGTAGATTTAAGAATTTTGGTGTGAATTTGGGTTGGAGAAAGTTATCTCTATAAAAGGTTCTTTTTTAGATTTGTCTTGTACTCTTATTTATTATTATTATTGAGATATTCTTGGTGGATGTAGCCCACATTGGGTGAACCATGTTATATCAGTGTTATGTGTGTATTTGCTTATATCTATATTTTCTTACATATGTCTCTAATACTATGATTTTGAGGAATGAATTCTATGTTATATATTTTTATTTCATAATTAATCACTTATTCCTAATAACTAGTATCATAGCTAGCTTTATTGGTTTTGCTAAAGTGGGGAATCATAGGGAAAGATATTAGCTTGAGTGGGAGATATGACAGATAATGGTAGATCTAGAGTTGAAAAATTTAATGGGTATAATTTTGGATTGTGGAAGATCCAGATGGAAGATTATTTATTTTAGAAGGATCTTCATCTTTCTTTGATGGGGAAAATAGGCCAACCTTTAGGCATGAATCAACCATATTGGAATTTTCTTGATAGGAAAGCATTGGGAGCCATAAAATTATGCCTTGCATCTTCAGTTGCCTTTGATATTTTAGAGGAGATGACCACATTTGGTCTGATGAATAAATTAGGGGAGTTATATGAAAAACCCTCTACCTCTAATAAAATATTTTTGATGAAAAGGTTATTCAATATGAAAATGTCTAAAAATGGTTCTGTAGCTGATCATTTGAATGATTTTAATATGGTTTTGAGTATGCTAACTTCTATTGGCATTAAATTTGAAGATGAAGTTAAGGATTTATTGATTTTTTGCTCCTTACCTAATAGTTGGGATAGCCTAGTTATGGAATTGAGTAATGTCATCCCTACTAAGGGAAGATTAAAGTTTGAGGATGTTATAGGTGTGATTCTTATCAAGTAAATGTGAAGGAAGAGCACTAGGGAATCATCTTCAAGGAATGCTTTGATGATGGAGACTAGAGGGAGACAAAAATATAGAAGTAAAAGAAACCATGAAAAGTCAAAGGGTCGAGGGAGATCTAAATCTAGAGTCAAGATGGTGTGTTAACACTATGCAAAAAGTGGACACATAAAGAAGGAATGTTGGGAACTTCGGGACAAAAAGGTGAAATATGAGGAGACCAATGAGGTAAATATGACAACAAATATTATTAGTCGGGATGATTTAATTCTTTCCTTGGATAATGTTATTGAATCCTGGGTATTAGATTTAGAGGCTTATTTTCATGCCACCCTGCATAGGCATCATTTTACTGATTATGCTAAAGGAGATTTTGGACATGTTTATCTTGGTGATGATAAACCATGTAGTATAGTAGGGAAAGGTTATGTTTAAGTAAATTTGTAGAATGGTAACACATGGCTACTAATGTATGTCAGACATGCTCCATAGTTAAGGTAGAATTTAATATCAATAAATCATTTTGATAGTGAGGGCTATTCGGTGATGTTTATAGTAGACTCTTAGAAATTTATTAAGGGTGATATTATGGTTTTGATAGGTAAAAAAATTATCACTTTTTATTTGAATAGTAGTGTTGATCACTGTAATTTAGTTTCTGGAGATGAAGATGCAACTTTATGGTACTATAGGCTTAGTCATATGAGCCAGAAGGGCATGGAGATCTTGAAAGACAAGTTACCCAGATTGAAATAGGTTGATTTAGACTTCTATGATGATTTTGTGTATGGGAAGTAGAATTACATGTGATATATAGGTTTTGGGGGGGCCTCACCCCTTCTCTATATATATATGGGGATCTAATTTTCTCTATATTGGGGGGATATATGTATGTGTGTGTGTGTGTGTGTGTGTGTGTGTGTGTGTGTGTGTGTGTGTGTGTGTGTGTGTGTGTGTGTGTGTGTGTGTGTGTGTGTGTGTGTGTGTGTGTGTGTGTGTGTCTATATATATATATATATATATATATAGGTTGGGGAATTGGCCATATCTCTATAGGGGATCATGGGTTGAAGTCAGTTGAGTGAATCAAGTTAATATCCTAAGGGTTGGACCTATGAAGAAGGAAAATAAGTTAGAGTTGGTTCACTTGGATGTATGAGGGCTAGCTCAGGTATCTTATATTGGTGGTTCAAATTATTATGTTACATTTTTAGATGATGTAATTAAGAAAGTTTTGTTTTATTTAATTAAGAATAAATATAACATATTTAAAACATTCAAAAGATAGAAAGCTTTGGTTGATAATGAAACAAGTCTCAAATTGAAATGTCTCAAGTCGAACAATGTAGGTGATTATTGTAGTAAAGCATTTGATGAT
Organism: Torreya grandis; assembly: GCA_037957365.1. NCBI lineage: Eukaryota > Viridiplantae > Streptophyta > Pinopsida > Cupressales > Taxaceae > Torreya > Torreya grandis. Next base: position 1,818,677 of record JARHVA010001506.1, read on the forward strand.
TATTTTTCATAGAATGGAATTCATAGGCCAATCATGGCTTCAAGGATACCACTGGAGAATGGAGTGTCAGAGAGGATGAAAAAGATAATCATGGATCATGCTAGGAACATGAGGTTGCATGTAGGGTTACCGCTAATGTTTTGGGCAGAAGCAGTTAGCACATTGGTATATCTTATTAACAGAGGAGCTTCAATGCCTTTGGATGGAGGCATACCTGAGGAATTTTGGTCTAGTAAGAAAGTTAATTATTATTTTCTTATGGTCTTTGGATGTGAGGCATTAGTTCATGTTCCCAAGAAAGATAGGACCAAGTTAGAGGCTAAGTCTGAGAGATGCACCATTATTGGTTATGGTGAGGATGACTTTTGTTTTTAGGTTTGGAGTCTTAGAGACAAGAAAATATTCTAATCTATGGATGTTGTCTTTAAATAAAAATTCATTTATAAGGATCAATTTTAGGAACAAGAATAAAAGGAGCATATACTGTTGGATGATATTATTAATGGTAAGGTATCCAAGGAGATAGTTTAGGAACCTCCTATAGAAGAACCCCAAACTCTTATAGTAAGAAGGTCTTCTAGGGTAAGAAAAACTCCTAAACATTTTTACCCTTATTTGAGTTATTTTTTGCTTACTTACAGTGGAGAACCAAAATGTTTTGAGGAATTAATGTAGGCAAATGCTAGGGAGAAGTGAGAGCAAGCCATCGAAGAGGAACATAGTTCTCTCATGAAGAACCAGCCATGGGATTTGGTAAAGCTACACAATGGCAAGAGAGAATTTTAGAATAAGTGGGTATACAAAATCAAATAAGAGGATGGAGGAATGAAAAGGTATAAGGCTTGGTTGGTGGTCAAGGGGTTTATATAGAAGAAAGGTATTGATTTTATTGTTATTTTTTCTCCTATTGTTAAGATGACTTCTATTAGAACTATGATTGGTATAGTTGTAGTAGAGGATTTGAACTTAGAATAATTTGATGTGAACACTACATTCCTTGATGGTGATTTGGAGGAGGAATTATATATGGAGCATCCATAGGGTTATGAGGTCAAAGGAAAGAAAAAATTGGTGTGCAGATGAAAGAAGAGCTTGTATGGCCTAAAACAAGCTCGATGGCAATGATATAATAAGTTTGATAGTTTTATGTTGGAACTAGGTTATTCCATGTGTCATTCTGACCATTATGTGTATGTCAATATATTTGAGGATGGTAATTATATTATCTTATGATTTTATGTAGATGACATGTTGGTTACAAGAAAGAACATGCAACAAATTCAAGTACTTAAAAAGTAACTTGGTGATTCCTTTTCTATGAAGGATTTGGGTGTAGTGAAGCAAATCCTTGGTATAACTTAGGATAGGAAGGAGAGGAAGCTAATCTTATCCCAAGAAGAGAACATGAAGAAAATTTTGTAGAGGTTTAGTATGCAGGATGTTAAGCCAATTGGGACTCCTTTGGTAGGCCATTTCAGATTATCAAAGGAGCAGTGTCCCAAGATAGAAGAAGAAAAGATAAAGATGCCCATGGTACCTTACTTAATAGCGGTTGGTAGCCTAATGTATGTTATGGTTTGTACTAGGATGGATATTACCCATGTAGTGGGAATAGTAAGTAGGTACATGAGTAATCCAGGTTATGAGCACTAGCAAGAAATGAAGTGGATTCTTCAATATTTGAGAGGAACCATGGGTATAACATTATGATTTTTTGGATAAGACACCACTTTGCATGTTTATATGGACTCAAATATGGCTAGGGATGTTTATATTAGGAGTAAAATAGGTTATGTATTTACTATCAGGGATGCATTGGTTAGTTGGATTTCTTGGATACAATAGGTTTTGGCTTTATCAACCACATAGGCTGAGTATGTTATTTCTACAGAGGATAGCAAGGAGATGATTTGGTTAAAATAGTTACTTGATGAGTTGAGGCATAAGTAATAAGTTGAGGGATTACATAGTGATAGTTAGAGTGTTATACATTTAGCCAAGAACTGTTCTTTCCACTTGAGGATGAAGCACATACAATTATGGTATCATTTCATTAGGACAACTTTGGAGTAAAACATGGTGAAGATAGAGAAGCTACATAAGAGCCAAAATCCTATATATATGATGACCAAGGTAGTCACATTGGAGAATTTTAAGTTTTGTTCATCTTTGGTTGGTCTTCATGAAGATCATAGAGGGGTGTTAAATTTTTTTCAAGGGGAAATGAACTCCAAGTAGGACATTGTTGAATATGGAGTATGTTTCAACCCTAAGGTAAAAATAAAGCTACTAGGACATTTTTAACATACAATATTTACCTTTTACAATGGTGGGATGAATTTAAACCACTTCCCCTATTTGTGGCATATTTTTTGAAAGTGGGTATGATTTAAAGCTGTTGAAATAATTATGGGATTATGTGGTTGAAACCTCCCTTATTTTTTGCCTTATTTTATGGGGATATGGTTATCTCTATGGTTATGTGAATTTTTCAAGGTATTTTGAAAAGTATAAATAGGGTTGAGGGATAAAAAATTATTCATTACATTTTTCATCTCATTTTGAGCTCTGTAATTATCTCTTCAATTGGTGTGATCGGGTTTGAGGTGTGGCTTAGCATCTCAGGAATTATGTTGTGAATTTGGGTTGGAGAAATTTATCTCTATAAGAGGTTCTTGTTGAGACTTTTCTTGTACTATTTTTTATAATATTATTGAGAGATTCTTGGTGGACATAGACCACATTGGGTGAACCACATTATATTAGTGTTATGGGTTTATTTGTTTAGATCTAAATTTTCTTTCATATGTCTCTATTGTTGTGATTCTAAGGAATGAATTTTGTGATATATTTTATTGCATAGTTAATCACTTATTCCCAACACAAGCAATAATTTTTAATAGGGGTATAATTAAGCTCATATGAGATCAATATCCTACTAATATAATATATTTCTCATTCATTTCCTTCATCATTGTGTTTAGCTAATGAGGTCCCTATAGCACAAAGTGTTGCAGATATATACAAAAGTAAAGGCCTTCCCATGACTAGTGGTGATAATAATAGAGGTTTAACGAATTATTGATTAAGATCATCAATTGCTTGTTGACACTCAGATTTATAATTGAAATGAGTCCCCTTATTCAAAATATGGGTGAAGGGGTGACTTTTTTTGCTAATTAGGAAATAGACGAATGGCTTGTAACTTACCTTAAAGGCTTCTAAGTTGCTTCAGATTTTTGGGAAGAGACATCTCAATAATAGCCTCAAATGTTTTAGGACCTACCTCAATGACTTTCCTAGAAACTATTAACCCTAATGGTTTTCTTGAGGTGACTTTAAACATGAATTTATTTGGGATTAATCAGACCTTATATTATTGAAGCCTCTCAAAGTTTTTCCTTAAGACCTTAGGATGCTTTGATTGGAGTTTAAAATTTCTTATGATATCATCTACATAATCTTCTATGATGTCATACATCATGTCATGGAATATGATGGTAATATCCCTTTGTTAATTAAATCCCACATTTTTTAGACCAAAAGGCATCACTTGATAATAGAAAGTCCCACATGGGGTGATAAATGTTGTTTTGTGTTGATCTTCAATAGTAATTTTGACTTGATTGTATCAAGAAAACCCATTTAGAGGGATAACATTTCATATCATGTAGTAGAGTCCATGATCATGTCTATATTTGGTAAGGGAAAGTTATCCTTTAGGCATGCCTTACTAATATCCTATAAGTCTATGAAAATTATAATTCTTCCCTGTGTTTGGCCATGGGGACAATATTAGATATCTAGTTAAAATAATCAATGGGATGAATAAATCTAGCTTCCAAGAATTTTTACAATTCTTTTTTGATTGAAAGAGACACCTTGGGGTGCATCTTTTGAAGTTTTTGATTGATATATTTTGAATTTTTATGGACCACTAAATGATGTACTAACAAATTTGGATCTATTCTCAACATATAAAAATAACTCCATGAAAATACATCTATATATTCTTTGAGAATCTCAATAAGGATTTTTTGTTATTAAGATGTAAGAATTACCCTTAATTTGATGATTTTAGGACTTTCACTTGTTCTAATATTGACTTTAATAACCTCCTCAATGAGGGAAGGTGTCTAGTCCTATATATATATATATATATATATATATTAAGGGTTATGGTAATTATTATACTTCTAAACCAAATTAATCTAGGATTTCCATATCCAATTTCAGATAAGATTCTGACTCTTTAGGAGTGGCTTGAATATCTCTTTATTTGGAGATGGATATTCATCTTCATACCCCTCTTTTTTTATTTGATTGAGGGTTGTTTGTTATTCTCTAAATTAGGCATACTTATTGAAACTAATATAGCACCCCTTCTTATGATATCCTGATGGCATAAAATCATGTGTTCGCACATACTCAATAATGGCCTCATCATTATGAAACATATCAAAAGAAGGCTTATGATTTTGATCCTAGTCTATCAGGGTAGGGTAATATAGCGAGATGTTGATGGTGGATATGGTTGTGTCACAAAAGATATTGGCAGAAGCAAGATCCTGATAAAGGATATAAATGAAACCTATTTTGATTTCTTCATCAGAAGAAAACTCCTAAAGAATTGAATAAGTGCCCAAAATTTTATTTCTTAAGTTGATGCAGAGATTTTTTTACCTAACCAAGATGTTTTGGGTGTTCTAGAACCTCTATAGGCTCAATCTTACCTTGTTCATCTCTCCCTAGTCCTTTCCACTTATAATTCATATTTTGCAGCATCTTTAGAAGTTGGGAGTGCTTTTATTTATGAAATTTGAAGGCTTCATCATCTAGAATAAGCCATGAATCATCTAGCTCATCAAAGTAATCCTTTAATAACTTGTTTGCACTAGTAAAGGCCATAGATCCAAAATGGTAAATGATTGGATTATCTTTCCTCATGGATGGGGAATCGTATCTACATGGGGAGAATGGTAGGTATCCAATACATAAGGCCTTGTATTCATACTCTCCACAACTTATGGAAGTGATCTTGAGGAAAGTAATGTTTGGGGATTTATTTGGAGCAAGTATTAAATCACTAGGGTGGATATAATTTCTAGTGTTTGGATTATGAGTGGAGTTATAAGTGTCAGGGTAGTGACAAATGGGATGGATTGGTTCTTTTGATAGATATGAAGGTGTTCCATTTCCCCTAGTATGGTAACCTCCATTCTTGAATAAGGGAATTTTAAGCATTGATGGAGGGTAGAGGGAAATTATCGTATTTCACATATGCATGGTCATCCCAGAAAATAATTATATGGGAGATCAACATCCACTTCATGAATCGAAGTCTGGTGGATTAAGGGTCCCATAACTATAAGAAGATAAATAATGCATGAAGATGACCTTTCATTATCATCATGTGCTTTGATCATTTTTAAAGTAGGCCCAAATGAAGATTTAGAGTACCCCAAATTTTTGAGAAAATATAGATTGCACAAATTCAAGGTTGGCCCTCTTTCTATGAGTACCCATGGGATTTTATGATTGGTAATGGAAATGTCAATGAATAATGGATAGTTATGATGGGGGCCTATAGATGGCATGTCTAGGGAACTAAAAGTGATTTGTTGAGGAGACAAATGACCCACCAATGCCTAAAATTTGTTGGTATCAATATCTTTAGGGACTTTGAGTCCATTCAAGACTTGATTGAGAATCTCGTAATGTATCGATGATGTTTTAAGAAGATCCATAAGAGAGATTTGGGATAGAGTCTACTAAAACTATTGGATGATTTTAGATGGTTTTTTGGAAGAGCTAGAGATGTTTTAAGATATATTAAATATTTGAGATGCTAAAGTGGATGGGTATTTGAGAGGTGCTCTAGGCATTGTTATTTTTCCATACCATGGAGTCACTACACAATTAGATGTTTCTCTGTTAATCTTGAGGATGGTGGATGGTGGATGTGTGGGATCTCCCTCCCCCCCCTCAAATTTTAATGGTATTGATATAATGGTATGGAATGGAATAATAGCCATTTATGTTGGAAGTGAAGGCTTGAACCTAATCCTTAAGTGGTTTTTTTTTACCTCTGATCATGATTAGGAAAGGAGTCATGATATATTCCTATCTACTGATTTATATATTAATTGGTTGGAATTTCCCCTTCTATTTCTATATTTCCTTTCTCAATTAGGTATTGGATGTAGTGATTTAACTACATGCACTTCTCGGTATCATGTCCCTTGATTCTGTGACATTAGAAAATTTTATTTTTGCAATACCAATCTAGTCATGGCTTATTATCATACAATGGTTAGATTTTAGGGATAGTAATCATATTAGTAGTGATGAATTATCATAGGACTACTTATACAATTACACCAAGACTAGTTAGAGTCCTCTTTACCATTCGATGTTATGTTTTCCTCGTAGTACCATTATAGTGGAGACATTTTTTTTATTAGTAGGGAAAGTTATCTGCACTATCTGAACATTCTTAGAATCTATTACTCCATCCCCTATGACATTTTTATTCTTATTAAATATAATAGGCTTGCTTGAAAAAAATTTATCATGATTTTGACTATGTTCCTTTTGGGTATATATTTTAACCATACCTTTCTCAATGAACACATTTTAAATTTGAATCCCCTTCTCTGTGATTTCATCAAAAGACTTAGCACATTGTAACTTTAATTGATATATTAATTCAATATTGAGGTTTTCAATCAATGTTTTATCTAATTCCTTTTTTGATACTGTGAACCAGAATCGGCTAACAAGACTTCTCCAACATTGTAGGAATGAAGCTACATTTTTTCCATTTCTTTTTTTTTTGTGTTATAAAGATCTATGATAGATATATCATGCACAATATTGAAGGAGAAGTGTCTCATGAATTTCTCTATCAATTCCCTAAAGCTGGATATGGACTCTTCAGGAAAATATATAAACCATTCCAATGTGAGTCCTTTGAGACATTTAGGGAAAATCTTGATGAGATAAGCATCATCATAATCAACCTCATGGCATGCTACATAGAATTATTTTACATGATCTCGAGGATCCCCTTTCCATCTATATTTATAAAAATTTAGGACCTAAAAATGCGTTAGGAAAGGTACTTATAAGATGCTCATGTTTGGAGGAAATGTGCAAAAATATTCATAATTATATCTCATTACTTGTATGTGAGGATCAATCTACTGAAGAGTCTCCTTCATTATCCTCCACTCTTGGGAAAATGAAGGGTCTATGAGGGAATTGGAATTTTAAGCTTGTCTGGTTCGAGGTATGGAATGATTGGGGTTGATATTTATGACATTTGGCCATGGGTAAGAGGGTCTTTAATTTTGGGCTTGGAATTGTGAGGCAAGAGAGTTGATTTTTTGGGTTAACTAGTCTAACCAATCCTCCAAGGAGGTTCTTTTCCTATTAGCCCCAATGTGATTGTTTTATATAGGTTCTTATTTTTTGATTCTTCAAGCTCTTACTCATGATCCACAAGATTTTCTTCTTCTTATTCCTATTTGGTATTATCTTAATGATGTGGACTATTAGACCTAGTAGGTAGATGGATTATATGTTACAAGAGGTTTGGATCAAAGTCAGGGGGTAATGTGCCCCTCATTCTAATGACCTAGGATAGAATTTGGTCATGATTTTCATAGATATATTAGTCAAATTGGTACCTAACCTCATCAATATGGAAAAAGTCATTTTCAAATCATTCTTCCTCTATAAGGGTGTGTATGTCACTATGTATTTCTTTATTATCCCAATTGTGTTCATGTAGATTCCCAAGGATGTCATTTTATTGAATGGATCCTTGTCTTACCCTTAGTATTTTGGCACAACTTTTACGAGGCATGGTGAATGGTGAAGGTGACATGAGAGTAGTGATTGGATATGACTCTGTTATAAGATGACAGGAGAGAAGGTGACTTTAAATACCAATTTTGCCTAAAACTAAGGAATAGAATTGGTCAAAATAGGTGATTAGATGTGACTTAGATTGGATTTGTTTTGAGGATATGAAGACTATAATGACCAAATATCACTAAATGAAATACCCCATAAGTATTCAATCTAGAAAAGAGGATGAGATGATTAGATAACATTCACACTAATAAGGTGATGATTAGATGGGTATAATATATGAAGAGATAGGATGATGATACAATGGGTGATAGACTAAAACCAAAAAAGGTTGTAGACATTGATAATGTTTAGTCAAGGATAAGAGTTAGGATTAAGATAAATAATGATGAGTGAATAGTAAAATTTTTGATTTCAAGACAAAGGTTTACTATCTAAAAGGCGTGAATAGTGATATGGAACAATGGGTTTTTTATTCAAAGATAGGATATGTCCTAAGGTTTCTAGGCATGTTTGATAAAATGAGATAGGTTAATTTGGCTCATAAATAATATGGGCCTTAACACAACACACACAATATGCCCAATCACAAGCCCTAATTTTAGTCAACTGAATGGGTGTGTAACCTAATACCTACACCATCTAATAGATTCAAAATTGAGGCTATAGGCTAGCAACCCATTATAGAATCTACTGACCCCTCTTGGCCCTATCTACACCTGATGATCACTTGCAAACTGATCTTAACTCCTATACTAGAGTGTCTATTATGGTTGATAGGCCCTATTATATGTTTATATAGGATCATCATATAGAAACCACCAATGATATTCATACTTGCTACTTCGCTAAATCAAGACTAGGAATATTTTATTGAAGGAGACTAGCTATATTTTTATGACATTGATGATTATTTTTAAGATCCTAAATATCCTATCCCTAAACTATGCATAAATTTGATTATATAGGTAAAGGCCTCAGGCCACTAGAGTAAGGAATCTTAGATCCATTATTATCTAGTAAGACTAACATGAGCAAATGTATCATATTTATACTACCTTGGGGTGACCTCATGTATTTCGATAATAATTCTCGGAATTGACTAACAATGAGACTCTTGGTAGGGATGCAACATTCCATTATTATTAGCATTTATGATGAGCTTGATGACACTAACCTATTTGACTCCAACTCCATTATGACCATCACATCCCACTATCCCCTTTTCCTTCACCATCCCAACCTCATTGATTAGGACTAAAAAGATTCTATTATACCCCTTGATGAATTTTAAAATAAGGAATCTATTTATAAGTACATGGGCCTTAGAGATGGCTTTCCAATTGGAAATCATAACTAAGGCTTTGAATTCTCTTTGGACTCTTTCACCTACTTTGGAGAGTAGGAAAACTTTCTTGGTCACAAAAAAATATAAAACATTAAGATATTCAGATGAAAACCTCTTTGAGGCACTCATTAATCAAGGAAATAATAAAAAAAATATAAGTCCTAGAGTGAAAACCTATTTTAGGCACTCTTGGATGGGAAGTTTTCTCATCTCTGAATCACATGTAATTTCCACCAAGTCCTAGCTCTATATCCAGTGTTAGTATCACATCAGATCAACAAAAAGTCTTTGAGCATCTTGCTCTTAACTTTCCAAAGATATTTGCTAGTTCTCCACTACTTGAACTAGTAGATTTAGATTCATCTCATTATCTAGAGCTTTGGGAAGAATAATTGGAAGCTTAAGTGGAGGAAGAGAATCAAGATCAAGTATTGCCCATTATTATATAATATGTTTCTATTTTCCTTATATAAAACACTACTGAAGTGAATCACGGGAATCATGAGAATCCCATATTTGTTTATCTTGAAGCCTCCATCATTGATGAAGAGTGTGACACATTATTAAAATTCTAAGGGATTTCATTGATATCTTTACATAGGCATATTTTGAAATGTAGGCCTAAATCCTGACTTAGTTTTGCATTGACTTGTTCTCCATCCAGATGCTAAGTAGGTCAAACAAAAATTGAGAAATATGCATCTATGTATCACTCTTTTGGTAAAAGCATAACTAGAGAAACTATTAAGAGATGGATTTATTAGACCACTTGACTATTCTAGATTGATATTAAACATAGTCCTAATAATTTAAAAAATCCATAAGGTATATGCATTTTTACTAATTTTAGAGATATCAATAAGGCATGTCCCATATATGATTTTCCTCATCCTAATATTGACATGATTATCAATTCTACTATTAGATACAAGATGTTATCCCTCATGGATGGATTCTTAGTATATAATTAGGTCAAGATAGTTCTAGAGGACCAGAAAAAAACTACATTCACCACACCATGGGGAACATTCTTTTACTAAGTCATGCCATCTGGCTTGAATAATGTTGAGCATTGTTTCTATTAATCAGGTTTGGCATTGAAATTGTCATTGATGTCAAAGGTTGTTCATGAGATCATTGAATAATGTATTTGTTTGATTTAATCCTTGAGAGGTATGAAATTGGTTTTAAAACATGTAAGAGATGTGAGAAAGGTGTATAAGCATCAAAGAGAGTCTTAATATCACTTGCCAAAGTTGTCAAATTTTTGAACCTAACAAGAGACTTGAGAAGGCTTATGCATAGGATGTTTAGTCTTGTACCTAAAGGAGCATGGTGGCCTAGTGAGTTAGATTTACAAATAAATAATAGTTTATATGAATATTTTTAAGCATGAATATGAGGAACTAAATCACTCAAGAGTGTCTCAGAGTAAGATTATAGGGGTAACACCTACAAACCAAGCATGCAACTAAATTAGTTCTAGACTTTACTTGACCTAATAAGAAATCATGATGTGTTGTCAAGGCCTAATAAGGATGAAAAATAGTGATTGAGAATGGTAAGTGGATTTATTACATGTATATGAGGTGATGATATCTTGGACAGTGGCTAGAAGGTCAATTTCAAGGCCTAATATGACTTGCAAGTCAAAGGCATAAAGAGCAAAGAGAGATGATGACCAGATGGGGTATCAAAATTAGTTTTTAAGGAAAGAATGAAAATGTGATAATTTTTATTGGTTTTATAGTTTTTAAAAATTGTGTTTACCAAGTATGAGGTCAAAATTTGTAATAAAATACAATAAAATGTGTTTTGAGGTTTTTTGTGTGCATAGAATGAAGGATTCTCAACCCGAGAAGAACTTTCAAGTACTCATTGGAAAGTGTAAACTCTACATGGGAACCTAATATATTAATGGTAGATGGGGAAGGGTCCTATCTCAATTTTTCAATAATTTTTTTTGTAATAAGGGGATACTATTTATGAACAATTGCTAACATCAGAAACAATATTAACCCTCTCTAAAACCCTAACATTGACCCAATGAGAATGTTATTGATCAAACTAGCCTATAATGGTTTGTAATGGATATTTAAGGGATTTTAGGTTGTATTAAACTCTCCAAATCACATCCATGTTTGATTATTTTGTCAGGGGAGTGAGTGGACATGATAGGAAAGGCCTTATTTCTTAGAGATTTATTGTGGCAATTAGAGTTGACCAAGTCAAAGTTTATAAATGAATGAAGGTTGAAGCTTGAGACTAATATTTCATGTTCATGGTGGTTTATATATAGGATATAGTCTTCATATGATCTAAATTGGTCATATAATTTGACCTATCTCTAAAAGTGCTAATGGTGTAGATAGTGTGAAAACTAAGCAAAAGTGAGAAGTTGAGTAGGGATGTGTTATCATGGATTAGGGATGGATCCAAATGCATGAAGATTTTGTTCAATACCTGTAATACATGTCTATATTATATAGAATATTTGGACATGATTTTATATAATAGAAATTTTCTCTCAAATTGATTTGTCTAACTTAGTGACATCTATGTATAGTGAAGTCATGAGATTGGTCTATAAAACCAATATTGCTATTAGATCTTATGAATATTTGTTGTAAGTTATTTTTAGGTTTTTTTCATATAATATTAATTAATTTTAATTTATTAATCATTTAATTTGATGAATTATAAATTCATGTCTCCATGACTATGTTTTGAAGCTATTTGGCATTTCTAAGTATGTTAATTGAAAAAAAGGGTTTGAGTCTTTTTACCCTTAGTTATGAAGTCTAGTGCACATGGTGATGAATATAATGTCATGTATATTTATATATATATATATATATTTATATCATGTTTTTTTGACTAATTTTTGTTTTTGGTTTAGTTGTTCAAGACAAACTTTCTGGGTATGCACAAGCCTAATTGTGAACAATGCTAATGGTGTGCTTCAAGAGGTGGTTGGAGATAAAAGGTGGCATGGACCTAATATGAGCTTGGTAAGGTTATATTAAAGTTAAATATGATATTTTACTACTTTTTGACAAGTATTACAATGTTTTAAGGTGTTTAAAGGGTAACATGTGCTAATGAAGGCCTAATTGAATTAGGTCTTGTTAAGGCATAAAAGGGTTTTTTTTGTCTTATATGCTATAACCAACCTATTGTAATGTTTGGTTCATGTTTTTTGCATTAATTAAGGACAATTTATTTTAAAAATAAGTGTTCAAGTGTGTATGGACAACCAAGAGGTGTATGAGCAAGAGCCTAGTATAAGAATAAGGCCTAATAGTCTAATGTGTGAGAGTGTGAGTTGAAGTGAATGAGATATAAATTTGAAGAGATGAAGGAGGTATTTTAGACCATAAATAGGGTACATAAAAACCATCATAAATATATATAAATGGTCATGTATATGATTATAAATGTCTTATGACCTAACCAAGTCTTGAAGAGACCAAATTGAGCATAAAAGGCTAGAGACCATTTTGAGAAGGATAGGTGTGTGTGAAGAGCTGAAGATGGAGATAATCATATGTTGTATCATAAATAAAGGTTTAAATTTTTTATCAAAGGTTTAATATGTTTTATTTGGTGTTGATTCATCTAGGGGGTTGGTCCCTCATTGTATGTGGGTGTTTGCTAAAGCCTAATCAAGTTGGTGCTTGGCTAGTTAGGAATGGTGCTCCATGTGAAGTTGGTTCTTCATAAAATATTGATATTTTAATGATATGATAGTAGTCCATTTTAATCATCAATGGGGTTTATTCCCTTGATATTTTCCCTCTCAAATAAGTGTTTTGTGTGTTATGTTCTTCTCTCATGCTCATGGATCTTAATATGTTGCTAGCTTACTATATTATTTTGATAGTTCATGAATGTTAAGGTAAAGATTGTAAAAGTTTTGAAGATTGATTCACCTCCATCCTCTTAGTCATTGTGTTTAAAATAATTGGTATCATATCCTAGTCCTTTGATTCAAGTCTAATATCTTGAAGGTGGTCCTAAGAATCATAATAATATCTTAAGATCAACAAGAAGAAGACAACATATATGATGAAGAAGTCTACTATGATAGTGAAGAAGGAAAAGCTGAATTAGATCTTGAAGATAACATCATAAGTACCCTTGATGATTTGAAACATAAAAACAAGGCTATCAAATATCTTAGGAGTAAGTTAGAATAGGTCAGCGTAAGATGTAAGCCAAATAAAGTTGAGTATGAGTAGTTGAAGATAGAGTTATATTCCTCGAAGGTTGAGCATGAAAAACTCATAGAAAAATTGAGAAAGTTTGAGAAAGAGCATGAGAATTTAGAAACATTCAAGAGTACTAACCTAAAAATATCAATCAAGAAACCCAATGCTATAAAGTATAAGTCATCATGGAACCATGGTAAGTAGAAAACTATTATTTTCTGCATCTATCACAATATATGACACATTGCAAGATTATTCTCTAATAGAGTTAGAAGGCCCACAAGATTAAAAAATACATATAAAATATTATAGAATGCATAATAAGGATAAAAAATTGGTATGCAAGCCAAATTAAGCTAGGATAGATCAAATTTATCTCAAGAAGTAAGATGGACTATTTGACGAGGATGAACAAAAGACCAAAGAGGACTCTATGCTAACTCAGACTACCTTTCACATTCAAGATGAAGGAATGAAATGGTATATATATAGTGGTTTCTCAAGCCAAATGACATGAAACATAAATAAGTTCATCTCATTAAATAATAATGTTGTAATAATAGTGAGGTTTGAAGAAACATAACTATCAATATAGTTGGTAAGGGTGTCTTGAGTTTGGATAATGGAAAGACCAAAACACAAACATATGTTTTATGTGGAAGGTATCAAAACATAACCTACTTAGTATGAGTCAAAATTTCAATCAAGTACACACACTAACCTTTCATGACAAAGGGTGTGAGATAAGGAGATCTAAATCAACAAGTCTAATTTCTAATGCCAAGAAGACTGAGAATAACCTATATGTATTCAATGAGATCAAGAAGGAAAAATGCTTCATTAGAAATATAGATGAAATTTGGCTATGACACAAAAGGATAGGTCACCTAGACATTGACAACCTAGTTAGGATTAACACTAAGAAGACTATGAAGAACATCCCTAAGATCATTAAACCCAAAAACATACTTTGCAAGCCATGTCAACATGGTAAGCAGACTAGAAGAAGGTTCAAGTTCAAGGAGTAATCTACTACAAGACCCTTGGAGTTAATACACATTAATATTTGTGGGCATAATAAAATTTAAATCATTAAAGGAGATATCTACTTCATGTTTCTCATTGATGATTATATAAGGATAACTTGGGTTACATTCCTGAAAGAGAAATCAGAAAATATTGAAATGTTTAAGGAATTCAAGGATCTTATTGAGAATGATAAGATGGGATGATAAAGTACCTAATATATCATAAAGGAGGAGAGTTTTGGTATAATTAATTTGATGAATTATGTGAGGTTCATGGAATAAGGAGACAATTCTCAATGGCTAGGACACCTTAATAGAATGGGGTAGTGGAATGGAACAATATGATAGTTTAAGAGATGGGCAGAACTATGTTGAATGAGTCTATATTATCTAATGGATATTGGGGAGAGGTAGTAAGCAATATTGTCTACATTTTGAATAGATAACATGTAAGGACTAATATAAAAAAGACTCCTTATTAACTATGGAAAGGCAGACCTGCAAATGTAGAACACTTTAGAGTGTTTGGGAGAAAATTTTTCATAAAAAGAAATGATGAATAATTGGGTAAGTTTAATTCCAAATATGATGACGGCACATACATAGGATACTCATTAATGATCTCAGCCTATAGATGTTATAACAAGAGACTATAAAAGATAGTGAAAATCACCAATGTGAGGATTGATTAGACAAAGAAATCTCACTCACTATCAATAACACTTTAGAGTATGTGGAATTCAAGAATGAGGAGGAGAATATATAGGTTGATTAATAATAAAAAGTTGAAGCGAGACAAGAATTAAAAGGAACCTTAAGACAGATTCAAAGAGACAACCCTGAATCTCAAATCATTAACAATAAGAATACATATATATATAAACTAGGACAAGATTGGTAAGTAATCTAAATCAAGAGAATGCTTTATTATCCAAGATTGAACCTTAGATTATTATATAAGAAATTAAAGACAAATTTTAGATATGTGCTATGAATGAAGAGCTAAACAAAATAGATAAGAATGAGACTTGGTAAATAGTTCCTAGGACTAAAGACAAGAATGTCATTGGCACAAAATGGGTGTATAGAAACAAGTTGAATGAAGATGGTGAAATCACTAGGAATATGACTAGATTGGTATGCAAGAGATATGCACAAGTTGAAGGAGTAGAATTTGAGGAGACCTTTACACTAGTAACAAGATTAGAGGCCATTAAATTATTTATATCTTATATAGGATTTAAAGGATTCAAGGTATATTAGAGAGATGCCAAATTTGCCTTTCTGAATGGGAATTTAGAAGAATAAGTGTACATTGAGAAACCTAAAGGGTTATCACTATCAAATGATAAAAAATAAATTTATAAATTGAATAAGTCTCTCTATGGTCTAAATCAAGCTCGTAGAGCTTGGTATGCTAGGTTAGACAAGTATCTATTGGATCAAGGATTCAAAAGAGGAGTTATAGATAGTAATCTATACATCAACATAAAAGATGACCATCATCTAATAGTATTTTTTTATGTGGATGACATGATCTTTGGAGGAATAATGATAACATGACACAGTAATTTGTAGAGATGATGAAGAAAGAGTTTGATATGTACATGATAGGAGAAATATCATTCTTTCTTGGGTTGAAAATCACTCAATCTGAAAAAGGTATATTCATCTCACAAGTCAAGTATATAAGAGAGATGTTGAATAAGTTTGGGATGAAGGATTTCAAGGTAGTTATGACACCCATGATAAAAAATGTAGGTTGATCAAGGAATATGAGTCTTCAAAGGTAAATTAGATGCCATATAGGTTAATGATTAGAAGTTTATTGTATACCACTACCTCTATACCTGACATAATGTAAGTAGTAGGTCTTGTGGGAAGGTTTCAAGTAGATCCAAAGGATAATCATTTGAAATAAGTCAAGAGGATGCTCAGGTAATGCATTGTTTCTACTGATGAGGTTTGGCATTGAAATTATCATGAATGTCAAAGGTTGTTCATGAGGTCATTAAACAATGTCTTTGTTTGATTCCATCCTTGAGATGTATTCCATTGGTTGAGAAACATATAAGAAATGTGATCAAGGTGTAGAATAATCAAAGAGATTCCTAAGATCAATTTTCAAAGTTATCAAGTGTTTGAACCTAGCAAGAGACTTGAGAATGCTTGTGCATAGGACGCTTAGTCTTATGAATTATGGAGCATGTTGTCCTAGTGAGATGGATTCATAGAGACATAAGAGGCTATATAATATTTTTTAAACATGAATATGAGACACGAAATCACTCATGAGTGTCTTAAAGTAAGCTTATAGGGGTAAGACTTACAAACCAAACATGTAACTAGACTAGTTATAAACTTTACCTGACTTAATAAGGAGTCATGAGGCGTTGTGAAGGCCTATAAAGGATGAAAAATAGTGATTGAGAATGTTAAGCAGTTTTATGAAATTTATATGAGATGCTGATTTCTTAGATAGTGAATAGAAGGTCAGTTTCAAGGCCTAATGTGACTTGTATGTCAAAATATTAGAGAATAAAGAGAGATATGGTGACCAGATGGGGTATTAGGATCAATTTTCAAGGAAATAATGAACATGTGATAATTATGAGTTGTTTTATAGGATTTATTAGGTTTTTTGACCAAGTTTGAGGTTAAAATTTACAATAAAAGGTGAGAAAACATGATTTGAGGCCTCTTATGTGCACATAATGAAGGATTCTCAACTCGAGAAAAACTTTCAAGTACTCATTGACATGTGTAACCTATGAATGGGAACATAAGATGTTCATGGTATATGGGTAATGTTATTGAATCAAATTTCGAAGAACTAGTTTCTAAAATAAGGGGCTAAGCTTTATGAATAATCGTTAACATCAGAAATAGTGTTAACCCTCTCTAAAACCCTAACATTCACATGATGATAAAGTTATTGATCAAAATAGAACATAATGATTTTTAATGGATATTTAGGTTATTTTATGTTTTATTAAACTCTCCCAATCACCTCTAGGTGTGATTTATTTGTCAGGGGAGTGAGTGGACCCTATACGAAAGACCTTATTTCCTGGAGATTTACTATAGCATTCAGAGTTGACCAAGTCAAAATTGATAAATGAATGAAGGTTTAAGATTGAGAATTTTATTTTATGTTAATGGTGGTTTATAAGTAGTATATATTCCTCAAATTATCTAAGCCAATCATACAATTTGACCTCTTATTAAAATGCCTAATGGTGCAGATAGTGAAAAAACTAGGTAGAAGTGAGAAGTTGATTAGGGATGTGTTATCATATATTAGGGATGGATCAAAATACATGGGGATGTTGATAAATAACATTAATACATGTCAATATTAGATATAATATTTGGATATGATTTTATATAACATTAATTTGGTCTCAAATTGACTTGTCTAACTCAGTGAGTTATGTGTACAATGAAGTCATGCGATTGGTCTATAAGACAAATATTGATATTAGAGATTATGATATATTTATTGTAGTTTGTTTTGATGTTATTTTAAGTTCATATTCATGAATTTTAATTTCTTAATCATTCCCTTTCATGAATCATAAATTCATGTTTCCATACTATGTTTTGAAGCTATTTGGCAGTCTGAGTAGGCTACTTGTACAAAAGGGTTTGAGTCTTTTTGCATTGAGTTATGAAGTATAATAAACATGGTGATGACTATAAGGTCATTTATATTATTATTTTATATTTTTTTCCATTTTTTTGGACAAATTTTTGTTTTTGGTTTAGTTTTTCAAGAAAAACTTTTTGGGTATGCACAGGGCTAATTGTGAACAATGCTAATGGCATGCTTCAAGTGGTGGTTGGAGATAAAAGGTTTCATGGAAAAAATTTGATCTTGGTATGGGTATATTAAAGTCAAATATTATATTTTCCTTCTTTTTGACAAGTATTTTAATTTTCTAAGGTGTTAAAACTGTAGCGTGTGTTAATTAAGGCCTAATTGAATTAGGTCTCCTTAAGGCCTAAAAGGGGTTTTTGGTCCTATATGATATGATTAAACTATTGTAATGTTTGGTTAATCTTTTTTTATGTTATAATTACAATTTTAATTAAAAATTAAGTGGTCAATTTTGTATTTCTGACCAAGAGGTGTATGAGCAAGAGCTTAGTATAAGAATAAGGCCTAATAGACCTAATTGTCAAATGTGTGAGAGTGTGAGTTGAAGCAAATGAGATACAAATTTGAAGAGATAAATGAGGTATTGTAGACCATAAATAGGTTACATATAAACCATTATGAATATATTATAGTGGTACTGTAGATTATTATAAAGGTCATATGACCTAACCAAGTCTTGAAAAGACCTAATTGAACAAAGAAGGCTAGAGACCAATTTGAGAAGGATAGGTGTGTGTGAATAGATGAAGATGGATATAATCATCTATTGTATGAGAAAAAAAGGATTTTTAAGGTGATCAAAGGTTTTGGGTGACTAAGTTGTTGTTAAGTCATTTGGGGGGTTGGTGCCTTCTTACAATTGGGTGCTTACTAAAGCCTAGTCAAGTTGGTGCTTGGTTAGTTAGGGTTGGTGCTCCAAGTGAAGTTGGTTCTTCACTAAATATTGTTTTTTGACTTATAAGATAATATTCCATTTACATAATCAATGGTTTTTATTCCCCTTGACGGTTTCTCACTTAAATAAGTGTTTTTTGTGTTATGTTCTTCTCTCATGTTCATGGATCTTAATGTGTTTCTAGATTACTATATTGTTTTGATAGTTTATGAATGTTAAGGCAAATATTGTAAAAGTATTGAAGACTGATTCACCCCCCCCCCCCCACTTGATCATTTTGTTTCTAATATATAATTTTGGGACCACCTATAAGCATGCTATGATTCTCATCTTTCATGACATTATGCATGATATTGTTGGGGACTATGTTGATGACATCGTAGTAAAATCAAAAACATGTGCTAGACATCTTGATGTCATATGGAGAATATTTGAGAGACTTCATGAGTGAAAGGTCCATAAGAATCCCTAATAAGTGTGTCTTTGGCACAAATTCAATAAAATTTTTAGGGTTCATTATGTCACAAAGAGGGATTGAAGTGAATTCTTCAAAGGTCAAGGCCATTGTAGACATGCCTCCACCTTCTAATCTTAAATAGCTCCACATCCTATAAGAAAAGATCAAATCTATTCATAGGTTCATTTCATAACTGGAAAATAAGTTCCACCAATTTACACACCTCTTGAAGAAAAGTGTCAATTTTTAGTGGGATGATGAGTTCTAATCAACATTTGAAAATCTCACAACATACTTGGCTAACCCACCAGTTTTGAGACTGACAACACCTAGACAACCATTGATTCTTTATATTTTAGTGATAGAACATGCATTGGGGGCACTCTTGACCTAGAATGATGAACATGGAAAGGAAAATGCAGTATACTATTTGAGATATATTCTCATGGCTTATAAACATAATTGTACTTTTATGTCTCCATTGCATCTTATTGATCTAGGGTCAACATCTTTTTTATTACACTGCAAGGGGATCTAATTCCCAAAATGTTTCATATTAATTTTTATTGTACCAATAATATAAAAAAGTATGAAAACCTTATTGTAGGACTTTATCTTGTAGTGTAGTGGGATATCTAGTGCTTAATGGTCTATAGAGATTCTCAATTAATTATAAATCAAACCACATATCAATATTAGACTAGAGATGATAAGATTTTACCCTACAAGCATGTTATGGATAATCTCAAGGATCACTTCAAATCCCTAAAATTTGAACAAGTACCATGGTCCAATAATAGATCTGTTGATGCAATGGTAATAATTAGGTCCATGATACAAATTTCCAATGGTGATAAAGAGTATCAATTTCTCATTGAAAATCTTCTACAACCTGTTCACATATTACTAGATTATGAGAGGTTATGCATCATTTATGGTCCCAATCCCTCACCTAAACTACCTTGGTTTCAAGACATCAATAATTATTTACATGACTAAGTTTTTTTGCATGAACTTTGTAATAATTGCTAGAAAATATTCCTTCATCATATATCCCATTATACCCTCCTTAGAAATATGATTTATCATAAAGGCTATGATGGAATGTTTCTTCATTGTTTATCTTTGAGAGAATCCAAGCTAGCTCTTAAGGAAGTTCATGAAGGAATGTGTGGGGCCCACATCAATGGTCTAGTCTTGGCCAATAAACTCCTTAGAATAGGATACTAATGGCCCAAGATGGAAATAGATTCTTGTAATTACATCAAGAAGTATGTTTCCTACCAACAACATGGTAATTTAATACACGCACCTTCCTTACCACTCCAACCAATTACTACACCATGGTCATTCTCTATATGGGGCCTTGATTTCATTGAAATAATAAACCCAACCTATTCTGATGGACAGAAACATATTCTCACTGTTAATGATTATTTTACTAAGTAGATAGAGGCCATTCCTCTCACTTACGTCCTTGAGAAGTAGATTTCCAAGTTTATCCATTACCATATCATTTGTTGATATGGTATCCCAGCTCGTATTATAGTCATAATGGAAGATCATTTGTAAACCAAAATGTTAAGGCTCTTTGTGCCAAATTCAAAATCAAGCACAATAAATCCTCACCATATAACCTATAAATAAATATTCAAGATGAGGCATCCAACAAAACCATTATAACAATCCTAAAGAAGACTTCTAATGATGCTGGTCGTAATTGGCATTTGTAAATTTTTCCCACCCTTTGGGCTTATTGCACTAGTCATCAAACCCCCATAAGAGCCACTATATACTCCCTTATTTATGGAATAGATGTTATTATCTTGATTGAGATTGGGTTTCCTTCACTTCAATTATCCTTGGAGAACATTGAAGATGATGAAGATTATAGAGCTTCCAAGTTATAAGAGTTTGAGATCCTTGACGGAAAGTATTTGGCTACCCCAAAAAAATTAAAATCATATCAAAATAGATTGTGTAGAATATATAATAATCAAATTCTCCCTTTGGATTTTAAAATTAGTGATTTGGTCATGAAAGATAACTAAAAGAACACTAATGTTGAATGCAATAAGAAGGGTAAGTTTTAACCCAATTGGCTAGGTTCTTATGTAGTCACAACAAATTATGGATCACAAGCATACTGATTGGCTAATCTAGATGGAAAATAACTCATAGTACCCATGAATATTGTACATCTCAATTGGTTCTATGTTTGATAGCCTTTTGAACCATTTTATACAAGATCCCTTACTTGGGTTCTACTTATGTCAAAGCCATTTATCCCACTATTATACTATGGACCATCCAATCATGGACCATGTTTATCCTATCTAGTTATATCCTGGACCATTCTACTATGAAAAATATTCTTTTACTACTCTAGACCATTATAACAATAGATAATTATACCCTTGGACCGTTAGCACTTGGGATTGTTTATTTTCCACTGAACTCATTATCATTCTATTATGGACCATTGTAACCTAGACAATTCTATCTTAAACACTATTATTTTACTACCCTTGACCATTGTACCTTTGGACCAATATACCCCTGGACCGTTGGCACTTTAGACTGTTTATATTCCACAAGACTCATTTTTATTCAATTTTAGACTATTTTAACTTGGACCATTCTCCCTAGAATAATATTCTTTTCATACACTAGAACATTTTAACCTATATTGTTATATTCCATAACCAATTATGATCCTAATTACAATTCATAGGTATTTAGGACATGGTCAATGCTAGATCTACAAAGCAGTTCAGCCTAAATAGTATGTCACATCTTCTTGCAGACAAGTAAAAAGGAATGTATTATCACATGGTTTTTTGACTATTGAAAGGGTCCTTTAGATTTATTCAACACTACATATTGTTATATTATTATTTTTATATTATTTGGTTGAGATTTTCACCTTGATAAGATCACATGGGTTGTTGCAGTTGGCTTAGTATTTTACTTACTTGTGGACATACAACTCCTTAGCTAAGCATTTTTATGTACTATTATTTATATTCATGATCCCCATTATAGTTGGTTTAGATATTGATGAAATATTACCTATGGAAGTGCATCTCCTTAGTTAAGTAGTTCCTTGGCCTTTTTGTTACTTATCCCAAAAACACAAAAAACATTAGAAATCAATATGCAAAAAAAAAACATTATCTTGCACTATTGGTTATTATGATCCTAGGCTCTCCCCATTTTTAGAGCCATTGTTTGAACACAATCATCATTTTGTGAGTCCATTTCCTTATTTCAGTATAAAAACAAACATGTTTTCTTATCATCAATTTTTTTTTATCTCATTTCCTGGGAGAAATACATTTGTCTTGAAGTTCATGTTGGATATTGTATCCATGTAACTATGTAGGAAACATCCACTTGCCTCGTGCATCTAGAGTCATCCTGGCTAACCCTTCCTTTTCTTTTATCTCCCCCCCCACCCCCATTTTATTTTATGTTGTTTCCCAATAACTTGGGTGTAACTTTGTCTCAATTGTTCTTGTCTCATTATACTATAATCATTATTTATTAGATTTGGGGTCACACTGTCGTAGAGCATAACACCTCTATTACACATACATGAGCAATTTATTTTTTGTTTGCACTAACATTA
The DNA here is from genome assembly GCA_037957365.1 of Torreya grandis. Taxonomy (NCBI): domain Eukaryota; kingdom Viridiplantae; phylum Streptophyta; class Pinopsida; order Cupressales; family Taxaceae; genus Torreya; species Torreya grandis. The sequence continues at coordinate 1,841,786 of JARHVA010001506.1, forward strand.
TGACTAACCCATGTTTGTGTATGTTTATTTTATTTTTATTATTTTTTTGTTGTGCTTTATTATCTCTTCATTTTTTTTATGTTTTTTAATTTATTCATTAGTTTATATTTTCATTATGTTGTGTCCTTATTTTCTTTATTGGTGTTTTATTATGTTTTCATTATTGTTTTGTTGAGTTGTTATTTTCTATATTGTTATCTTGTTATTTGTTCGATTTTATTAGTAGCTTGTTCTTTTTTTATTAGTGTTTTGTTGTAACTTTCTTTTTATCTTTTATTTTACTATTTTGTTTGTTTATTATATTGTTCTAAGTACATTCTATACACATTTTAAGTCTAGTTTTTACTTAGGCTTACTTTTTTTACATTTGTATTTATCTTGTATTATTATTTATTTATTTTTTGAGAACACTTTGTTAATAAACATGGATCTTGATTATTCATATTTTGATTTCAAGACATTTAATTAATTTGATTTTTATTTTTTTTATATACATTCTTGTTCCTACTTAAATATTGATTATTCATATCTTGATTTTAAGTTAGGTTGCATTTTTGTATTGTTATTTTTATCTTTGATTTTGTTTCCTTTTGTTTAAACATAGATAGTTGTAACTTTGGTTTTGGTAATTTTTATCATTATCCTTAGTTATAAATATTCACATTTGAACCATCTAATTGTAAATATAAATATAATGTTATTTTAAGTTACTCATACTTATGATGCATAATTTCAAGTTTCTATAGTAAACACCAAGTGCTCCAAATCCAAATTTCAATGAAGCACTGAATATCATTTTTGACCACACAACACCCAATTCCTAACACAAGAATCATTCTAGGATAAATATGGAAATAAACAATAATTTATGCAAAACATGCATCTCTTGACATATATTATGAGTCTAATTGACTATTTCTATGATTAGTTTGGGATGTGCATATCCTAAATTATATTCTACCATATAATATTACATAAAGTAGAACAAAAACACAAACATCCATATGCTAAGTAAGGATGTGTATCTCCTAAAAATATCATATCAAAACATATAATAAAAAAGAGCAATATCAATGAAAAAATATTAAGAGTATATGTACAAGTATCACTAATCTAAAAATTAATATCATATATATATATATATATATATATATATATATATATATATATCTCAAAAATATGTTTCTATACATTGCAAGAATATCCATACACATCATAAGTACAAAAAATGGGAGATAGCACAATCAAATCTCATCATGCTCATCCTTAGGAGGACTCTATTAGAAAATCTAACCTATACTAGATGTAGATGATGCTAGTGGATGTGGTGGTGGAGGCCCCATGATGACCCACTATGTAGTTGGTTATGTCATTAACCATTATGACTCTATCCCATGTCTAGACCTAGCGATCTGACTAGTCCAATTTAACCTCATATACTCCCTATAAGAAGATACTCTTTACTTTTCCAAAACTGCTTCCTCATAAGCTCACTTCTAGTAGGCTATCTCATCCTTGGAATGTAGGACATAATTGTTTACATGTAAGGTATAATATTTGGCCAAAATCACATCAACCAAGGTTATAGGTAAACCTTCTCTTGTATTTATCTCAGCTATTTGAGCCTCATCTCTATCCTACATCAACCTCTGAACCTCCATCCAATAAAATTCCCACTCACCAATAGCTATAAAAAACTCCACATCTCATGTGGCTAGCTAGGCATGAACACCTGCTAATTTTGCCACCTACCCTATGAGACCAACAATCTCTATATCCCTAGCTATGATGAGACACTTTAGCTTAGTGTTCTCTCCTTTTGTAGTAGCCAACTGCACATGTAACCTAGCCATAGTGATTTAAAACCCTGTTATCTCTATAAGGAGTACAAATTTATCCATTTAGATCATATCAATGAAACCCTAATCCTCTAAAAACCTCCATGTACTTGAGGTACATACCCCTCCTAATGTTGTCCCTATACCTATACCTATATTGGAGGGCCCTACCTCTTTATAATTTGTCATGTGGCCACCTGGGGCATCCCTTGTGTCCACATCCTAACCATCTAGCTCGGACATCTCCACATCCACTATAGTATCCTGATGTCTCTAAGGTTATACAACATGTAGTGGAATAGCATATGGAATGGTTGGTCATACCTATTCCTGACCTTACTATTATTTTGGGGCCTATCCTCGATCCCTCCTCATCTATATAGACCTCTAACAAAGCATTGGATGCTAAGGTAAAGGCCTAATAAGTTAGATGGGTTATATTCCTAACCATCATGTAACATATGCATCAGTGACCCCTACATCTGGCACCCCTCCCACATCACTACATAGAACATGAAAAACCCTCTCATAATCAATAACTTCCTTTGCCCTATACGCTAGTGGCCCCCATTCTCTGATCTCTCTGGTCATGTATGTAAAATAATATGAACCTTCTAGGATATCATATTACATACCAAATTACCACTAAACACAATTTAGCCTATACCTCTCCACCATATAATCATGCCACTCTTTGATGTAGTATGGTGTGATCATGTATGTGATCATAAATAGGTCCTCTAGGCATGCAAACTATATCCATAAGTAGGGATGCCAAATTAAATCTGCGTCCTCCATCTCACATATGGCTCACCTATAATAGGGTAGGTATCCCAAGTGTCCCTACATCCCTAACCCTATCAGGTACCATCCCTAAGCCACAAGATCCTCTAGTCCCTTTTGATATCTCAGCCCCATGGGTTATACAATCATGATATGCTCCTAGACCCATACCTATAATAGTGTGTTGTGGCCTATGATCCACCCTCCATGATACACAATCATGTGTATATCCTTGTAAATTTGTGAAAGAATCATAGGTCCCCAAGCAAACTATGTTAGGTGGTCAAACATCTATTACACAATGTTGATCAACCCTAAGGGAAAGAACTACCCACTCTTGTCAGGAAATAAAATGCCCTTGATAATAACTATCAAAACCACCACCTCAATGAGAACTATCCTTTGTCCTACTCCACCCTATGGGGGATAAGCTAACTCCTCTAGTACATCCAATTTTATACACTCATCTAAAATCTCCTACTCCACTACCCTAAGTAGGTCATCTAGTACAACTTATTACCCCACCCCATCCAAATAATCTTGGGTCCTCACATATGCACCCATAAATTCTAGTTAACATCCTCTAGTGTCACCATGACCTCCCCCATTAGCAGATGAAATTTAGAAGTCTAGAAATGCCATCTCTCTACTAGTGCTAAAAAATACACTCTATTTATGTGGATCATTGGTATTCATGCCAGGTGATACAGGTCCATTATAATTAGGATGCCCATGAGCTCATTCATCATCATCCCCTATCATAATAGTACTTAGGAGCATTGTTCCCATGATGTGATAATTGTTACTTTCTCCTATAAATTATACATAGGGCATCATGTCAATTATATTTCTATCATATTCTTCTAATTTTGAGACCTATACTAATCCTTTATGTGTCTCTATCCCTATTCTTCTAATTTTGGGCTTGGACTAATCTCCTATGGGCCCCATTATACTTTCTTTCGATGATTTCACCATTATTTTGGCATTCCCACCCTTTATTAGGGTGTTCTCACTATTCTACATTATGATCCCAAAGATTATCATGATCATACTATTCTTCAAGACATTCCTATCAATTGACAAGGTGATACTACCAATATTGGCAAAATCACTATTTGATAGGGAAAAATTCACCCCCAAATATGAGTTTTCTATTGCTTTGGTGATATCACTATTTTGACCCACGATCCCATCAAAAGGTTAGTGAGATCACTAATCTCATGGCATTCCTACCATTTTCATGGGTGAACTCACCATTTTCCAAATTGGGAAAATGGTGGGATCTCCCCATCTACCACTTTTTATGTGTAATAAATGCAATAAATGACCAATTTAAAAACCAAAAAAGATACCTACCATGATCTAATCCCTATTTCTCCCCAAAATGATGCTAGTATGGGATATTGGCCATTTTTCTTAGCTCTCTCACACACAAATATTAGAGCTCTAAATTTACTATAGCTAGGGTGAAAAATGACTTATTTTTACACCCAGGGGTCCAAATATAGTAATTTATTTCATTTTTCACCCTTAGTCTTATATTTGTTGCATTATTTATCTCCTAGGCTACTATTTTAGCCTCATTGATCTATTTTTCCTCTCGCTTTCTTTTAATTTCTCTATTTTTCATCTTTTTTAGCTCAAATTAATGATATTATAATTCCTTTCGATCGAGGACCGACCCATCAAATATTTTCAAAAAAAATTGTTGTCCCCTTGAGAGGAAATCATGGGTATCCTAAATGATGTTTGGGACATTTCTTAAACATGTTTCTTTGTCATTCATGCAAAAAAATGGAAATTGAGAATAAAATTTATTTCTTTTAATTATAGTGACCTTTTCATTCTTTAAAAAGACATTGTTTTGTCTAAATGTCTCACCACACCTTCTCAAATAGGGGAAAATTTTAGACATCAAATTCCTATCACTATTGTTTTGTAATTATTAATCTAAGAAACATTTTGTGACAATACATAATTTTATCCAAAATCACTAAATCATTTTAAATGGTTCAAAATTATCATGTATAGGTATCGATTTAGGATAATGTATCTTTAAATAGGATAATACATTTTATGTTATTACTATCTTTTCTCAAATCATTTCAATTCAAATTATGACCATACAAAATGACACTTTAGACCATTGAGTTCTTCTAATTTGGTATCACATGTCATGTGCATGTGTTATTTTATGTCCATAATGCCTTAAATGAGGTATTGTTCCATACGAAACTAACACCTTCTTCTAATTATACTCCAATAAAATTACAACTTCATAAAATGACATTTTTGACCAGGGTGATTAAGCATGCAACATATTTCTAAATAATTATAGAGAATTAATTAGAGCAACTCAAGCAAATTAAATCAAATCCAAAACCTTAGTGAAAAATTCATGGAAGTTTTTTTAAATCTATTTATTGTAAATTCATTCCTCAAATCTACATCATCCCTTGATATCATCGATGGGGTGGCATTCATAGGCCATTAATGGAACAAATATCAAAATTAAGTTTTTCCATGCCTCATCAATGCCCCATTCTTCCAAGTATTAATATGATTATTTATGTCTTGTCCCTCCAAAATTCAATTAGTTCATGGTGACAAATATTGATATCAACATGGACAATTATGGTTGATTCTAAACATTTTTAGAAAGCTATAAATACAAGGCCTCACCATTGATAAAGGTGATTGTATTGTGTAATGTTATAATGAATAATTGTCTTCACAAGCTTCACTTATTTACATAAATTGATTAAACTAATGAACCTTAAGCCATTGGTGCACTAGGAAATTATGGAGAAGCAATCTACTCATCATTAACATAAATTTGGAGCACCAAATACATGGAAAAACATGCTTCTTGGCTGCTCTTAGAAGGAGGGATGTTTTTTGGAAGGTTTGATGGTATTCCTTCTTTAAATAGTTCTTAGAATTCATTATAAACACCCCATGAGAAAGTGGGCTTGATGTTTTATTGTTTATATTCTTATTTATATGATATTTTCTTGATTAATGCATGGATTAACACATCTTTTAATCCTACTCTACAATTTTAATACGAGATGTAAGTATTAAGTGTTGATATTAGACAAGATTAGGCATCATTTAATGAGTTAATTCAGAGAACAAAATTTGATGCATATAAAAATATTCACTTGATCTAAGGGGAATATTGATGTTCAACAAGTCCACTCCAAGGTAAGTAATTATAACATTATATTCTTTCCTTTATTTAATTAGTAGTTAGATGTTAATTTTTTCTCAATGAATAAATGTGTGTGTATACTTATGTAGGTTCCCTCTATACATGATACTAATGTAACTTTAGGATTTATTATACTTGAGATATTCCACTTTAGGTTGCCTAGACCCCTATTTGGAGGACCATGGTACCTTACCTCTTATGATCATTCTAACCCTTCAATTTTTTTCACTTGAGTTCCATAACTAATTTATTTTCTAAATTACACATTTAATTTCATAGACATCTAGTTATAACTATTTATTTATGTCATAAACTTAGGTTTACAAAGAGTTCTTTTTGGTATTTACGACATAGGTAACCATCTATTAGATCTAAAAGTTTCATTGGTCATTACCTAGACAAATGAAATATTATATATTCTATTTGATCACCCTTATCTGATTCAAAGTCTATTAATATCCAATAGTTTTAGAATAATCCTAGCCCATGCATACATTCTTGTGAAACAAACATGAAACCTATTCCAAAATTCATTCCTTTATCCAATTGTACCAACTAGCCAGATATAGTTTTATATCTATTTTTAATGGTATCATCCATTTTGATTTCATCCTGTGTTTTCATAGACTATACTTAGTAACCATATACAATTCAGTTCTATGTTTTTAACTATATCAGCTAACATAATATAGTTCTATGTGTTTTATTTTATAATATTTAATTTATAATTATGTTAGCCAGTATGATACTATTGTTTTCATATTTATTTCAATTCATTGAATGTTAAAAATTGGGTCTCCATGATTTTTTTCTAACTTTAATTTCTATTTGTTTGGATTTACCTAGAAATTATGTTTTAAAATTTTTAAAACTACTTATTTGTTGTCCTGATGTGGAAAGCATTTATTATATTTTACCATCACTATGGTTTGATGCGTATTTCCTTAATACCAAAGTCATTATACAACACTAAACAAAGATTTTATTTTTTATGTACCTCATGATGTATCAAAAATGCCTAGGATTCCATTTTTATTCAACTTAGGAAAAAATATATCTATTTCATTTTGTGGTGCACCTGAGAGAAGTGTATCACCTAAGGACGTTAATCTCACTATACCTTAGGATACAATATAGTAGGATACAAGAATAATTTAAAATTTATAGTTAGTGTTATAAAGCATTGGGTTGATAATAGTATATGAATGATAAATTATATTTGAGAGCCTAAACTATAAATAAAATCATTTTAGTATATCTCTCTAATATTTGCTTTTAAAAATTAGTTATATTAAATTTATTTCCTTATTTAATTATTGTATTACAGATTGTATTGGCCAACCCAATTTTTTTTGTGTGTTGTGTGTCACAATTGCATCAACCATCCTAATAAAATTATATGTATGTGTGAACTACGTCGAACAACCTTACACATTTATCTATGTTTTTTTTCATAACTACAATGACCATCCTGGTATAGTCTAATTTTTACCATCTTACAACCAACTATATTACCCAACCCAATATAATTTCTTTTGGCCTTGATGACTACTTTGGCTAGCTTGATACAGTGTAATTCACCTAGATTTTTCATGCCCATTTGACTACTTCATCCAACCTAATACAATATAATTTTACTTGTGTCATTTCATAATTGCACTGACAAGGCCAATATAATATATTTCATGTAAATTAACTACATCAACCATCCTAATTAAGTAAATATTTTCAATACCACCATATAATACATTTTCATTGAAGCTAAAAAGAAATGTGAATAGTTTGATGGAAATTACTAATCCCCATAAAAAATCTAAGAATTTTTTTTGTTATAATATCATAGAATATCAAGATACAAGTATTTTTTTATGACCAATAGAACTACAACTATGAGACACTTAGTAAATCTACATTTATTGACAAAAATTACACACCTCAATGCATGACTAGACTTGAAGATGAGTGTGATATTTAATATAATACTAAAATGATCCTTTATCTTAATGAGCAACCTGAGCATAGCGTTAAGGACCCTATGTTGGTTTACTATATTATGATTTCACCTTATGTGGAGGATCCTCCTTCCCTATTCCTAGAATTTCTAATAGACTTGGGGAAAGCCATTACTTGACTTCCCACCATCCTTCTACCTTCACCACACCTAGTGTTTCTACTAACATGTCAGATTTTTTTGATGGTGGGCCTACTCAAAGTTCCCACATTAATACTAATGTTAATTCAAAAACTAGAGCATATTAATAAAATGCTCAAGCTTAATGTGGGAAATTTAAACCAAATGGATAAATTTCAAGCTAATAATGCCCTGAGATTAGCCATATCATCCATGGATAAATTTTGAGTTAATGATCTATATCATTAATCCATGAACCAAAAAAATTTCAAGCTAATAGTGCTAATCAAATGATGCAAATGCAAAAGAAACTTTCAAAATTACAAAAACATCCTTGACAACTTCAGTGGGGAGTGAAAAATATAAATTCCCCCACCTCCTTACCCCTTAGATATGCTCATGTAAATCTCATTCTCTAACCTTATCTTCACGATATAACATTTAAACATCTTCAAAGTACACCATTAGTTTCTAAAATTAAAAAATTATACATAGTTGGTATCACTCTGACAATCATCTATAATGGATGTACTATGACAATTTGAATTTTAAATATTTTGGAAATGTTGGGGATCAACCAACAATTTGATTACACTTATGAAAGAAATAAATGAGGAATTAAATCAGATAGATAAGTAAGTAGAATGATAAATAACAAAGAACAAGAGATACAAGAAACCACCCTGAAAACTTGTATTAAACTCTTTACAGATGGAATAGAATTGAAGAAACTTCTTTCTTCCACACCTCTCTCAGATGTACAAATCTCTCTCTAGATCTCTTTCCCTCAAGAGCTCTCTCTCTCAAGTACAATCAACTCCAACAACCTAGAATGATTCAACTCTGTATTGTTCTACAACATTCACATACAATGAACTACAATAAGCTAAGAAGATCTAATTCTACATATAGAATTAGGAAACTTGAGCATGCAACTAAAACCAACAGTTATGCCTCTTAAACAAGGGCTCTAAATATAGTCTTACTAATAATAGAGATGCAGACTTAAGACTATGACTTAATCCCATCATGCAAACACTCAGTTCTATCCTTGGAAATAGCTTTCTGGATGCACAGGTAACTGACATCGTTTCCTGCCTGTTTGCCTGTGACCGACATCGGTCGATACTTGCCAACATCAGCATCTCTTCAACTGCTCCTGACCGATGTTGGTCACTCCTGACCGACGCCGGTGACTGTGTAAACCTGCAAATGTCAAATGTGCTCCTTTGGTGAAGCTTTTAGCTCCACACCCTAAAAATCTCCCACATGGAGATAAACAGCTACACCAGTACCTATACAGCAACATCTTCTAGCTCTTCCATCTTCAACTCAATCATGAAGACCAACAAAATTTGAATGAAGATTCAACTTCTCCTTTGTAACCAGCTTGGTTAACATATCCGCAGGATTCTTATCTGTATGGATCTTCTCCAGCTTCAACTCACCATCTTCCAATACCTGTCGTATGAAGTGGTACCTAAGCTGTATATGCTTTGTTCTTGAATGAAAGGCTGAATTCTTAGCCAAATGGATTGCACTCTGACTATCACTATATAGTCTGCAACTCTCTTGCTCCTTTCCAAGCTCTTTCATGAACTGTGTCATCCATATCATCTCTTTGATAGCCTCTGTGACTGCAATATACTCTACTTTTGTAGTTGACAAGGCAACAACCTTCTGCAACTTTGATATCCAGCTAACCGCCGTTCCACCTATAGTGAAAACATATCCTGTGGTGCTCCTCCTGCCATCCAAATCACCTACCATATTTGAATCTACATAACCATGTAGAGAAGTATCTGAACCTCCATAGCACAAATGCATACTGCTGGTTCCTCTCAGATATCTAAGGATCCACTGAACTGCTTTCCAGTGTTCCTTTCCTGGATTGGCCATATACTTACAACTCCCACTGCTTAGGCAATATCTGGTCTAGTACAAACCATTGTATACATTAAACTCCCTACTGTGGAAGAATATGGAACTTTAATCATGTACTCTACCTCATCATGTGAATTAGGACATTGTTCTTTACTCAATTTAAAATGTCCAGCCAAAGGTGTGCTTACCGGTTTAGCATCCTGCATATTGAACCATTTCAACACCTTGTCCACATAATCCTCTTGAGACAAAATCAACCTGTGATTTTTCCTGTCTCTCTTGATGCTCATGTCAAGGATTTTCTTTGCTGCTCCCAAATCCTTCATAGCAAACGTGTGAGCTAATTTCACCTTAAGCTTAGAGATATCCTGCATGTGTGATCCTGAAACCAGCATATCATCTACATACAACAACAAAATAATATATCTACCATTATCTAATCTCTTGAAATACACACAATGGTCAAATTGACACCTACTGTAGCCATGCTCAGTCATAAACCTATCAAATTTTAGATACCATTGTCTAGGAGCTTGCTTGAGGCCATACAAGCTTTTCTTCAATCTGCACACTAACTTCTCCTTACCTTTGACCTCAAATCCTTCCGATTGTTCCATATATATTTCTTCATCCAAATATCCATGAAGAAACGTTGTCTTAATAGCAACCAAAGATAGTACAGTCCATATAAAAGTCATTTTAACAACAGAAGAAAAAATCTCACCAAAGTCAATACCTGGCTTTTGTGCAAATCCTTTCACTACCAATCTGGCCTTATATCTCATCTTTCCAATCTCACCTTCTTTCAATCTTTAGGTCCATTTGTTCTTCAATGTCCTCTTTCTTGCTGGCAACTCAACCAAATCCCATGTCTAGTTCTCTCTCAAGGACTCTAGTTCCTCTTTCATGCCTAGCTCCCACTGATCCTTGGACTCCACCTGTATTGCTTCATCAAAACTCTCTGGTTCTCCACCATCAGTTAGCAATAAATAGAATAATGAAGGGGAATATTGAATTGGAGGCTTACTTATTCTTTCTAACCTCCTGATGGGCGTCTGAGACTCATCCACAACACCCTGTCTGCCCAAATTCTCTGACAGTGATCGACCTCAGTCACTTCCAGGCCTGTAACTGGCCGACATCGGTTTTGCCTGACTGACGTTGGTTCCTGACCTACCGACGTCAGTCTCTGTATGACTGACATCAATTTCTATTCTACCGACATCAATTCCTACTTGACCGACATCGGTCTCTGTGTTTTCCTGCAAGTGATTATTTCTTTTTCTCGTGAGCTCATTTTGGACCATCACCTCATCCAATTCACCATTACTTTGCCCAGATTGATTCAGCTTCCTCAGCTAATCACTATACATCACTTTTTCATTGAAAACAACATCACGACTCCTGATTATCTTGTTAGTTCCTAGATTCTAGAATCTGAAACCAAAATCATCAGAGCCATAGCCAATAAATGTGCACCTCATAGACTTAGCATCTAGCTTCTTTCTATTTTCCTTATCAATGTGCACAAAGGCTTCACAACCAAAAAATTTGAGATATGAGAGATCTACCTTTTTACTTGTCCATGCCTCTTCTGGAATTCCACCATCTAGAGCTGTAGAGGGTCCTCTGTTAATCAGGTACACTACAGTGTCAACAGCTTGTGCCCAAAACTCTAAGGGCAAACTAGCATGCAATCTCATACACCTTGCACGCTCCATTATTGTTCTATTCATCCTTTCAGCAATTCCATTCTGCTGAGGTGTCCTTGGAACCATCCTTTGCCTATGGATTCCATGCATATAACAATAATATCTGAACTTATAGTTGCAAAACTCACCACCATTGTCAGATCTCAGGCACTTCAATCTTTTTCCTATTTCATTCTCAACCATAGCTTTCCAAATCTTAAAAGTCTCAAATACATCAGATTTCTTCCTAATACAATAGACCCATACCTTTCTTGTAGCATCATCTATGAACGAAACATAGTATTGTGATCCTCCAATAGAAGCAACTTGAGCTGGTCCCCACACGTCTGTGTGAACAAGCTGCAACTTATGCTTCTTCTTAGTTGACCCAGTCTTGAGGAAACTCACTCTCTTCTATTTCCCAAAAACACAGTGCTCACAAAACTCTAGATCTATGCTTTTTAAATCTGAAAGCATACCTTTGGACTTAAGAATTGACATCCCCTTCTCACTCATGTGGCCAAGCCTTGAGTGCCACAATTTTGCATCCACATCTGAAGTAGATAATACATAAGGAGAATTGTTAGTAACACAATTACACAAATAGAGAGTACCTACTCTCTTACCTCTGGCCATTACAAGTGCACCCTTGGTCACCTTCCAAGATTCAGTTGTGAGAGTTACTGTACAACCCTCATCCCCTAACTTTCCTGCAGAAATCAAATTCCTCTTCAAGCTAGGAACATGCATCACATCTCTCAACACCCATGTGTTGCCATTCTGCATTTTCAGCTGCACTTTACCTTTGCCAATAATTTTACAAGGCTCATCATCCCCTAAATACACTATTCCAAAATCTCCATGGACATAGTCACTAAAGTATTCTCTATCAGGGGTAGCATGAAAAGATGTACCAGAATTTAAAACCCAAGATTCTATATTATTATGCAAAGAGAATATTAAAGCATCTTGTGCAATACCTGCAACCTTTGCTTCTTCCTTTCCTTTGTGTTGATTGTCCTCCTTAGGCTTTGACCATCAATCTCTGCTTATGTGCCCAATCTTTCCACAATTCTAGCATTGTGGCTTCCTGCTATTTCTAGATTTGGATCTTCCTCTCACCTTAGACTTAAACCTTAATCTCCTCTTGCTCTTTTCTTTCTGCCTCCCCCTACTCTCAAAACTTAAAGCGTTCTGAGATGTTTCCTCTGTGCTTTTCCTATGAATTTCCTCATTCAAGATAACACTAACAACATCCTCTACTTTCAAAATATTTGATGCAGATGCAGTATTACTAACTACCATTACTAAGCTATGCCAACTTTCAGGCAAAGAACATAATATTAAAAGATATTTTATTTCATCATCAAACACTATATTGACTGAACTTAATTGATTTACAATTCCATTGAAATCATTCAGATGAGTAGACACAGATCCACCTTGATTCATATGCAAATTAAATAACTGCTTCATAAGATATACCTTATTAGAAGTTGAGGGTTTTTCATACAAATTTGCTAAAGTAGTCATCAACTCTACCGTTGTTTTTGCCTATGATAAATTAGATATCACAGTAGATGCTAGACTCAGTCGTATAGACCTAAGAGCCTTTCTATCAAGAACTTCCCATTCTTCATCATCCATGTCTTTGGGCTTCTTTGCAATCCCACTTAACGGTAAGTATAGATCTTTTTGACACAGATAATCCTCTATCTGCATTCTCCAATGTTGATAATTTTTGCCATTAAACTTCTCCATTCTCAATTTACTTTCTTCTGCCATTGCTTCTCCCACTCAAACAGAAATCCCTGCAGAAACCCCTGTGAGTAACCTATAATCAATACACATTACACAAATCTGAACCACCTATTAGTGAACTTGAGCTCTGATAGCACTTGTTGGGGATCAACCAACAATTTGATTACACTTATGAAAGCAATAAATGTGGAATTAAATCAGATAGATAAGTAACTAGAATGATAAATAGCAAAGAACAAGAGATACAAGAAACCACCCTAAAAACTTGTATCAAACTCTTTACAGAAGGAATACAATTGAAGAAACTTCTTTCTTCCACACCTCTCTCAGATGTACAGATCTCTCTCTAGATCTCTTTCGCTCAAGAGCTCTCTCTCTCTCAAGTACAATCAACTCCAACAATCTGGAATGATTCAACTCTGTACTGTTCTTTAACATTCACATATAATGAACTACAATAAGCTAAGAAGATCTAATTCTACATATAGAATTAGGAAACTTGAGCATGCAATTACAACCAATAGTTATGCCTCTTAAACAAGGGATCTAAATACAGTCTTACTAATAATAGAGATGCAGACTTAAGACTATGACTTAATCCCATCATGCAAACACTCAGTTCTGTCCTCAAAAATAGCTTTCTGGATGCACAGGTAACCGACATTGGTTCCTACCTGTTTGCCTGTGACCGATGTTGGCTGATACCTGTCGACATTGGCATCTCTTCAACTACTCCTGACTGACGTCGGTTGCTCCTGATCGACGCCGGTGACTGTGTAAACCTGCAACTGTCAAATGCGCTCCTTTGGTGAAGCTTTTAGCTCCACACCCTGACAGGAAATCTTTGCAAAGATTGGATTAAATTAAAAACCTTTGTAGAAACAACACTTCTATCTTAAAAACATTTTTTTGCTGCTCTATATTGGTATAACCAAGTCAAGTATAACACTATCTCTAGTTTATAAGAATTAATACATTTGTTCAGTAATTTCAAACAAATGGTCTTTCCAAAAATAAATTATTTCATTAATTGAAAGCATGAGGGATATAAAACTACCAAAGTTCTCATCAAATGTTATAAATCCTAAAATAATAATTCTGAACATGACATGTCATAAGACAACCTCTTCCACTTGTTAATTAATTCTCTTCATTGTAAATTTTAATATAGATTTAGGACTCCCTTTCCAAAATCATTGGATGAAACCCTTGATCGAGCTAAGTGTCAGGACTTCCTCATAAGACAATTCAATCCTTCTCAACCCACATATGGAAATCATGTTCTTATGAAGTATAAAAATTAAAATTCTATCATGAATGGTGTTTTGGATACATACAAATCCAAAATAACCATAAATGACATTATCCCTAGAAGTTCCAATAAAATGACTCTTTTCTAGCCTATTCAAGGAATTCCATTCCAACCTCCTCCTTCTTCATCATAAGTTAACAAAATTTTTTTTCATCATTATGTTTATTTAGTAATATTAATAAGTGAATCCCCAAACCTTTACCTACATATTTGGATACTTCCCTCCCTATTATTCATTGGTATGATCCTCAAAAAAATTTATTGGTACCATGCAATTGGGGACATTCCCAAGAAACTCAAACAAAAATTAATAATATTACTTTAGACCTCCTCTTGGTTCTAACTATCTTTTCCCCTTCCATTATCATTATACATGACTTTAAAATTAACCATCCTATCCATTATATTGATATTATACCTCCCAAAAACATTGATTAGGATAAACATAATCACACATAATTAAAATTATTTCATGGAAATATTTTATTGGTAGAAGCTCTAGGGATAAAAGATAACATTCAGGTAAGAGAAAAATATCATAGTGAAACCTTGTTTGAGGCATTGGGGGACAATAAAAGTCTTAACCCATCCCTATTAACAAAATACATATAATGCTAAATTATATAATTTATAAAATAAAATAAGTCCAAATATTACCTCCACCTCGTACTCCATTTCAAATCCCACTTAATCCTCCCTGACCCAAAGTCCTCACCAATCTCCATCTTAAAAATAAAAGAATCCCAATTTTTCTCACATTTTCTAAGATTACCCACTATCTCCACCAAATCCTTCAAATTCTTTACTAACCTCAATTTAATAATCGACCAAATCTCCCAATGTCTTCACTAATATCCATCACCAAAATAAAATAATTCCAATTTCTCTCCTATTTTTTAAGATTCCCCACTATCTTTACTAAATCATCCAAAGTCTCCACCAAACTCAAATTCATAATCAAATACATAATCATAAAATTACACCAACTTCAATTTAATAATCCACCTCAAATATAACTAATTCATACCCAAAAATTTATAAATTGACATCTTAGCTTCCATTGTGCATATCCATCATTGAGCTATAAAACAAAAATCAAATTATCATTGTGCATCCTTTCAAGATCAAGTCCATCTAATCTTACACTGTTTAATTTCCCTTGCATCAGAGAATTGATTTTGAGCACCATATACCAAATTTTCAAGAGCACATGTAAGTAGCAAAGAAGACATATTCATTGGATGGCATGTGAAGGTATATTATGATTCTTATTTAAAATCTCTATCTGAGTTTCTATGTTGTAATTAGAATAGGAATTAGTAATAATTTTTGGTTTCTAACATGCTTTATAAATTATAAATATTACACTCTTCACCAAACTAATGCTCATGTTGCTCTATATTTAGATCCACTTCCTAATCACACTAACAATCAATAACTTAATCCCAATTATCCTACTGCCACTAATGTTATTGCAACCACAATTAATCCTCACTCCTATACCAATGAATAAAAACTAGTTAACTTGAACAACACGAAGCATATAGTCTCATATATTGATCCTTATCCTCACTTAATTCATATTACATATCCTACTTAGATACCTCTTCATCTCATTTTATGGATTTTAATTATGAGGATATAATAAATTCTATTATCTTAGATAATCCATATATATCATCTAACTCAGTGCAATCATCTTTCTTATCTTAACTATATTTACCAAACTAATGTAATATGTCAGTCCTCAATTTTATGTGGAAATTATATTGACCAATCTTATACATTTAGTTATTCCTAACTCATAATATATTAAATCAACCAACTTGATACAATTAGATTATGTTTTCACTAAACTATTCTTATTGCATCAACAAATTCAATATAATCAATTCCTAATTTTGATTCAAATGTACCAACTAGTTCGATACACTCTGATTTCATCATTTATATGCAAAAAACTACATCATCTATCTTGATACCATTTAATCACCCAACCCTTACTGCATCAATCATTTTAAGACCACAAAATTCTAATCCAAACTAATTTCATTTTGCATCAACTCCTTAAGTTGGTCTACCTAAACATTATCTAGGTTCATCTTAGACCTTCTTAGCTCTTCTTGGATTTGATGAATGGGATACCATTAAATAACTTTCCAAGTTCCATTGTTAAACTCCATTTCTTGAGATCATAATGACCTCTCCACATCATTACAACCAATTGATGAAAGTTTTATTTGAAATGAATACTCCTTGACCTTCACGTATGAGGAAATAAGATACATTTCTTATGTTTGAGGATAGTATCTTATAATAGTACAAATAAATGTCCATTAAAGTTAACAAAAGTATGGATGAATATCTCTCACTTAAAATTCACATTTCTTATGTGATCCTTAATGATCTCTTTCTTCTTATGGATGATCCTCCTCTTTTCATCATTATCCAAGTTGGTTATATTCAAGTTAAACATGACTTGATAGATGAAGGGTCTAACATCTATGTCACCTCCCTTGAGTTCATCACAACCCTTGGATACTTAGAATGCAACCATAAGTCTACTCAAAGCACATGCCAAGGTTATGACAAAATATAAATTCCTCCTTATGGATGTATTTAGATTCCTATCACAATTCCTCCAATCATGATTAGATTTAAGTTCATGATATTTAACTTTCCATTATCCTGTAACATTTTACATGGTTGAACCTAAACTTATAGCATGATGAAAGTCACCTCCTCTGCATGTTCATGTGTCAAGTGTATCCATAAAGGTGTTATATACAAGATTCAAGGTGAAAATAACCTTTAAAATTTACAAACATTTTAAGAATATGGCACATTTAACCTACCCTTGTGTTAGTGTAAGCCTTTTTCCCACTTATTTTTGCCTACATGGTTCATTATGCTTTCTTAGGGTCCTAGAGGACATTTAGGTTATTTGGGTTGGTTATTACATATATATATATATATATATATATATATATATATATATATATATATATATATATATATGTATGTATGTATGTATGTATGTATGTATATATATATATATATGTATGTATATATATATATATGTATATATATATATATATATATATATATATTTCTTAGGGTCCTAGAGGACATTTAGGTTATTTGGGTTGGTTATTACATATTTATATATATATATATATATATATATATATATGTAATAACCAACCCAAATAACCTAAATGTCCTCTAGGACCCTAAGATATATATATATATATATATATATATATATATATATGACTCATCTTGATGTCATCATGAACACATGAGCTCATGAGGTCACTTAGTACATGGATGGAGTCCCCATTCCACTTGGTTCCCTTAGTGATTTCACCACTAAGACCTCCAAACCATTTATGTTCTCCAAGTCCTTTCTCCACTCATAGTGGCAGGGCCCACACACTCAAGTTGTCTAGTGAGTCACCATTCTAATCAACTAGACTATAAATGTCTTGTTCTCCTTTGTATTTGGTGTGGAGTGTAATGGAAGTTTGTCATTTGGATCCAATATCTTTGTGTAATATTCTAATTTATCTATTTCATTTAATTGCAACTGTATTAAGGTGTGCACTTGCTTGACTCATGTGATCATATAAACATGTGAATTCATTGATACAGAGATCCTTGCAAATTCTTATATGTGTTAGTGTTGGTATTTATTACACATATGTACTTCAATTTACTTAGGTGGATAATTATGTTTATTAGGTGATTTATGACATTATAATGAAATAATAATGATGTCATCATGCATGCATGAGTGCAAGGGATCACTTAGTGGGTGGATAGGGTCTCCATTGCACTTGGTGCCCTTAGTGCTTCCACCACTAAGGTCTCCAACCCAATAGTGTTCCTTCATTTCCCTTTGCACTCATACTGGTAGAGCCCACACACTTAAGTTGTCTAGTTTAGTCACCATACCATTCAACTTGCCTATTTAATGGCCTACCCTACTTTATATTTGGTGAGCCAATGAGTTATTACTTTTGTGTAGTTTTTGTGGTGGACACTTTGGTGATAGAGCCATAGTGCTAGTGTAATAGATTAGCTAGTGTTATTTAGTTTAGATTGATATATCTCTCATGTAAACCCTATGATTGTAAACCTCCATTTTATGAATACAATTACTATTGATTTCTACTCCTCATTGTGATTTCTAGCTTAAACAAAATTGTGTGTTTAACTTTCTAGTTACCGATCTTGGACATCCAATTTTGGATGATTCTAACATGGTATCAAAGCTAATAATGCATCCAAATGAGAAATCAATAATGAAGTGATGAATTATAATGCATTCTCATAATGGGGATGTTAGACACAGTTGAAAATGCAACCACATGTGAGCAATTGGTGAATGAATTACAATGCAAAAAGTAGTAGGGCCCATAGCACAAGTAACTACTCCTGAATATGGAACTTTATAACTTTAGTTCATTTATAATAAAATTAGAACCAATGGTATGGTAATGAAAAATAAAGAACATTTTTAAAACATGGCACTCAAATTCAAGTTATCAAGCAAAAGTTATGGTTAATAAAATTTGCTGTCATTAATGACCTATTTAATGAACTTGCACTTAAAATTTTAAAAAACTTGACCAAATAAGGTGTATGGTAGCTTTCCATCCACTCATTAGAAATAGAAAAAAATTGTATACCTCCTCAATCCAACTAAAATGAAAAAATAGTATGCCCATACACCCTAAGTACACTTTAATGAAAAGGGTATACTTGAAGGTGTTTAATTAAAAAATAAAAAAAGCTATTTTAAATAAAAATCAAACATGCTTTAAATTTTAATATATTAGTGAATTATAAGGTTTCAAAAATTTACATAGCTATTGAAAAGAGAAGCACCACCATGGGAGAGAAACCCGATTATGGATCATGGTTTTTGAACAACTCCAAACTAGTTTAGATGCCAAACTCTTGGAAAAGACTATGGGAGCTCCCTTCAATGGCATTTGGAGGAATGTGTTGTCATTTTTAGGCCATGTGAGTAGTGTAGGTCATGTAAAGACTATATAATCCATGTAAGAGGCTCAAAACACCCTTTTCAAGTTGTGATCAAGCAGAATCAGGGCATGATAAATATGAAAATGATGTGGGATTCTTGAAATGACATAGCAAGCCATGTGGACATTGAAGCAATGGTGTAATAAGATGTGTAGGTCAGTCAAAAATCTTGGACTGAACCTTAATCATGTTAAATGAGCTTGAGAACCATCAATTAGGCCATGGAAAGGATTGGTGACTCTATTGGGAACTACTCTTTTAGCAACTAAAACCAAAAGATAAAGCCTTTGAATGGTTATATTAGGACATAGGCCAAAAGTTATACATGCAAGCCATAGAATATTGAAACCCTTATAACCAATAAACATTCTAATGCCATCACTAGACTATACCAACAATACCTAGATTTAGTTTAAAAAGACCCCTACCATTTTTTTTAGTCACCTTGAGGTTTTTGAGATATCAAAAATGATCCTCAAAATTTTTTAAACCCACTAAAACATTGTCTCAAAATATATGCAAATAATCGTTAGAATTCAAAATAAATAGTACAACATAACAAACTAGACAATCATGAACATGGATTGGTACTCTGATACAATATAAACATTTATTATGATCACCATATCAACGAATGTACATGTTTATGTGATCACGCGATTCAAACAAGTGCACACCATAATGAAATTGAAAGAAAATGAAACTGACAAGAAAAATTATCACAAAAAGATATTAGAGACAAAATACAAACTTTCATTACACTCCACACCAAATACAAAGGATAACAGGCCTTTTATAGGCTAGTTGAGTGGATTGGTGACTCACTAGACAACTTAAGTGAGTGGGCCCTACCACTATGAATGGAGAAGGCACTAGGGGAACATCATTGGGTTGAAGGCCTTAGTGGTGCAAGCATTAAGGGGACTAAGTGGAATGGAGACCCCTTCTACTCACTAAGTGACCCCATGCACTCATGTGTGCATGATGACATTAGGATGATGTCATAAATGTGAAATAACCAACCTAAATAACCTAAATAGCCTCTAGGACCCTAAGTAACCATAATGAACCATGTAGGAAAAACCTAGTGGGAAAAAGGCATACAACAACACCTTGAATTTTTTCTTAGCATTTCATTTCAAGAATACTGACACACTAATTGTCCTCTCAATTTTAACTGATTTTTTAATGATCACCCTGAGCTTGTGGGAAACATACCCCCAAGCCTCCTATATTTTTATGATGATGAGTCCAATGAGATTCCCCTTAAAATAAATAATTAGACCTCCCTTCTAGCATGATAACTTAATTACTTCCTTTATTTCAACCCCATTCTTACAATAAATTGATTGACGAGTTCCTCACCTCTGTGTTCATTCCCAAGAAACCTAGTTCCCACTCTTAATCTAGTGACATAGTGTCTAAAACCATTCACATTGATCTACATAAACTTGATTATATAATTAAGGCCATCCCCTATATGACCCATTCTTATATGCCTACACTTAGGATAAATATAGGGAAATAATCCATAATCGTTCTTCTTTTTATTTCTCCTACAATCCATTTTCATCTTCTTATTCCATTAACTTATTTGATACCATATACTCTCCTCCTACTTTATCTAACATTATTCCTCTTTAAGTTGGTACTCACAAATCAGATATGTGGTGTGTCTCAATTTATTCTCCTCATACTACCTTAATTACTTTTGATCCTATTTAGAGCATGCTCCTTAATCATGATATGAATGCACCATACTAATTTTATATAATTTCCTATCCTTAAATCATTCTTCCTCCAAATTTGTTGGCTATGTTGATACAGTCTACACCAAGGAAGACTCCTAAGGAAATAGTTAGAGCACTAGTTCTTGAGCCTAACCTTAAATTATTTTATAAGGATGACCTATTTGATGAGGTTCTAGACATACCCTAGTATGATTATATGCCTAGGTCAGTGTAGTCCCACACCCATCTACTTAAGTAGAAGAGCCATATTGTGAGTTTCACAAGGTAAAAAATCATTAATTTAGAGATTGTCAAGCATAAAAAAGATTCTTAGCACATTATAAGTCACTAGGATCAATCTCTTCCATATATATTTGAATACCTTAGTTATTTAATCATAGTGTGTATGTTGTTTAAATGGTATGAGGACACACTCTTTGACACATTGTCAACCCCTTTAATAGTAGTTAGATGTACTTCATCCTAAATCAACCTAGTTTTGCAGTGTCTTGAATATTCCTCAAAAGATATCTCTATATTACAACCCCAAGTAAGGGGAATTATATTTTATTTGACATTAATGCACTACACATCATATAGATATATTTAAACCACCTCAACAAAAAAATTTATGAATTTATAAGGCCTACTCCTTAGCCTTCTCAACAAATCTCACATGGTCATTATAAGACAAAGGGGTGGCATTATCTATGACCCAAGCCTTCCATTAGATTAAGAGGATATTTTAAACCTCATGTGGTAGGTTACTCACATTGAGTAATCTTAATAGGCGACCCCATGACCTCCTCCTTCAAGTATTCCTACTTTTTCCATTGAGCTTGTCTATCAGGCAATCTTCATACAAATTTATGAGAAAGTATAGGAGACTATGATTAAATCTAGATACCAATTATATTGAGATTTATAATATGTTATTGATTGTGTTTATTGATATCTATCATATAATTCATGATCACTTATTTAAGTCATATAGTAGTATTCTTCACATTGTCATATGAGTGAATTTCATGTTTATTATTAGCATTTGTTATGTTTGTTGTACATGGATCATGTTTATATCATCATTATTATTCATTTTATAGGGCATCAATTTCCTACATTTATGTCTCATTTTATCGTGTTACATAACTTTACTTTTAACCTTTGATTCTCTTGTAGAGCTTAGGTAACACATTTGGGTTTCCTTTTTATTACATTTATCATTATTTATCATTTATTGCCTTAGTATCCTTGTGATAATTTGGCCCCTATTTATTTTTCCATAATTTTTTGGATGACCATTTACTTTATGTAGAAATTATTTTATTATTATATAGCACCTTAGTCTTGTATACTTGAAAAACTCAAACCTTGGCCATTCCTCTTAGTTTTGGGCCTTTCCCCCTTCTGTAAGTCTTGCATCTACTCTATCTTGTGCCCATCAGCTCATATCTTATTTTGACTAGTCTTATGTTGATGACATAGAACTTATATCTTGTTTAGAATGCTTAAAATTTACTTATCTTCCACCTTTGCAAGTTCTCAACATGTACCTTTTATCCTACTCCCTAGACACTTGTGTGCTAGATAGAAACCTATGTCGACACATGTGTCTTGCTTCGACGTAAGTGTCCATCAACGTAAAATTCATCTAATTTGTAAATGAAATGTATTCTAATGGTATCCCTAAGTAATTTAATGTGAGTTATTACTCCAAATAGATTGATATAACTACAAGATCAACCCTCATGCATTCCTCTCATAAAAAAGACCAAAGCAACTTATGAAAAGCACTCTATCAATTATTCCATTGATCAAAGCTACACTATTCTATATTATTTAAATATTATTCATAGGTAAAACACATCTACAGGTTTGAAGTACTGAAAAGTAACATCCCAAGAGCCCAATTTTTCAAGTTACAATTTAGGTTATTGTTGTACATTTTTTCCACATATTGCATGATTCACACACAAGTCAACATGTAGGGGAGAACTACATATGTATGTGACTCTCTTCAGCAGTGCTCATTGATAGTGGGGTTTGTGGGGCAACTTGATACCATGAGGCCACTAACCCATTTTTCCTAGGGCATCACTCAAGGTCACCATGAAGAGGAAGAACCAGGGTTTTTCGTTTTATAAAGAACAATAGTCTATGACCTAGATATGAATTCACCAAAGTGAAGGTAAATCCAAACCTAGAAGCATCCAAGTGGTTTTATCCTTTTTCATAAGGTATTCAGTAAAAGACATCTACGTCAAACATAGACACTAGTGTTTACACAATTGTCCTATGCTGACACAAGTGTTCACAACTACAGAGGTAAAGTTTCTGAAATTAGATGACTGTTCCATGATCATCTTCTATCTTGATTTCTGCTTGTTCTAGATCTAGAATTGTTATAACATCAAAAATAGCTAAGTACCTTTTTATATAATTTTAAAATTTAACATAGTTACACTTTCCATATTTTGACTATCTCAGTTTAAATAGTTCAACATATATTTATATCTAAGTTTAGCATCTAACTGCCCTATTATATATTTGATTATCACCCTTGTGCATTTCATTTCTATACACCCCTTTAAAGGCAATCTAAGGTTAACACCAAGCATTTGGACATCCATTTTAGGGTTAAAGATTTTGTGAACCTAATCTTTGAACATATTTTCCCTAGGTGTATCCTATTAGATGTTTCTTGTCTATCTTGTCCTAATATTTGTGTTCTTTACCTCCCTTATCATGGATGAGATTGATTTCTTTGATGACTATGCTTATGAAACTCTCCAATTCTCCCTCAATGAAAGAATTTAAATCGAATACTCTTGCATTTTTCCAAGTGCTAAAGCATGTAATATAAAAGTTTTGAATGGTGGTTGTTGAAATGCTCCCATAGTTGTTTCTCCCCCAATCCTCATCAATGGAGAGGTTCAAGTCCTCAATTGTAATGACAAAATTACTCTTGGGTTATCTCATTGGACTTTCTCTATGTGTGATGATGATCAGTGGGTTGTTCATTCCTTTGTCTCTTGGATGGAGAATGCTTGTGCCCTTGGTTTCACAAGATATTTTTTCAAGAAGAATGGGTTGTGCTAGATCCAGTGTTAGGTGAACCTTTTGATTGGACCGTATTTTATTCGAAGGATGACCCATTACCTCTTCCTTCTTATCATGTTGATAGGACTTAATGTTCACATTTTTATTGTGTATTTTGATAATCAACTCTTACAAAAGTTTGTATATAATCATGTTTTTAGTCAACATTGATTTTTGGTTCTCAATACAAAATGATTATCATTTTCTTCTAAATTATCTTATTCTTAAACTCACTATTTTTAACATTTAATGTTCATATTTTTTATTATGTGTTAAGATAATCAATTATTTTAAAACTCTTTATATACAATTACAATTTTGGTCAACATTAATTTTAGATTGTGAATACCGATTAATCAACAATTGAGTTGTGAATACTAAACGATCAACTTTTATTGTAAATTATCTTATTCGTAAACTTTAAAAATAATAATAATTGGTATATATGAGAGGACCCAATTAAACCATAGAAACAAAATGGTTCTCATCAAATTCAATTCTTCCCCTTTCTTTTTTTGGGGGGTGGGGGCACCTCATAATTGTAAAGGTTCTTGTTGACATCACCAATATCGACATATGGAATATTTTTTTAAAAAACAACCGTTTTTACCCATTTCCTAAAATATAGGAAATTAACCATGAAATGAAAGCGTATACACAAGAAAATATCACAATTCTTAATATAATTACACAATTCTTAATATAATTACTCGCTTAAGAGAGGAGTTACATAGTTGCAGAAAATATCACAAATCTTAATATAACTACCCCCTTTATTACTAGAGATAACCTAAAGCAAGATTAAATTCGTAATCCATCTTGCTGTGGGAATAACATTAATAACCACACAAATACTACTACTGGAATAGTCTCTGTGTAATCTATAAATATGACATAAGTGTATCAGGTGCTGTGACAGGGGCAATCGGTGCATGTGCAGGATGGCCCACATTTGCAGTCATTCTCACCCATCTCAGATTCATAGCTGCAACACACAGAACAACCAATACAATTATACCACAATATTAAAACTACACATCTACAGTGATACCAGTGTGGAATCAAAACCCTAATTTGGGTAATAATTCTTGAAAACAAAATTATGCACAGTGACAACAAAAACAAAAGAAAACCCACCTCATGTTGTAAGTTGTTTCAACTATCTCTACTCCAAAGCTGTTGCGCTTCTTGCTGCCACACACAAAATATGTTGTTATTGCTATACAGAAAACAATATTCAGGGAAACAGAGGCAACTAAACTATGATAATAATTACAAAATCTTCAAAGACAGAAAGAGTGATAGAAGACTTACGTGCATTGGCTCTTGTCAGCGCAGTCACAATTTCCACAGTCAGAAGACATCTTGGAAAGAAGAAGACTGAAATTCTGATCTCAATATAAAGACTGAATGAATATTGGGATTGTTTTGTGTGAAATGCAGTTGAAGGGTCAGATATATATAGAAGGCAAAGGGTAATCTATCCACCAAAATTGTGGTAGCGGTGGGGAGAAATTGCGTGGCTGGTGGGGCGAAATTGCGTGGAAGCCACGCTCCTCCTCGAAACTTTCAAAGAATCTTTGACAATAAGGATAGTAGGACGTTGAAAATGGGCTCTCATATCCAATAAGGATGGTAGGACGTTGAAAATGGGCTCTCATATCCAATAAGGATGATAGGACGTTGAAAATGGGCTCTACACATATCCAATAAGGATGGCACGACGTTCAAAACGGGCTCTGCACGTATTCGCTCAAGTATATGGATATTTTCGCTCAAGTATATGGATATTTTCCACTGTATATGGATATTTTCCAATTTTTCTTTTTTTAAATTATGTTTTTAATTATTATTTCCTTTTAGTATTTTTTTTTGTTTTACCTTATAAATTCGCTTCGGAAATCATAATAAGATACGATTTGGTAGAATATTGCCCTGTAGTCATGAATATTGACATTACATATTGAAAGCTCATGTTTTCTTTTGGGATGATGGCTTTGTGTTGTAACGTTTGGTTCTGTAAATTGTATACATATATTTATGTATATGCACTCAAATGTATATGAAGTATTCAAGTTTTTGTAAAGCGAGTGCATATCATGATATATGTTTTTATGATTTATATTGATGTGCGAGTATATATTATTGATTAATTTTTTTCATATCTTAAAAATTTTGAATCTCTTAAATTGGTAGTCTGATCCAATTTTCTGTTCATGGAGGTTTATGTCTTTATGATAAGTTTATTGTAATACCCCGTTTTTAATATGCAAGATGTGATGTGTAAGTCACTCATCTCAAAAGAAGATTTAATTATATCATTTCATGTATAAAGATAGAATCATGTATAATCAAGTGAACATGCAAAGAGTGTGGCATCAAAATAATGTATATGTTAATAAAGACACATGTACATGTAACATATGTAATGCAGGGCATATAAGTATCATGTCTAAATAGGTGTGTTAATGAAGCATACAACAGTGACCATCATTGAAAATATAAGTGAATTAGACTATATGGTAAAGGTGCATGAGATGGATCATGACACCACTCATTCTCAACAAGCTCAAGAGTTAGTGTCACACATAAGGCCAAGAGTTACATACAACGGATATGAAAATGTCGTAACAAATAAGGCCAAGGGCCACAATCAAGAGACACAAAGATGTCACATTCAAAGGATATATAAAATGTCACATCAAACAAGTCCAAGGTCTACACGTAAGGGACATAAAGATCTCATAAATAAGGGGCATGAAGATGTAGCATCAAATAAGGCCAAGGGCCACATACAATAGACAAGCAATGAGTATCTATTATACAAGAGTAAAAATATCAATAAAGTATTGAAAAATTAAAGACTAGTCTACATCCTCCATATGTATCAATGTAACATCATAGTATAATAGTATATCCATGTAGCACTATGTAAGATATGAGTAACTAAAAAGATATTTTGTGTAAACAATCTAGATGTATCACATGATAGAAAGATCCTAGAAAAATATAACATATAATATTGAATCCTATAGAATAAGATGCCCCCACTAGTAGCTTGGTCACTACATAGAGAATATACCAATGTATATATGTCCATGTTTACCTTGTATATTCTACATCATACTCAGATATCGTGAAATACATGTGTGTATGAATAAATATGCCATATCCCAAACATGCGATAAATAACATATGTAAATAGTGTAATATAGTAATAACGTCATGCTCAGATCTTGATTTTTGTTTTTGGAATATTTTGAATTTTATTTTATTCTCTTGATTTTATTTTTATTTTAGTTTTTAGTTTTTTTAATGCTTGGAATTAGTGCTCATAATTGATCTAAGTAGGTCATCCTTGTTAGGATTGAAGTCGATATATTCTAGATTGTCCTTGAGAATATGTAGTCACATTTCCTCTTCTTCCATTATCTATGATTGGTAATATTTTGTGCTTATTGTTATCTTTGAAGTTTTTTCCTTTTAATGAGTGTTAATTTCATTATGTTGATTCTTGATTATATTATATCTATGTGTAAAAGAAATATATTGATATGTTTTATCCACTATAACCTGCATAAGGTATAATTCCAATCCTAATGTGTGTGCCAAGTGGGTGGTAGGTTTCACCCATCTGCATGTATCAATGACATTTGAACCATAAGAAGTCAATATGGTAATATGTCCAAAGAATGAACCATGATGCATGTTGAGTAGGTATTTAATGTTGATCCCCAAGTGTCATAATAATGTGATAGTACATACATTTTGGAGTTGGTCTTCATCAATATGAATATTTTATTGATATGCACCTTATATATATGTTGTAATGGTCAAAGCATCATGTCAAGATTTTTTATGTTTGTTATAGTTGAAGATGGTGTCTTACAGAGATTCAAGTGAGTGGTTCCTATTGTTATTGATTCTATATTACCTTAATGATGCTGGGATGCTCTGAAGCCTATAAAAGGAAGCTGAGTTTAGTTGAAGGGGAGGAAAATCTAAGTAACAAATATCTGGCAAAATAATGTTGGATAATTGCATTTAGCAATAGGATTTAAGTCAAGATGCTTTTTGACGCTCCCCTTTGTAATACCCAAGTTTGCTTGTGAGCTTGGGCCTTAGCAGTTTATGTTGAACCTTTACTCAGTTTATATGGAATATGCATGTAGTGTTGTTTATCTTATTTAATGAATAATGCATTACTTAAATGGTTAATGAACTAATTTTTTAATTCTTTGAATGTTTATTGATTGTATGTTACACTCTGTTGAATGTGTAGTTGGATTCTCGTAAGTTTCTAACTAGGTTCATTCATGTCAAACCTATAGCTGGAAATGAACCCCATGCCAAGACATGAAATGCGTTAAGGATGGTTAAGACTTTGTGCCCTGAATGACACCCGTGCCTAAGCACAAGACCATGCCTAAGTCCTCTAACCAGATAACTAGTTGGCCCTCAGGTGTCTGAATGTCAGTGAGCCTATGAAACCTAAGGTTTGTGCCCATGAATGCACAACCATGGCACAACTAGCCCAACACAAACCCCTGTCCCTTTTCTATTACATTTTGGGTGAGAACATAAGGCTTTCACCTTATGTATATTGATGTCAGTGTAGTCGAGTGCTAAATGTTGAGCACCATAGGAATAGTTAGGGCCTGTGCCCTTCTAAAACAAGCCTAAATCTACCCTGGATGGCTAGGTAAGTGTGTGACTATGCCCAAGACTAAAAATGATATTTTTCTACAACATTTTGGTTCCATTGCCAAGACCTATTGAATTTTATTGTTACAATGGTGTACCAAGATAATGTTCTGACTCTCCCTCAAGAACATCGAGTGCTAGATGGAATGAGTAGAAGACAACTTTGTGTTGAGGCATCCAACTTGTAGAGGGTAGAACCGAAGGAAGTGGGTCCAAAACCACTTGTATGATGCCTTGTATGATGATTATTTTATGAACTACCAGAGCAAGTGTACCATTGGTTGGCTACTTATGCAACACATAGAAATTGGAGTTATGGATAGCACCTCAAGCAGACAAAAGATCACCTAGAGAGGATTGATAACTTATATGCCACATGGACTAGAGCCATGGACAAATGGTGGCAAGGGGTGTTGAATAGCTACATGATTGAGTTCACGGTATTGATGTACGTCTGCTGTGAAGAAGTAGAGTACCAATTCTTGCATGAGCCCAGAGGTGCATTTGTGAAATAACTCATCATCAAACTAAAAATTTTGATGGTAGATTATAGATTTTAAATAGTGAGGATGGAAGGATAAAGTCATCTCACATATGAGCATGGTAACGGGGAGGAAGGGGATGTGTAGGTGAGGCACAGTGGAAGGAGATGAGCAGATTGACAATTGAGAGCTCAAAAAATAGGCTTATAATAAGAGGAGGCACAAAATGATAGAAGATATATAACCTATAAGTGTCGAGAGGACCTATAGCAAGTGGAAAGGGCATAGGGAAGGATTTATTGAATGGTAATGGTAGCTAGAGGAAGGAGCCCTTGAAGCCTTGGAATAAGCTCCATAGTTGATAGGTGAATGTTCGAGGTTCCTTCAAAAATTGAGCATTAGAGATGTGACAGATGCACCTACCCCCTTTGAACTAGTAGTACAAGCTCATTTACAAAATCCCCCAAAATAAAATATAAGATTGATAAATGACCTTGTTTTCAACATAGACTTTGATTATTTTTTAAATTTGGATCAAAAATTCATGATTGAACAAGTTATCCCATATGAATAGGTAAGTGAAGATACCTCTAGACGTTAAAGTTCTATCCTAACTAGATAAAATATGAGTGCAAGCACCCTAGTTTAGCTAATGTCAATTATATAACTTAGGCAATAGCCCATAAAAAGTGGCCTTATGCCACTAGTCAGTAGTACAATGCCATCATCTTCTATGGCACCCATAGTAACCATCAAACCAGTACCTGGTCCAATGAATGGAAGCCTTGGAGGACCAACACTAGAACAGAACCAAGAGGACAATTATCTTAGGCATTGGCTGCTCCCCAACCATAGATTTATTACAATATGGCCATGTGCCTACTAGAATACTGAGGCATAGAAAATATCATAGAGCATGTGCTTAAGTGTGATTTATAATGGTACGCTTGGTGAATAACTCAATCCAAGCATAAAGAAACTCATTTTATGACAACCTTTCTTAATTGTGCCCATACTTGGTATAGGAAGTTTGATCCTAGGCAGGCTATGGCTACTTATAACACCTTGAAGGGGGCCTTTTTGAAGGATTTTGATATACTTGAATTTGAGCAGCAGAGCATCGCTACACTAAAAGAGATCAACCAAGGATTGTTAGAGAGCATATGCTTGCATGATGTGAAATTCAAGACCCTCCTCTCCAAGATTCCTTGTGGCATTCGCTCCTCCTATCATGTACAATGGTTTGTTGGAGGACTTCTAGTGCCTTTCAGAAGGGTGTTATCCATGAATACATTCACAGACCCTCAGGAAGTGCTTGCAGCCATACTTAGAGTTGAGTCAGTTAAGAGCAATGATACATGCATTAACCCAATCATGGAGGCATAGATTATGTCTATGATCTCCTAACTTTAGAAGCTAGTCGTTAGCTCATTGTAAGATGCTTGAAGTAGGTTGTGGTCTACTAAGTTCAATATGGAGGGGTATAATAGAAATAACTACCCTTGAAGGAATGTGTAAACATTGATTCTCAGTTGTGAAGTTTATCACAAGGTACATGATGTTCACAACTACCCCCTATTACAACATGTTATTCAGATCATCATAACCATCTATTACAAGGTGTGTGATGTTTACACTCACAACACAACTGACTATTGAGTAGTTGATATAATGTGCTAGAACATGGAGAGAGGTGCATGATAGGAAACTATAACAACCATAAGGTAGGTGAACTAGAGAAATGAGGGTTATGGCCAATAGAATACTAGCTATGAGAACCAAAGAGGTCCTAGAGGGTGAGGTGGAGGACATGGTGGAGGAGGATTCCCATTGTGATCATGTTACAAGTGTGGGTTGACTAAACACGATTAACACAACTACCTGACACATCCAATGTGTAGGTATTATTAAGGAACACATGTGGTTGAGGATTGCCCTAACTTGTACAAAAAGATGACCCAAGGTATAATGGGCACTGATAGGGGCACATGGATGATAAGGCACAAGCATAAAGATATGAAGTGGGCTCCAAAGGTGTAGCTAACACATATAGATCCAATCAAGGTGTGGGCAACCACATAGTGTGGGTTCACCACTTAGTTTCCAACTATGCCAACATAAGAGTTGTACCTAGAATATGGTGAACTAAGATGTACCAAGCACATTGTATGTCCTGAGCTAAAATTTTCTCCCTACCCTGACACAATTTGTCAAAAGGACATCCTACAAAAAGCCATAAACATAATAAAAATTTTTTAGGGAGAACTCTAGTTGGCTAAGGATCTAAAAGCATAGGCTACCACCTCATGTAGAAGGCAAGATAGTCATGAGGCTAAAGTACATGATCTGATAGAGATCTTGCACCTCCTAAAAATGGATGGGATGCTTCCCCTAATGAAAAATTTTCTCTTAGATAATGTAAGGAGAAATCCAAGTGAAGTTTTCAAGGCCCATGTAATTAAAATTATTTCCACGCATATGGAGTGGGTACGTGAAATAAGGCATGCTCAAGATGTAGAGTATAACCAAGAACTACTATTAAATACCACCATCGATGGCTAGTCCATCTATGAGGTACTGAACAACACCAACATAGAGGTCAATGTCCTAACCAAGAATGTATGGGAGAAGATGGGCAGGCTAGCCTTGAAGCCTTCTCCCCATGTACTTTTCATGGCCAAAAAGGACTGAGCACAACTGATCTAAATTCTATAGGGAACCATTATAAATAATATGGGTACCAAATTCCATGTTGACTTTGAGGATTTTGAGTTAGCAAAATAAGATAACTACCCATCACTTGTAGGAAGGCCTTGGTGTTATGACAATAATGCATATATGCACTTTAAGAAGTGATACATGACCTTAAAAAATGATAAGGAAAGGGTAGTAATCCTCTTTTCAAGTGATCAAGGACCCCCTATGCAAAGAGAATGGATCTGTAGGATGAGATCAACCATATTTATAACATCACAATGAAAGGCATCAAGAATATCCATCCCTTTGATCAAGGAGTGTTTTCCTAGTAGGATGGGTAGTCATCTTTAGACACAATTGATGTTGTTTATGACTAGTGGGTTAAAGAGGCTTATGAGGCCACTAGTTGTAGCTGCCACTTGGTGTGTATAAAGGTGCCAGAGCTAGTGAGGACTAGCTAGGTCCAAACTGAGTGCACTCTAAAATGATGGGTCCTATGCTAGGAGAAGAAAGCAAAAGGGGTAGGTTGTTTAACCAAAGGCAAGCTTGTAGTGTTCCCAATGGAAAGGTATGTCAATGACCTCAAATCCTATATCCCCAAAGAGATAGATAGAATGGGCATACTTGTGTACACCTTGAGGAACACTATGTATTGGTGGGTAGCACAAAGGTCTAACTTACTGACTTGGCTAGAGGTAAAGATGGCCATGTGCACTAGGTTCAAGAGAAGTAATGATAATTTGGATATCTTGGCATACTCTGATGACTCTGACCCCATGGTACATATGTGCTTATGCAAAGAGACATGGATTGACTATGACACAACTTCCCTAAAGAACTTATGGGTACACACCTTTTATAGGACTTTGAAGACATGGGTGCAAGCATGGTACGTGGTCAATGAGACAGGTCGAGAGATAACCACTTGGGAGGACCTTAAGGAGAAGTTTGTGTATACCTTCTCCTTTTCCTTATAAGACTTGGAACTAGTTAATCCTTTGCAAGTAGTTTGGAGGTTGGTGTTCGAAGACACCATCATCCATGAGGGGTGCTTGAAATACATGTTTGGAGAAAAAGGGTTGGCACTCCTGACCTTCTTTGAGGAACAAATTATCAATAGTGACTCAAGTGAGGAAGATGATGAAACTTGGAAGGAGAAATACTAGAAAATTTTGACCACGAGAAGAAAGCTCGTGCATTAAGTAGATGATAACACTCCCAGTGAAGAAGACCCCACTCATCTTAATGTTGAAACAATAGAGGGAACTTGGCAAGTTGAGGACTTGCACCATGAGAATAATGAACCATATTACACCCCACTTAAGACTATCAAAGTGGATATCCATGTAGAAAGAGAGCCAAATATGACTACTCTAGGTGCCTATTGCTCTGATGTAGAGCTGACATGCATCCAAAACCTCTTAAAAGAGTTCTGAGACTTATTCTCGAGGACATATCAGGGTATAAAGGGCACCCACCTATGCCTTGGGAAGATGATCATAAAGTTAATTGATGTTGCAAGACCAATCAAAAAGTTCCCCTATAGGGTAAATCCCAACCTCTATGCCAAGGTCAAAATAGAGATCAATGTTATATTGGGCACAGGGGTCATTTACCCTATGTAAGAGTCTGACTAAGTAAACCCAATGGTAATAAGCATCAAGAAGGATTTTCACATTCACATTTGCATCAATTAAAAAATGGTGAATGCTACCTACATCAATGAACCCTTACCAAATCCATTCACTGATGAAGTCCTGGAAGGCATCATAGGTTGTAAAATCTACACCTTCACTGATGGATTCTCTAGCTACCACCAAGTCTAGATTGAGGAAGAAGACAAGCCTAAAACAAATTTTGTGATTAAATGGGGTTGTTTTGATTACAACATGATGCCCTTTGGTCTCAATAATGTACTCTCCATGTTCTCTAGAGTGGTGATCATCATGTTCAAATATATCATTTACAGGTTCCTCCAAGTTTACCTAGATGATTGGATGGTGTATGGCCTCATCAAGGACCATTGTGACAACTTGTACCTAATGTTTGAAAGGTGAATGTAGCTTCAAATATCCTTAAAATTGAAAAATTGCATCTTTGCAACACCATTTGGAACCCTATTCAGGCACATCATCTGTAAGGATGGTTTGCTTATTGATCCAATGAAGATCACCATCATCATTCAGCTACAAACTCCTTCCACATAATAAGACATTCGTGCCTTTCTTGACCACTATGGATATTACAAAAAAATTATAAAGAGTTATGTGAAGATTGTGGCACTGCTAGAAGAGATTGTGTGCAAAGATGAACTTTTCTACTAGGGCAAAGTGCAAGAGGATGCCTTCATGATGCAAAACAAATAGGCCAACCTTTGGGAGGCCATAAATTTAGAGTCATAACTCTATTTGAGCTCTTCTACATGCCAAAACAATCATATCAAAAAAAATTATTCTGACCTAAGCTGCTCTATCCACTTATATTTGATTTTGATATTTCTCAAAGGCCAAACATGATCATCTAAGGGTCCAAACTTAATGTTTAATGATTTTTTCAAAAAAAATTCTATTTTTAGAAATTGTATATATTTAGAATCAGAAGTCAAATTCATTTGAATTTCATCCTATAGGCTAAATTTAGTATTTAGTTTATTTTTGGAAATTTTTAGAGCCACGCACACATGCATGCAAAACTTACTATAAATAGTGGCTATTAAAAATAGACTTTTTAGATTTTTTTTAAAGTTTTGTATGTCAACTCTAAATTTTGAGTTGAGGATTATCTAACCATGGTTTGGGTTTGTAATTATTTCAAGAAATCAATATGAATCAATTCTAATTATTGTTTCAAGATCTTGGCCTATTGGTAATTTTTTTATTCTTGATAGTTTTTGGGTTCATTACTTTGAGACCCTGAAGCTCAGATTAGCTAGCACATCTATCTTATAGTTTCCTAATTGGAAAACACATTTTCCTATCCATGTCAATGCTTATGGATTTGTAATTGGCACAATTTTGGTGCAACCTAGTGAGGGTAAGATGTATCATCCCATCTCCTTCATCAATAGAAAGTTAACCTCAACATAGTAGAATTACATGATGATATAGTGTGAGTTGCTCACCATGGTCATTACCTTGCAAAAATTTAGACAATATTTGTTGGAAACCCCATTCATCATTTTCAATGATCATGAAACACTCATGTACCTCATAAACAAGCATGTTCTACATTAGCACATATATAAATGGATAGTTCTATTCTAAGAGTTTCAGTTCTCCATTATGGTTAAATCGGGAAAGAAAAAATTAGGGCTAGACCATTTAACTTGCATTAGTTTTGGTGATGTGATAGTTTCAATTGAATATGTCATGTCAGACATGAAACTATACAGATTCTAGCACATCCTTGAGGATTTGGGGGAGATTTTCACCTTTCTACTATCTAGAGTTACACCCCAAACTATGGCAAATAAGGAAAATAAATAACTAGTAGTTTAATTCACCCCTTTTCAACTCATCAGTGGAGAACTGTTTAAGTTAAGTAGAGATGAAGTTTTGCATCAATGTGTCTTACAGCATGAAAGAGACTCCATATTTCATGAGGTGCATGAAGGCATAGCAGGAGGACATTGTGCTAGAGACATGATGGCAAGAAAAGTGTTGCAGTCAATTTTGTGGTGGCTAAGTCTATTCCATGATTCCAAGGACTACATTAAGGCATGTTACATATGCCAATGCATAGGGAAATCTAACCATCAGGATGAGATGCCCCTCAGTCCTATTATTTTCCTAGTGCCATTTGAGAAATGGGCCATTGATTTTGTTGGGTCGATAACTCCCACAAAATGATGCACATGTGCAAGGTATATTTTGATGGCCAATGATTATTTCACCAAGTGGGTTGAGGCCATGCTAATAAAAGACTACATAGCTACTAAAGCCACATGATTCATCTAGTAAAACATAATAAGCCAATACAGGTGCCTACTCATTCTGACTAGTGATAGGGGCACTTACTTTATCAATGAAATGATGCACATCATATTAGCTAAGTATATGGTGGTAATCCACAAAATGACCCCTTATCATTCGCAAGTAAATGGCACAACTAAGGCATTTAACAAAAAATTAGGAACATGACTCATGAATATATATGGCATTGGTCACAAAGATTGGGATGATTGAGTGTTAATAGTGATATGGGCATATCACACAACCTATAAGTCCCTGAACAAAGCTACATCATTTTAACTAGTGTTAGCACTGAGGTAATACTATCGATGGAATTCTTGGTACCATCATTGTGAATCACATGCATTGGTTGATTACATGACCAAGATTTACTAAATGTAAGGGTAGAAGACTTGGATCACTTATATGAGACATATACCCAAGATAAGGGAAGCCAACAAATAGAGAAGGCACGCTAGAAGCTCTAGCATGATAAGCATATAAATAATAAGGTGCTAACAGAAAGAGCATTCATTTTTCTCTATAACTCTAGGTATTTCAAGCACCCACACAAATTATAGATAAGGTGGATGGGCCCCTATATCATCCACCACTAATTAGAGACAGGCACATGCAATTTACACACATTAACTAGTGAAATACTCCCTAGGCATTTCAATGAAAATAAATTGAAGCCATATCAATAATAGGGTAGAATTTACACCATAAGAACATCAACTTGCTGGTAACTAGTCATTTTGATTTAAGATGATAAAATTAACATTTGGTGCAATCTAAATAGTTCTTTTTTGTTTTATTATTTGAGTGTTAGTGTAAAGAGTGAAGAGGTGATGCTTTTTAGCCCACTGATAATATCTAATGGCACTTCACTCATAATTATAGTTAGGTGAGTTGATCAGTTACACTTTCTAAGTACGTGAGGCTAGACACCTAAGTTCTAGGTGAGTAAGGATTGGCAACATTAGATAAG
Source organism: Torreya grandis (assembly GCA_037957365.1). NCBI lineage: Eukaryota > Viridiplantae > Streptophyta > Pinopsida > Cupressales > Taxaceae > Torreya > Torreya grandis. Next base: position 1,879,108 of record JARHVA010001506.1, read on the forward strand.
GGAAGTGCACTAGACCATCATGCACCAGACCCCAGGTGTAGGGTGATTTAAAGCACCAAAATAGAGATTCATCTAGCCTTTGATGCATGAATCCAATCAAGTGAGTCAAACCCTTGTTCTTTATAAATTTCCTAAGGCTAGACATATAAGTGGTGGGTACATGAAACTTGCCAAACTCAAGAAGAAGATGCACAAAATCTAGGTGTGAAAGAGATAGATTACAGGGCCTTAGAGGTCCAAAGAAGAACTACTCTAGCATTTTTGTGCATAATACCAGTCAGGTGAGTCAAACCCATTTACTTTTTAAGTACCTAGGGCTAGAAAATTAAGTTTATAGGCACAAGGAGGTTATGTATTTAAATGAAATAAGATCCAAGTGAATATGCACAACATGATCATGCGCGAGAAAGAAAGTGAATACACATGATAGGATTGTGCACAAGAGAACCAAAAAATGAGAATCAAGCACTTGAGGGCTAATGTATGGAATTTTTATGGGGTAGGACATGCCAAGTTAAGATGAAGCATAAGAAACTGACCAAGATAGATAAGTGTGCTTGAAATAGAAGCACATCAAGAAGATAAGATGGAATTGAGGATGTTGAATTGTGAACATGTGAGGCATTACAACCAGGTTACCATATTGAAGGTGAAGTTCATGCCAAAAGAACTAAGTGTAGAAGGGAAATCATCATAGATATTTGGCATCCACCCAGATTTGAGTGGGAAGTGATCATTTGAACCATAATTTACTTCACCAAATTATCGTTAGGATCATTAAATGAGGTGGTGATGGAGGCATAAAGATCCACATTAAATGAGTTGGTGGTAGAGGATTTTTATGGATTTTGCATAATTTTGTAGACTTCAAGAAATCTAGACATTGTCACACCATTAACACACCTAAATTAAAGATGGTAGATAGAATTACGGTATAAAACGTCACACAGTAGACTAGTTTTCATTACAAACTTTGTGTAAACTTGAGATGTTAATCAAACCAGAGTGAACTAGCAAACTAGAGAACCAAAGCATAGAACCCTACTAGAGTGAGAATTTGATCACCCTTTAGCACCTAAAGTGAATTATTATAAATAAGGAGATATTTTTCTCACATTGAAATTGGTGTAGAAAGGTGGGAAAAGAGATTTTTGTAGGAACTAGTTGGAGGAAAAGTGAGTTGTTGCCAAGGATGCCATTAATAGACTATAGAGGAGTAGGAAGAATTGGAGAAGGAGGTAGAGTTGGGAAAGTGAATGTATATTGTGCCCAAGAAAGACTCTTCATCTAGCAAGGAAACTCCCACTTCATCCCAAAGTGAAGAAATGAAGCATGAACAAGCATGGAGGAAGCTTGGCCTCAGCTATGTGGGCATTCAGAAGGTATGGGAGCTGTAGAGGATAAAAGAAGAAATGAAGAAGGCTAGAATGATAGAGGGACTGAGAGATTTAAGACTAAATAAAATCACATGGCAGAAGGAGAATTGAAGGAAGAGCCTAGTGCAGTAAAAATACATGAGGCTCTCCAAGGTGACACTGATGTCATGCTTGGAAAAGTAGGACCATCAAGTGCACCAATCAAAGAAGCTACAACACAACCTCCATAAGATGATGAGGAGTTGAGGCATAAAAGGGAGAATATGGGCCTTGATTAGGATCATATTAAAGTGATGTTAGAGTTTTATTTTAAAAGAGAGGATATGATGGCAAAAGGAATGACCCAAGTATAAATTGACAAATTTAAGGCTGAGGAGATGAGGGCCAAGGAGGAGAGAACCATCATGTTCATGAAGAAGAGGAAGGAAAACATAAATAAGGCCAAGAAAGAGGAAGAAGAAAAGAGGTTGTTGTAGGCATGAAACCCATAAAAGACAAAGTAGTAGAGGCACCCAGTGCCCACACCATCCCAATAGAGGAAACTATAGAATAAGCATGACCTAGTACTGAAGGGGCAACTAGAGACAAAGAAGGCAATGTTGGCACCTCAAAGGAACAAATAGAAAGGGAAAGGAAAAAGTAGGATGGCACCGAGAAGGAACCTAAGGAGGTTCATGCCAAGGATCCACAAAAAAAAGAAGTGGACAAAAAGAAAAATTCCAAAGGACAAAAACCCCTATAGGAAAGAGAAGAAGAAGAAAGCACCAAAGAGGGAAGCAACACCAATGAAGAGGAGTGTGAACTAGGAATTTGATTAAGATGAGGAAATTAGTATTGTGTTAGTGAATGAAATCAAATAAAAAACACATTAAACTAATATCTTCATGCCTAGTTACTAGGGTGAGCTTAGTGAAGAAAGACAAATAAACAAATCAAAACTAAAATAGAATAAAATGCACATTTCTTACCTTCCTTGATGCTCTAAGAGTATTCTTCAATTGGATAACTTAGTTTGTGCTCATGAAGTCCTCATCAATGGAATCTTGGCTACCTCTATCTCTCCTTGGCACCTTTGGCTTTGGCTTGGCTTGGCTTGGAATCAATTTGGCATGGTAACACTAGTTTTCATGAAGCTTTTGGAACCAATCCTACATTATAACTTTGCATAAATTAAGCTTATAAATGATGTTCATGGCCTCTCTATTTATATATTTTTGAGATTGATCAGAATCAACTTGAACTGTCCACCCTGAGATGAAGATGTGTGGTTGAGAATTAATTCAATTTTTTAGAATTAAGTTTATAATTATCCTCATCATGACATTGGAAAAATGGGAAATTAAGAGGCATGGAGGGTATTGATGAGGCATGGAGGGCTGGAATCTTGATATTTGTGGCATTTATGGCCTAGGGGTGTCTTCCCAATAAATGAGGTCACTTGATAATGCAAATATTTAATATTCATTTTCAAAACAAATTATTAAACAAGTTCCATACAATTTTTTATTAGGCTCTATTTTTTTTAATTAGCCCTTAAACATGTTTAAGCACTTTGTGCACAAATTACTCAAATTGATCAGAATGCCTTGTTATTGGTCTAAAATTTTGTTGGATTGGAATTAGAATGTGATGTTAGATGTGTTGGATCTGTTATCTCATTTAGGATGTTACCAAAACCAAATAAAAGATGCACATGTCTCATGTAAGAGATTTGATAAGAAAGAGCAATCCAGAGCATCCAAGTGCAAAATTGGTATTTTGACTCAAAATGAACTGATCAAAGTTAGCTAGCCCATAAATTTCATTACCCTCTTTAGGGATACCCTAGCTAGAATCAACACTTGAATATATCAATTTCATCTTATTTAATGCGTTTTAGTGTTTTTAGGCCAAATTGTGCACTTTAGGATAGAAATTGGTCAAAATCCTAGTTGGAGGTTATCGATGGCCAGTTTTAGGTATCTACAAGGAGTAGGAGTAGACAAAATTGGCCATTGAGAAAGAGGAGTTTGAGCCAAGCTAAAGGGAGAAGGCATAGAAGGGTCACACACAAGATGAGTATTTATACATGTCAAAGTATATACCCTCCAAAGCTATAACAATGTTGATGCACCATCAAGTGTCCTTTGCACTTGATTTCTGTCAGGATCCTCCTTAGAGTACAATTGATTAGCTTTGTATAAGCAACTAAACACATAATTAAACCAAAAGTAATATGTAACTAGAATTCATAAATAACAAAGAATAAGAGATATGAGAAATAATACAATCTATATTAACACTCTTCCAAAAGGAAATACAATGAAGAAATCTCTTCTTCCCACACCTCTTGGGTGTACAGTAATTCTCCCTCAAGAGTTCTCTCTCTCACAATCAATTACAACCAACTCAATTATTGAGTTGTTCCCTCCAATGACAATCAACCCAATGGTTGTTTTTGCCTACCTTCATCCACAAACCTTCTTGATCTTTCACCCTGCAGATCTAATTGGTCTTGCTTACACTGTGTGCTGCAAATCTTCTTGATCTTGCTACCTTGCAGATCTAACTGAGCTTGCACACACACACCCACATATCTTCTTGATCTTGTTACCCTACAGATCAACTGACCTTGCTTACCTATAGATCTTCCTGATCTTGCAATCTTGTAAACCTTCTAGATCTTATACTTGAGGATCTAATCCTTCTTAGTCCTTGATTACAATATAGCCCCATGGGTCTCTTAAATAGATCCCAAACCAAACAATAATTAGAAATGCAGACTCAAGACTAAAATTAGTCTTTACATGCAAACTAACTATTTGTCTAAAATTTGAACAATAGTTCTGGAAACACACAGGTTACCGATGTCGGTTCCTATCTGACCGATGCTGGCTGACCAAATCGATGCCAGTTACTGTGTAGCTGAAGATAACCAATGTCAGTTGGCCTAACTAATGTCAGTTACTCTATAACTCAGCAACCTCCACATTTGCATCAGTGAAGTTTTTAGCTCCACAACTTAACAATTTATGCATAGATGAGCCTCACTTCAATTTGATAATTAAATCAATACAAAAAATTGAAAAACTAGAAGTGGGGCATCAATACCAACTTGTCAACCCCTGAGATATGAACCTAATAAGGTTAGGTAATGTCGTCCTTAAAATGGCCTCTGAGGTAGCATGTAAGAACATTGTTAATGATGTCTGCACCATAAAATGGAAGGATATATCACTTAAGGTAGAAGAAGAACTTAGCACAACAAAGATCAAACTCTAGCAATCGATTGAGCACATGGAAGAGGTAGAGCCATCCCTTTTGGATGATGTTGAAACTTTTAACCCTTCATAAGTGGATAAGGTATACACACTAGTAGAATAGATGCTCCCTTAGATGAATCTAATGCCAGAAGAAGAAGATCGTTGGGAATCCATAAATAAAGAACTAAAAAAAAGATTAATGAGGTAGAATACCTCTTTACATGGCTAGAAGAGTGTGTAGATGATGTTGGTGTCATCTTTTGAAACTTCTCCATTAAGGCATCAATTATCGACACATGCTTCCAATAGGTGAAATGAGAGAAGGATGCATTGATGAAGCAAAAATTCACTGTTATGAGAGTTGAGTGCACATAGATTATGGCATAGGTTAACACTTTGAGTGCCTAGATGAAGACCCAAGATTAATACCTAGAAGAGCTCTTCCATGCCTTCTAGACAAAGATAAGTGAGCAAGGATCCATCCTAGATGGCAGGGTCTAAAAAGTGAAGGAAAGGCTATAGGCCTTCAAGAAAAAATTAGACAACATTGATGTGTTCATGCCTAAGGTTACCTCTATAGAGATTGATTTCTCCATTAATAAATCAAGCTCAAAATATAGGGCTTCGATGACTTCAATATAGAACTATAGTAGAGTGCACCCAAATTTTGCACTACTAAGGCATTGGAAGGATAGTCCGAGGGTGGAATAACATTTTTGGATGGGGTAATATTGGTCCCTATTTTTTGCTAAGTAGTGAATTTGTGCCAACTCAGTAAATACCTAGGCATGAGGTAATCATAGAGGATGATTGTTGTTTTATCTTGTAGTGGTACCATTTGGCTGACAGCAATAACTCTATTTTGAATCAATCATTACTAAGAAGTGGTGCATAACATAGTGACCAATCTTTAAATATAAATATCTCTTTTTTGAATCAAGAAACATTAGGAAATGGGTACATAAGATAATAAATGTGCATTGAATACAAGTCATAGTGGAGGTGGTGGGATGTTTACCTCCAATGCCAGCTTAGTGACCAACTTGCTCCATTTTCCATGATCCTAGAAGGTTCCAAAGCCTATAAAAGGATTTGAGTTTAGTTAAAAGGGGGATGAACTAAATAGCAAAGCTCTATTGAAATAATGATGGATAATTATATTTAGTAATAGGATTTAAGTTGGGATGATTTTTGACACTCTCCTTTGTAATGCCCAAACTCACCTATGAGCTTGGGCCTTAGAAGTTTACATTGAAATTTTGGTCAGTTTATATGGACTATGCATGTAATGTTGTTTAACTTATTTAATGAAGAATGCATTACAAAAATGGTTAATGGAGTAATGTTTTAAGTCTTGGAATATTCATTGGTTGTATGTTGCACTCTATTAAATGTGTGGTTGGGTTCTCACAAGTTCTTAACTGAACTCATTCATGGTGGACCAATAGCTAGAAATGAACCCCATACGGAGACATGAAATGCATTAAGGATGGTTAAGACCCTGCACCCTAAATGACACATGTACCTAAGCACAAGACCATGCCTAAGTCCCCTAACCAGGTAACCAATTGGCCCCCAATAGCCTAAATGTTAGTGAGCCTATGAAACCTAAGGATTGTGCCCATGAATGCACAATCATCATTGCACTGACCCAAGACCTTCAAGAAAAGAGTGTGTCATGGCACAACTATCCCATCATAGACCCCAGACCCTTTTCTACTACACTTTAAGTGAGAACATAAGGCTTGTGCCTTATGTATATTGATGCCAACACAATCGATTGTTAAATGTTGATTTTCATAGGAATAGTCAGGGCCTATGCTCTTTTAAAATAAGCTTAAATCCAACTTGGATGGATAGGTAAGTGCAAGACTAGGCCCATGACTAAAATTTCTAATTTTATACAACATATGTCTATGACAATCCTATTGAAATACCCTTTTTTTAAGATGCAAGATGTGCCTTGTAATTAACTCATCTCAAAAGAAAAGTTAACTATATCATTCCATGTATAAATATAGAATCATGCATAATCAAGTGAACATATGAAGATTATGTCATCATAATAATGTATAAATCAATCAAGACATGTATGTAACATATTTAATGTAGATATATAAGTGTCATGTTTAAATAGGTGTATTAATGAAACATGCAATAGTGACCATTACTAAAAATAGAAGTGAATTAGACTATGTAGTGAAGGTGCATGAGATGGATCATGGCACCTCTCAATCTCAATAAGATCAAGAGTTAGTGTTACACATAAGGCCAAGAGTTTCATATAGTGGATATGAAAATGTCACAACAAACAAGGCCAAGGGCCATAATCAAGAGACATAAATATGTCACAATCAAGGGATATAAAAAATGGTGCATCAAACAAGTCCAAGGGCCACACTTAAGGGACATAAAGATCTCACAAATAAGGGGCATGAAGATGTAACATCAAACAATTTCAATGGCCACATTCAATAGACAAGCTATAAACATATCCTATTATACAAGAGTAAAAATATCAATAAAGTATTGAAAAATTAAAGACTAGTCTACATCATCCATATGTATGAATGTAACATCATAGTATAATAGTATATCCATGTAGCATTGTTTAAGATATGCATGACTAGAAAGATATTATGTGTAAACAATCTATATGTATCACATGGTATAAAGGTCCTAGAAAAATATATCATGTAATATTAAATCCTATTGAATAAGATGCCCCTAGTAGTAGCTTGGTCACTAGATAGAGAATATACCAATGTATATATGTCCATGTTTAACTTATATATTGTGCATCACACTCAGATATCATGAAATACATTTTTGTATGGAATAAATATTCCATCTACCAAACATTAAATAAATAACATATGTAAATAGTGTAATATAACAATAATGTCATGCTTAGATCTTGATTTTTGTTTTTTGAATATTTTGATTTTATTTATTCTCTTGATTTTATTTTTATTTTTATTTTATTTTGTAGTTTTTTAATACTTATAAGTAATGCTTGTAAATTGATGAGTATCTCATCCTTATTGTGATTGAATTTGGTATATTCTAGATTGTCCTTGAGATTATGTAATCACATTTCCTCTTCTTCCATTATCTCTGATTGGTAATTTTTTTTCTTGTTATCTTTGAAATTTTTTCCTTTTAATGAGTGTCATTTTCATTATGTTGAATTATAATTATATTTTCTCTATGTGCGAAGGAAATATATTGATATGTTTTATTCATTATAATCTACATAAGGTATAATTATAGTCCTAATGTGTGTGCCAAGTGGGTGGTAGAAGGTTTCACCCATCTACATTTAGCAATGACACTTGAATCATAAGCAATCAATATGGTAATATGTCCAAAGAATGCACCATGATGTGGGTTGAATTGGTATTTAATGTTGATCCCCAAGTATCATAATAATGTGATAGTACATACATCTTAGAGTTGGTCTTAATCAATATGAATATTTTATTAATATACACCTTATATATGTTATAATATGTTGTAATGGTGAAAGCCTCATGTCGAGGACTTTTTTTGCTTGCTTTAATTATAGATGGTGTCTTTATAGAGATTTATGTGAGTGGTTACTATTGAATATATATCACCTTAATAATGCCTTAATTCTCATACATTTGAAACTTATGTTATAATTTATCACAATTATCTATGTCATGTCCAATGATTTTATGATAATCTCAATACAATTTTCCTTCTTGAAGTGAGAGATTTTCCATAACTCAATGCCTAGTAGATAGTAATGTGATTAGATTATGATCAAGTAATATTTGAAATATTATTCTTGGTTTATATTGAAGATTTATTACATGTAATGGTGTTGAATTTTTTATAAATGACACATCCTCATTATTTATTGAAAATGTATGATTGTTTATTTTTCTAAGTCATATTTGACTTTAGTATCACTAGTCCCTGATGTGAGATAATATTACCACTACTATTTCCATTTAGAATGTAATCATGATCTATCATTGTTGTCTTTCCTTAAACAAAATATTTTCTTAATGAAGTAGAATAGTTGTATTGACTTCCTTGTGTGTGTTTTATTGTTATGAATTAAAATCTTCATATGCTAGTTGTGTATAAGAATACCCTTCAACTCAACTGATTCACCCAACATCACCATTTGATATTGGATTGATTATGCAAAACTTAGGTTTTATTATACAAGTGAATTTATGTGATTAAATTCATAAAGGGTTAGTGTGGATTGACCTTTGTCAATCCTTGTTGATTGACCAACTATTGCACTACATTTCTAATACTCTAAAGAGGCAAAATAATTAAATGTAGTTATATAGATAATGTGTATGTGTGTAATTGTGGATTAGAGTATCTATATTATATTTGTCCTATCTTTACCTTGGTATAAGCATGTAGATGTAATTTTACCTTTACAAAATTTAGATTTAGTTTTAAAACTTCAATAAGTCCAATAAGTAATATTTTATATCTCTTGATAATGAAAAGTGATTTTCTTAAATACCTTATAGTGACATTTTATATATAAGATCCTCTAAATTTTAATTAAGGACTTAATGGTGTGCAAAATCTAAACAAAATAAACAAAAACGTGCCCACACAATGGCCATTACATAAAACATGCGCATAAATAATTTAAATATATAATTGGGCTAGTTTTGTCATATTTGTTCAATATCAATAGTAAATATTGATTATAAATGATGAAACTAAACCTAGGCCTTAAAATAATCTAGGATGAAATAAAGGGATAAATATCTCTATAATATGTAAAATAAATATGACAAAAATAGGAAATAGATGTCACATAGACAAATAGAGTTAGAAAGATAATTAAAAGACCAAAAATGATGTACCACTAAGTACTTAGTTTATAGTTTGAGATCCATACATGCAAGGTTGCCTAAAGGAATTGTGAAATAAGGCTTGTACTAGATCTATATTTCTAAACCTTTTAATTATGTAGTAGAAGATGTCATTTTTTTTGGACTCTTTACAATATATTTTCTTGGAAGGATTGAATTGTTGTATTACATAGGCTGGTAGGGCTTGCATAGAGAAACAACTAGATAAATGTTTAATGTAACAACTAATGCAAAGGAAACAAAGCCAAATAAAGTAGTTGAGAAAATTAGATGGTTGAAGTGTGATGAAATATTAGGTTTTATCATCATGAATGTGTTACATAATATTCATTTCTACAAAAAGGTTTTAATACACTTAGTGAATGTTAGGAAATATTTGAGCATCTCTTATTCAGATTCTAGGAGATAAATAAGACACAAGACATTTAATGAGAATTTATATGTGTTCAATGCTTGAGTGAAAGCTATACGATATAATATTTTAAGAATCAAGAGAGAGAGATTATATAAATGTAAAAAAAAATGTTTTAATGATGTATGCTCTTTCTACATAACAATATTTTGAGAAAGATGTAATGTTATCAATATTTTAAATTGGTTTCTTTCTAAAGATACATGTGTGTGTGTGTGTGTGTGTGTGTGTGTGTGTGTGTGTGTGTGTGTGTGTGTGTGCGTGCACGTGCGGTATTACAAAAATCAAGAAAAAAAACATTTATAACATTCAAAATAGTTGAGCTTATATGTGTAGCCCTTCTTCTTAAAATGATTTACATAATCAATTTCAGAAGTGTAATGCTCAAAAAAATTGGTGAAATTAGGTGTTACCCCTCAACCCCACAATGTCTAGGCCTTTGATAATTATGCACTCCTTAAGTATTGAAGTGGAGGAAGTAAGTTATTGTTACTAAATAGTACCACATGGTGAAATTTGTCTTTACCAATGTGGTGTGCAGGTGTTTAGGAACTTGAAGGATCCATTGGTAGAAATCACATAAGGTTTAATGCACAAATGAATGACACCATGTCCAATTTTCACCAATAGAATTATGTCAGTACAGAAGTGTATATGACATCTATTTGATATGGATTTATGATCTTTAAGGTATTGAAAACTTTGGAATATGTGTTTGGAGTATCGACAACCATTGAACATGATCCACAATTACCATACATTATGATCATTAGCTTGTTGGTATCACTAGAACTGTTTTAAATATGTGATCCTCAAAGATAAAATTATTTTTTAAAATAAATGTCATACGATGCCACCAACTTGGGAATGAAATAATCAAATCAAGCCCAATATACTTTTGTAATACTTGCGATTCAGTATCTAAGTTTGAATTTTTAAGGACTCAGTTTTTTAATTTTTGGATAAAGAATAAGGCATGCTATTTATTATTTTAGTTTTATCCAAGCTAGTAAATCCTTATTATATCTTTGTCTTAGTATTTCCTTATACTAGACATGTATTTAAAAATTATTGTTAAACTCCATGATTTGAGTAGTTTTTAGAACACCTCATTAAAAAATGGGATAAAGTCATCCCTATGGGGACACTTAAGTAACCAAAGAATATAATAATTGTGGAAATATAACCTTAAAAATATAAATAAAAGGGTAAAAACTAGTCATAGAGTTCTAATAGCACCCAAGTCGAATCAACTAGTGATATATCTTCCTCTTCACCACCACAACTCAATCCAAAATAATGAAAAATGTTAGGACATTATATTACTAAAAGGTGTTTTGAAGATTAGGTTTACAATGGGGGAATGCCACAATGCACTAGTTAGTTAGAAAAGGGGAAAATAGAAATATAGAGAGATGATAAATAATTGTAATTAGATCTACCTAAATGATGAGATAATGAATGAAAGTACTAAGAAATAATTTAATAATAAATAACAATGGAGATAGATGAAAAGAATACTAAAATAAAGGCATTGTAGTTGAATTATGAGAATAGGAATAGAGTCTCAAAGTGACATATAAGGTATTTTTAGAATGTGATTTAGAAAAGGGATAAAATTAGTACAATGTTGATTCTGACTTGCTCAAAATTATAGAGTGGACGATTCTAACCTCTACATATTTTAAATACCTTTAAATGTTTAGGTCTCTTTAAAAGTGGATAACACCTAGGATTTTGTCTTTGCTTCATTAAATTTATGACCGTAATTGGTTTATTTTATTCACATTTTTTACATAGTTATTCATTATTTCCTAATAGGAATAAAAGGTATAAGATAGTTGGCTTGGGAAATATATTGGGGAGTTACAACTAAATATCCTACAACCTTTTAATAAGAGATATATGTAGGTGAAAATCTTGTGAGTGAATCCCAATACAAAAGAGATAAAGGACATTATATCCACTCCATATATAATCAAATACACTTATATACCTCACTATTACCTAATCTTGGTAGAAGATGTGATGGCATAAGACTTTAACATATGTTGAGTCAATGTAGGATCAATGTGTAGAATCATTGGATAAATGTACATAAATCCTGATAGGGGTTGATGATTGTGCTTGAAATAATGATCTTTTAATAGATATAGATGTCTAATAATTGTTATGAAATGGATATCGGTAGATTTATTTATATAGGCCTATCTAGGATGCTTCATAAAAAAGCCAACCCTATGAGATAGTGATATGTGTTAATGAATATGTGAGGAATTAGGCCAAGATGCCTATGAAATGAAGATGATTAAAATTTAAAACAAAAATCATTACAATCTAATCATAAATTTTGAAGCATTTATTGTAAAATGAAAATTAAAAATGATCAAAATAGAGATTATGTTAAATAGAGGATGGATGAATAGGATCCTAGTGTTGGAAACTAAAACAATCATGGTGGTAATGAGATCTAGATAAATCAATGCTTCTAATGAGAGTTTAATGTGGACTAAATTTTTATAAAAAATAGATAAATATAAAATATGAAAGAATTTTGGTAAAACATGGTAAAAATGGGATAGAAAATGTTTTTGTAGCATAAATAGATGTATACATAATGTAACACTTTAATGTGTGTGTGTGAATGCATTTTTTCATCAATGTAAAATAAAATTAAGCACATGCTTCAACACTACATAAGGGATGGAACAATGAATAATATGGATGACTGGGATAGGCTCACTCAAATCCTAGTGATAGTAGATATATTATACCTAGAAACAATCATGAATGCATTATAAAGAGTAATAACTAATGTAATGCATGGAGTTACAATTAGTGAGACAAGAAACATAGCTAAATAATGTAGTTGAGAAAATTCTATGGTTACATAAGTGTGATGAAAATTTAAGTGTTATCAACTTGAGTGCAAAATATGAACTTATTTTTTCACTAAAGGTATATTTTGAAGGATTACTTACTGGAATTATATGAGTATACATAATCATTATAGAGGCTAAAATTATATCATATTTCACTATAGAGGTTACAATCACACTAGAATTGATGTGTGATATTATATATAGATTCAAGGCATTTTACAAACATTTTGGCTAACTAATATATAATGTTTTATATAATGAAAATGTATGTATACCATGGCATATATTTAAATATCCTCTAATGAGTAATTAAGAAGGTAAATAAGTGTAAACCAATGGTTACCAAAAGTAATGATGAGTGAAGGGATGAAACCTTTGGATTTTAAAGGGAATATGTTGATGTAAATGGTGTGGGAGAAAAAATAATCGATAACATTCAAGAAATAATAACAAGGAGAAAAGATCATAAAGAGAGGGTAATAAGAGGAATAATTTGGATTATATAAATAGATAGACAATGTGAAGGCATAAAATAAAGAGATATGTGGAATGTGTATGTACATAATATTTTTCACTTTACCTTTACTAATGAATTCTCTTGTAATGACTTTTTGAACATCAATATCCTTGATTTCAAACCTTAAAAGGTGCACCAAGAAATTATTGGGTAGGCCCGTAATGTTTTTCAATAGATGTTGATGCTATATCGTGATTACATCATTTCCACTACTAGTTTAGATTCTTAGATGTCCTACCATTTACCTCCTACCATCATATCCTCATTAAGTTGTACCAATTTTCCTATATCATATGACATCAATCTGGATAATACCCTATATTTAGTTCTTTTTACCCTTCCTATATTATATTATCTAGCCTGATGTAATTTTGATCCTACCTTATAACATATATACTATATCACCCTATCCAATACCATTTTATGTTAGTTAACATATTTCTACTGTATCATCTTGGCTAATACTCTTAATTTAGATTTTAGGGTTGGTTTTAGGTATTGGATAAGTATATATTAGGATTAAATTTTATTCCAATTATATCATGTACACTCTATTTTCTCTATTTTCACTCTCACTTTTACTGCATGTCAAATTTGGAGGAGTCTCTAGACTGGAACATTATCTTGAAGAAATGTATATTCTATTATTCTTTGAAACTCAATTGAAGGATTTGAAAACTGTAGAGTAATTTCTTACTCTACATCATATTTAATTTATTTTTTGGTGCAAGCATTGCAATTTTGGTTCCTGCGCATCGAGGATGAAGCCGCAGAGTTTTGATGTAAAGGACACGTTCATTTTGATAAGTATCGAAGTGCAGCAGAAGCTACCAAGTGTCATCCTCAGAACATGGTTCCTTTTTCCCCTTTTGTTCCTTTCATTTCAATTTTAGCCTAAGTATTAGATTCAAGTGGAAGCGGCCATGTGTCGGCCTCTGAGAGACAAAGATGGACAGCTGGCGACTTCTGAGGACCTCGTTGTAGCTTTTTGGTGAACTAAAAAATGCACCACATGTCAGCATCCATGTATCATAAGAGGCACCTGTGTTTCCTATTTTGACAAAGACTTCTAACGAGCTAAACAATAGAGAGAGCGGAAGGCGCCAGGTGGTAGTTGCAGAGGCCCTGAATTACCTTTTTGAAGAAGCAGCAGAAGCCACCACGTGTCCACTACCAATAGCCTTTATTTCAATGCCTAGGTCCAATGCTTTCCATTTAACGCATAACGACATCATTCATTTTGCTAAGTATCAAAGTGTAGCGGAGGCTGCCAATTGTCACCTTCTGGGTCCCTCTCTACTCCATCCCCAAATAAAGTGGAAGGCACCACATAAGGTGCTACATATCTTCCCAAGAGCAATGGAGGTTGCCACATATCAACTTCTGAGAGACCACCTTCGAGCCTAATCACCAAATGAAGATTGTGGTGGGTCTCAGATGATATTTTAGAGTACCGATGAAGCACCAAGTGTTAACAAGTGAAGACTGCCACATGCAGCCATCCTTTTCTAAAGGGTTGTCAAGGTAAAGAACATACTGAGTTTTATTTCAATAAAGCTACAAAGTATCGAGAAAGTGGGCTATGACAGGTGTCAAAGGTGGGGAATTCCTCAACAAAATATAAAAAAAAGTGGAAGCAACCAGGTGTCATCCTCTGGTGCCTTCTCGATCAAAAGGGGAGGATTTTCATGGATTGACTAAGTGTCCTCACATCCGTCTATCTGCTACAAAAAAGAGGGAGGGAAACTAGGTGGAAGTTATTCCTAGTAGATTGAACAGTCCACCAGGTAGATTTTTGGGGCTCTCAAGCATTGAAAGCGCTATTTGTTTGTCCCCTAATAGTAGAGGTAGAGTAGATAGTTGAGTGGCCAAATAGGGATGGAATGAAGAATTTTAGGCATAAAGAGAGGTACAAGACAGGGATCGCCATATCGCAGTCAGGGCAGTTCCTGATAAGACCAGAATGCATCTAAGGCATTGAATGCACCATATGACTTATCCCTTGTGAGTGAAAGATGGAGAATATTGTACGATAAGGGGAGCGATGTAGGGAGACATCTAAGTATATATAAGGAGAATTGTAAAATCAAAAAAAAGGGGGGATTCTATAGTTTTAGACTTTTCAGAGTTTTGACCAATAATATCATTTGCTTTTGTTCCACTTTATTGAGTTGAAATGTTTATATGACTGTGTGTGTTTCTGCATCTTTTGTATGACTGGAAGATTGAATAAGAAAATTGAACACTATGCCCTTGTTGATGTTATCTGGGTCAATTACAAAGTATTTTATGCTGTAGATTTTCTAGTGTTGTGATTGGAAATGTTATTTGCTTTTGTCTCATTTTTTGGAGTCTGAAGTTCTGCATAATTGTGCGTGACTTCTGTGCCTCTTATGTGATTGGAGGATTCTATTAAGAAGATAGAACACTATGCCTTTTTTGACAATCCCTGTATCTCAACAAAATATTCCCCTGTTATGAGTCTCTATTTCTATTATTCCAATCTTTTACATTGATCGTGCACTTGTCTACTCTTAAATGTAATAGAATCATATAATAGCCTCACTGTGCTCAGGTTAGGATTAGGATTACACTCAGGTGCATCACCATAGTTATGTTTTAATTCCTGCATTTTGTGTTTCTATTTAGTCTCCTATCCCTTTTCTCCAACAACCATAAAATAGAAGAGACCAGCTTGTTTAAAACCTGGAGGTTGTTTCAAGTCACATTGTCCCACAACTTGAAACTTCCCATTGTTGATTGGATAGGATCTAGCACAATTTTATGCCATCAATAGTTTTTGGCACTCCCGATGGGACAAATCTTTCAAGGAGTTGAAGAATTTTGGTGTATTCTTTAGCCAATCGACCTTTGGATGTTTTATCGACACCAACAACGACTCTGAGTCTTTAGCCAATCAAGCGATATCATCATGAAATCCATTTTTGGTATGTATAATTCTATTACTCATAGCTATGAGTCTTATTCTCCTGATATGTTTAATCAAGGACAAACTTCTCTTGGAATTATGTCAAGTAATGAGGATGCACATGGCCATGAGCTAAACTAGTTTTATACCCAGCCTAATCTCATTTTTACCTTCAAGAAAGCATTGTTGGGATTTAAAAAATATGTGTTGGATATTGATAGCAGAAGGAGATATGGCCAAGAGATTCCTTGTCATGTCATCTATCAAGTGAGGGAATAAATAGACCTGATTAAAAGTGAGTGGGACCCCATTAAAAGGGCAAATTGGCAAGAGCTTACATATGAGATGTTATAAGTGTGTGGATTAATTGCGTTCCTAGAAGAGAGGCTAAGTGTTCATGAGAACCAGCCTTACCAAGTCTACCAAACCTCATATTTGCCACCACAAATCCCATATCAGACATATGCCACCCCTATTCATTAGCAGGCTCAAACCTGTCAAGATCACTTCCCCAATAATGCAGAACCTATGATAGCAACAAGGGAAGAGGACCCCAAACTCTCACTTTCCCCTCAAGTCCCTTCCGCCCCTACTTAAGAAGCTTCTTGTTTTCCATCATAGCCTTCTTCTTCATCCCCTTTTGAAGAATAATATATTTTGAAAGAAGTAATTGAGTATGCAGAAGAGTACTCTCAATTCATGGCTAGTCAAGAGGATTCCATAAGTACATATGAGGAAGAAATCACCATAGGTGCCCCCTTTGATGAGCAAGAGGAGAAGCCACAAGATTTTTCCTTAACTTCAGATGAGGAGGAGATCATTTCTGACTTCTTTCTCACTTTGTAAGAGGACATGGAGGAATATGGATACTCCCTTGACCAATTCATTGAGACAAATGACACTATCATTCAGGAAGGCTATGGATTGGCCAGATATGGAGAAGATGACTGTGAGGCCCAAATGAGTATGCAGAAGGAAGGCCATCTTTTAGATTCATCCTTTCAAGAGGATATAGTCATCAAGGATCATACTAATGAAATAAATCTGGAATTTGAAGGAAAAGAGCCAAAAGATAATGGGTATCAAAAGGGACAGAGTGAAGAACAATTAGCCAATGATTTATTGATGACACCCGACAACATGAAGAACCAATATTCGACAAGCATTCAAGGACAAGAAGAGTTCATATATGTCGAATACACATTTTTCTCAGACTCATTCGAGTGCAGGCAGACTCGTGTGGCTGGTGCAGAGAACATTCCATCAATGATATATCCGTTGCAATCACCGGTATGGCAACACAAGTTGGCTTGTCATAAAGAAGACGTGGGAAAGTTTGTTTTTGATCTTGGAGGGAAATAAGGATTTGTAATTAATGTAGTTAGGTAGTTTCCATTCCCACATCACTTTTTTTTTGTTTTTGCTTTCCCGCTTTCTTTTATAATAAGCTTTTTTAAACGCAGAGTCAGCGTCTTAGGAATTATTTAATTCTTTTAATCTTGCCACAATAAATGCTTCCCCAAATCTTTCAAGATTTCTAAGGTACCTTGCACTGCATAACATGTCTGCCTCACTTTTTCCCAAAGATTGAGTAGGATTTTATAATGGTCACTCAAAATTAATGTTATTTGGGACTTGATCAGCCCATAAATACCCCCTTAGAAAATTTTAAAGTTTACAACTCTCAAGCATTCCTGCAAAAATATCTTGCTCATTGCGATTGTTAGCACTTAGTGAAATTTGTTTCAGCAAGCATATTTTCTATCCTGTATAAGATTCATATACCAGATATTGCACAAGACATACAAGGATGGCAGGAGCATCATCTTCTCAGCAAGGAGTAGGGGCACTTGGGTATCTTGATAGATTGCTGACAAGCAAGTCATACATTGTAGCTCCTACATAGCCCCTAAAGAGCTACCCAAGAACAAAATCTTGGAAAGTCGGTTAGACCAGTGACCCATCCAAAGTAAGGGACTATGCAGACATAATCATGGACCCAATTTTGCAAAGAGCCAGTGGCAAAAATCTCAGAGAAGGGGCACACCAATGGTGTCTACAAAAATCCTAAGAAAGGCAGTATGAGACATTTAATATGAGGATCTAGACCTCACAACTGACTCAATTCATTGTCCCAACTATGCCCCCATGCCCAGATATAATTGAACTATGCACGGGCTTGCTCAACCCATAATCTTGCTCCATCCAACAAGGCCCCTTCATGCTGCAAGTCACCCCTCAAGCTATCAGGGACATGCTTGCCCTGCGATATGATGATACTTCCACCTTCCCCACCATTAATAAGATGCAAAGGATGTGGGTGAATTTCAACACTCAGACTCGATTCTTGAGGTCTGAGTTGAAAATGACTGATGGTGACACAACGGTGCCTACGCTCCCCACATTAAGGACTTAGTTCACGCCTGCCAGCCAAGACACACTGTCAATGATGGCTCTCATCTTCAGCATGAAGGATGATGTGGTGGTATACACAGAGCAAATGGCCATCCTCTTCAAGATAAAAATAGTTGACAAGACACAGGAATATCGTCTTGACTTCTCTGAGCACCTCGCCTTCTTGATGGTCGAGCAGCTAACCCAATTTTGGGAAAAAGGGATATTCATATATTCCTCCTTGTTCCATCTAATACTACACTAGAACCTTGACCTCTTCTCCTAATTTATGAGCCTCAACCTATATGACCCAGTCTTCGATCCCCAAAGAACTATACCTGTGTCTTCATGGACACATGATTTATCAAAAACTAGCAACACATGATTTTTGGGAACTATTCATCACCCCTATTCTTAATTGCCATAGCCCTAAGCTTGTGATAAATAGGTTATTCCCAAGTGTCATGAACCTACTAGTCAGTTGCCCAATCCCATGTGATTTCTATTTTGGGGCCCATCACATGACCTTAAGGGTCCATGGATTTTGTGGGGAGCCAGTATTTCTACCAAAAGTTTTGACTCTTCGGTTAGCATTCCTCAAAGTTGTTAGGCAAGTATCTATGGTGGACAATGAATATGGCTCAAGGAAGAAAAAGAGGAGATTATACAATCTCTCTTGGATAGCAGGCAATGTGAGCCTAGAAGCCAAAGAAGCTGAGACCGTACTGCTAAGGAAGCTGACCTCCCTGGGCTTCCTGTTGGTCGAGGATAAGTGGGTTTATGACCCAACATATTACATAGCCTCCTTAGTAAGGACAAATAAAATTTGAGCCAAGATTGTGCATGAAATCTACCCCTTATAGGAAACCAATAAAAATCTTGCAGAAGACACCCCTAGTCTCTATGTTGAGTTGACACACCTGCCTCTCCCACCAAATAGGCCATGGGAGACCTTCTATGATAAATAGAGGGATTACGATCCCAATGTCAAAATGACCTCTAATTTGAGAAGGATGCTGAGGAACCAAGGATGGGATGTAGAAAAAATTGAGGCCTATTGGAAATATAGGCAAGAAATCTCCCAGACCACCCATGCCTTCAAAGGTGTGAACTCAGATGAAAGGTGGGAAGAACTTTGGGATGAATGGCATCCATCCCCTATTTCTAGCCCAAACACAAGCCAAGCACTGGCATTTGGGGTAGAGAAATCAGCTGGAGTAGGACCAAGCCAACAGCCACAGACTTCAGAGCAAACTGTAGTTACCATATAACAGTAAAGTATGGTGTCCCCATCACCATAGGCTTCCTCATCATTGGGAGTAATCAAAGTCCCCAGTTCCCCACATGTGCCATTGACAAAAATAGAGGTGGAAGGGAGATAAACACAACTAGAGGTGGAGACACTCAAAAAAAGGAGGGTATAATTCCAATTAGACCCAAAAGAGGAAGAGGAGCTTTCATAGTGCCCCATGTAGAGCACTGCAACCTCCCCGCAAGTAAGTATTCCTCCCCCTCCTCCCTCTCAACCTATTCCTCACCCTACCGACATAATGCCTCCACCCAGTCAAGCCATGCCTCCTGCCACTATTGCCATTCCCATTTTACAAGCCACCCCCTCATCAATGCCTTAGGCCCTCACATTACCCCATTTCCCCCCTTCCATTCCTAGAAAGATGCCCCTGCAACTCACTCTTACACAACCATTGGCTCTCCAATACAGCCTGCCGTAAGGATTTCCTTTTGTAGGGGGACATATTACATCCCCTTCCACCTTCTAGATGCAGGCTGATGCTGTTAGGAAGGCAAGAGAGGCCTGATTAGAGAAGAAGAGGAGCAAAGAGAATAAAGCACTGGCGATTCCACATTTGAGGTCACAATTCGACCCTATCCAATAGCAGCTAACGGTGACCCATTTGTCACCCAACGTTGCCAGGCTAAGTGAGCAAATGCAACTAGAGGACTACACCATGAATGCAATGGCCATTGACATGTCCCTATTCAAGCCTTAAGACAGAGTCGAGCTGCTGACTGAATCCACTTCTACGGTCACATAAGATTACTTGAAGAAATCAAGGAGACTATAAAAGATGGAGGCTAATTTGGCCCAGGAGAAGGCAAACTATAATAGTTTTGCTGAATAAATAAACAAGAAGGACAATAAAATATCTAGTCTATAGAAATAGTTGTGAGATATTGTTTCCCTCTAGGCTCAACAGGAAATTCAGGCCCAAAATGATTCATTAAAGACAGAGCTTGCACTTGCAAAGGATGCAGTAATAGCTCTAAGATGGGAAAATGTAACATTATAGGGAAGAGTAAAAGGACTCCAACTGTAGGTTAACTAATCACAATAAAGGCTGCTAGAGGAATAGAACAAGGCTATGGCTTTTCAAGCCTAGTTCCAAGCTGAGCAGAAAAGGACCGCACAATTGGCAATGGAGCTGGCCAATAGGTCAAGAGGTGTCAGAGTCATGCAAATGGTGAAGGAGCTCTATGAGTCGATGTGGGCAAGGATATCTTTTGAGATTATCTAGCTCAGGCCACTTTTCACCTTCTTACATAATGCATGGAAACTATGCAAAAGGGTAGAAAATCCAGTATAGAGCACTCTGGCCATGATCTCCCAGAGAGTCACAGACTCTTATTCTTTATTAGAGAAGCTCTACAGCTCAAGGGATGCAACACTAGTAGCCACAGGGATCCCTGACAGAATGGCTACCACAAAATGGGTCAATGAGGATCTCAGCCGCAATGTCGTAGCCAACAGTTGTAGAATCTATCTCGATGTTGTGAAAGAAGGCATCAATGAAATGAGACACCACATTGAAGATTTGGTGCAACTAGGCTTTCCTTCCCCATTTCCAAATGTAAAGATGGTCCTGATGGCTGACCAACTTCAACCATTGTTGCTAGCTAGACAAAGGGATTAGAGAATTTTCCAGAGTTTACAGGATGATTCCTCAACCCCAGAGGTCAAAACTATTTTGATTCCTATTTTCTAGATAGAATCCAAGCTAAAAGCCACTACCCAGGTCCTACAAACCTTTTCACACAAGGATCTCATTAGCTTGGATCTGGCCTTTGATGAATTGTAGAGCAATCAAGGATTATCCAACCATGAGTGGTTTATCTTCCAAACAACGCTGTTGAAGCTGTAAATTTTGAAATTTTAATTGAGTGGGAGTCAGGTTCTATTTGAGTAGTGTCAAAAACCTTGGTGGTCACCAATAACTATAGAGTAATTTCTTACTCTATGTCATATTTAATTTATTTTTTGGTGTGAGCACTGTAATTTTAGATCGTGCACATTGAGGATGAAGCCACAGAGTTTTGATGCAGAGGACACATTCATTTTGCTAAGTATCAAAGTGCAGTAGAAGTTGCCAAGTTTCATCCTCAGAACATGGTTCATTTTTCCCCTTTTGTTCCTTTCATTTCAATTTTAGCCTAAGTATTGGATTCAAGCAGAAGTGGCCACGTGTCGGCCTTCGAGAGATGAAGATGGACAGCTGGCAACTTTTGAGGACCTCGTTGTAGCTTTCTAGAGAACCATAGAATGCACCATGTGTCAGCATCTATGTATCATAAGAGGCACCCATGTTTCCTATTTTGACAAAGACTTATAACAAGCTAAGCAATAGAGAGAGTGGAAGGTGCCAGGTGGAAGTTGTAGAGGCCCTAAATTACCTTTTTGAAGAAGCAGTGGAATTCACCATGTGTCAACTACCAAGAGCGTTTGTTTCAATGCCTAGGTCCAATGCTTTCCATTCAATGCATAAAGGCATCATTCATTTTACTAAGTATTAAAGTGTAGTAGAGGCTGCCAAGTGTCACCTTCTGGGTTCCTCTCTACTCCATCCCCAAAGAAAGTGGAAGGCACCACATACCCCTGACTGGAGAAGTGAAAGGTGCCATGTATCTTCCCAGGAGCAGTGGTCACAACGTATCAACTTCTGAGAGACCACCTTTGAGCCTAATCACCGAATGAAGATTGTAGTGGGTCTTAGATGATATTTCAGAGTACCGATGAAGTGTTGAGTGTCAGCAAGTGAAGACTACCACGTGCACCCATCCTTTTTTAAATGGTTGTCAAGGCAAAGAATGCACTGAGTTTTGTTTCAATAAAGCTGGAAAG
Organism: Torreya grandis; assembly: GCA_037957365.1. Taxonomy (NCBI): domain Eukaryota; kingdom Viridiplantae; phylum Streptophyta; class Pinopsida; order Cupressales; family Taxaceae; genus Torreya; species Torreya grandis. The sequence goes on from JARHVA010001506.1 coordinate 1,901,875, forward strand.
TATCAAGGAAGTGGGCTATGATAGGTGGCAAAGATGGAGAGTTCCTCAACAAAATATAAAAAAAAGTGGAAGCGACCAGGTGTCATCCTCCGGTGCCTTCTCGATCAAAAGGGGAGGATTTTCATGGATTGACTAAGTGTCCTCGCATCCATCTATCTACTACAACAAAGAGGGAGGGAAACTAGGTGGAAGTTATTCCTGATAGATAGAACAGTGCATCGGGTAGATTTTTGGGGCTCTCAAGCATTGAAAGCACTGTTTATTTGTCCCCTAACAATAGAGGTAGAGTAGACAGTTGAGCGGCCAAATAGGAATGGAATGAAGAGTTTCTAGCGCAAAGAGAGGTACAAGATAGGGATTGCCATACCATAGTCAGGGCAGTTCTTGATGACACCAGAATGCATCCAAGGCATTGAATGTGATGTCTGACTTATCCCTTGTGAGTGAAAGATAGAGAAGATTACACAGGAAGGGGAGCAATGTAGGGAGACATCTGAGTCTATATAAGGAGAATTGTAAAATAAAAAAAGGGGGGATTCTATAGTTTTAGACTTTTCAGAGTTTTGACCAATAATATCATTTGCTTTTGTTCCACTTTCTTGAGTTGAAATGTTTATATGACTGTGTGTGTTTTTGCATCTTTTATATGAATGGAAGATTCAATAATAAAATTGAACACTATGCCCTTGTTGATGTTATCTAAATCAATTAAAAAGTAGTTTATGCTGTAGATTTTCTAGTGTTGTGATTGGAAATTTTATTTGCTTTTGTCTAATTTTCTAGAGTCTGAAGTTCTACATAACTGTGTGTGACTTCTGCGCCTCTTATGTGATTGGAGGATTCTATTAAGAAGATAGAACACTATGCCTTTGTTGACAATTCATGTATCTCAGCAAAAGATTCCCCTATTGTGAGCCTCTGTTTCTGTTATTCCAATCTTTTACATTGATCATGCACTTGTCTACTCTTAAATGTATTAGAATCATATAATAGCCTCGTTGTGCTCAGGTTAGGATTAGGATTACACTCAGGCACATTGTCATAGTTAGGTTTTAATTCTTGCATTTTGCATTTCTGTTTAGTCTCCTATCCCTTTTCCCCAACAACCATAAAATAGAAGAGACCAACTTCTTTAAAACCTGGAGGTTGTTTCAAGTCGCATTGTCCCACAACTTGAAACTTCCCATTGTTGATTGGCTAGGATCTAGCACAATTTTATGCCATCAACAAAAACCAAGGAGGTTTCATAGTACTTATAAGTGCCACCTAAGGATATATAGGTATTCTTTATGCATTTAAATTATACAACCTATAATATCTCGTAAAAATTGAATCTTCAAAAATTTGAGCAATCGATCTAAATGTGAAAAATGATACTAAATCTAGCTCAAATCTTACAAATAAAATCAATAGGAAGGAATATAAGGAGAAATCATAAATATCAATGGATTCTTACCATCACCTCACTCCTCTTTGGATTCCCTCTAATATTTTCCAATCAATTCTCTAATGCTACTTAGCTTGATTATGGATTGCTCGACAATGACTTCAAGATGGATAGTTTAATGGCTTCTTTAGATGCTTGGATTCTAAAATCAATGAAAGAGAGTATGAGAAATAGTATATAGAGGAAATTAAGGTAGTATATACTTCAATTAATTCACCTTTTGTTGTTATTGTGTTTGGGGATGCCCCTTGCATTTAAAGAGGTTTTTTAAAGCAATTAGAGGGGAAGTTTCCCTCTCAAATTTCAAATTTGAGGAGGGATAAATTTCTATAGGTTATAAGCCTCAAGATTTTATTTTTGTGGGAAACATGTGATTAAAAAAATTAGGTAAATAAATAATTAGGATATTAAAAATTATGTGGAAAGTGGGGTAAATTAGGAATTAGAACATTAGGAAAATATGAATATGTGGAGATTGGGGTGTTTCATGTAGTTAATATTAATTAATTAATTAACTAACTTAACGGGATGAAGAGGTGATGTTAATACATTATATATGGATTAAGTGTTGATATTACATGATATTAGGCATAATTTAATAAGTTACTTTGGCAAGAAAAAATAGATGCATACATTTTTCACCTATTTGAAAGGGCATTGTGATTGGAAGGAGTAATGGTCTTTTAGAGGAGAAAGATGATCATGAATGGGTGTTAAAAAATTAGTGTACATAGGATTCCCCCTCAAGGGGACATACAAAAAATAATTATATGGATGGCCACTTGAAAATAAGAAATACGAACGAGGTGAATAGATTAGGTAATGATATATGTGAGATCGATGAAGAAGAAGATGAATTTGACATGAATAAGGAGATATAGATTGACAATGCTCCTAGTCGAGACATATGCATAAGGAGCGAGGATGGAAATTCCATAATTACTAATACATCCTAGGGGGATAAACCATAACAAAGAGTGATAAGATAATAGGTTTTAATCTTTTAACATATCCCAAGTAAGGATGTATGCAAGGGAGAGCTGAAATATTGAATGCAATGAATGGCCCATAAGTTTGTTCAACATGTCCCAAGAAAGGGTGTATGTAATGGAGAGCCATGGACCAAAAAATTTTATGAATTAGGCCAAAATATTTCAACATATCCTAGGCAAGAATGCATGCCAAGGAGAGTTATGAGATAAAATGATAAAGGCCATGAGATTTTGATATATCCCAAACAAGGATGCATACTGGGAGAGCATCATGCCAAAAAGATAAGAATTAGATAATTTTAATGATGGATGTAGGGCACAAAGTGTGTCAAGTGAGAGTAAGAATTAGTGGATAGAGGATAAATAATGTGATTGAGTGACTAAGGGAGGAAAGGTAAGGATTGTTTAATGTGGCCAAGCTATCCTTGGGCACCATAGGTGACCAAACATTGCTTACATAGTCTCAAGAGACCTTAGGCCGATGTATTTCTCCATAAATGGGAAAGGATGATGGGAAGAACAATTGATATGAGGATGAAATAAATAGTTTGAATTTGAAGAGGAGTGGAGGAATGGAAATATGGATGAACTATGTCATGATTGATATCGATGATGCCCCTAGTGAAGACATATGCATAGGAAGTGGGAAATATGGTGTCATGGTTATTGACACATGCCAAGGGGGAATCAACCATAATTAAAGAGAGATGTAATATTTAGACATATCCCAAGAAAGAACACATGCTAAAAATAAATGCATATCTTGAATGGAGGATAGATGAATGTCATTGTAGCTTAGAGAGATATTTGATTAAGGATGGGGGTTGTGGTGATTCCATGATGATGGTCAAGTAGATTGGGTGATCGATGTGTCAATAGAGTGTGAAGAATACCAAAGGTAAATTGAGTGGTATGAGTGGACTAATCCCATATGTATTAGGAGTAATAGTTTTGAAGTGATAAGATTGAATAAATAGGAAGTGAAAATAATAGAGATGCATAAAAAAAATGAAGGTGATACAAAAAGGTGGTTTCAGAGGAAGAGGCGAAGGATGATATTAGGCTACCAATGTGAGGTGGAATAATGGGGTAGTATGAGTGGAATGGTAGAGGGTATCACTATGAGCCAAGTTTTAATGGGGGGACCTTTATCAGGAGCTCCATAAGCTTTTTTTTAAAAGGCCATCAACATTATGATCCAAGTTTTACTATGTATAGTGAATGTGAAACCTGCATAGGCCTATTGCATAGGTGGCCATCATTATTATGTGTCTAGGTGGATAATCAATATGGGTGGTAGGTTTTGAAGAGCCTATTAAAGATATTCATAGGTAGGTGTATACATAATCTATATGCATATCTTTTTACCAAAAATCCTTACAGGGCAATGAGGATAACATCATAAGTGTCGATCTTAGTGACCTGAAGGAGGAAGACATGGTCAATGGTGAAGAAGGTAGAGGAATCTCGGCTACCAATTAAGACACATTAGATGTGGATAATAAAAATATCAAAAGAGAATAAAAGATGTAATATATATGTGGGGCATGGAAGGAAAAGAGGAAAGGACAAATTATTTTAACATGTTGTGAGAGGGAGATTATGGATTAGGTAGATGGTAGAAAGTTGTGGTGTATATAATGGTGAGGAGGAGGGGTATGAGGATCGACACTAAGGTGGGAGTTGAAACTAGTATGGATTATTTATTATGTACGTATGTGTATATGAATAAGTGCATAGTGAACTAGGGTTTTGAGTGTCATGATGGGGAAAATTATGGGTTGGAGTGTGGGCAGAAGATGAGGGGATGGTATTAGGAAAGTTTTGGGGTTGGGGATGGGGAGAAGTGGTTACCCAAGCAAGGAGAGGTGGTGTAGTCGTGTCGTATGGATAGGGAAAAAATAGTGAGGCAAGGTGGGTGTCATAGGGTAAGGTATAGGAGATTTAAGAGTGATGGGAGTAGTAGGAAGGGTTTGGCTTGTGAATGGTGATGTTAGAAGAGTTTTTGGTTGGGAAGGGTGAGGAAAAATACATCAGGGAATAGGGGCCATGGGATGTGTAATATCAAAATTTTAGGAAGGTTTTTGGGATATCATTTAAGTCATGAAATGTAATGGCACTATTTTACTAGTAATTATTTTTGTGTTGCAATGGGATCATGCTTTGGAGAGGATGATGGTGGCATGAAGTGCATCATGATGGTTGCAGCCATGGTGATGCAGTAATGGTTAAGGAATGCATATCAATAGAGGAGGCATGGGAGGATAAATGGAAATAATAAGGGCATTAGGGATTATCTGAGTTGATTGGTAGCTACTTGATGGGAGATAGTAGGTTTTAAATACTAGGTTTTATGCTTATAGTTTTAAATTGTTTGAAGAGATATAAAAATTATGGATATATTAGCCCAAGTAACATCATTGATAGAGAAGGTGAACTAATGGGAGGTACATATTGGGGTTCTACAAGAATAGGTGAAACAGATGCGAGCTAACAATATACAATTGTAGGGATAATTAGAGAACTGATAGTTAGAGGCATGGGTCACAAGGATGGAGAGAAATATGGATTGGATAATATTAGATGCCTTAGGGTTAGGAAACATGATAGCCTATGTGATGAGGATGGCTTGAGAGAGACAATATTAGAGATCCTTGTTTGAGCATGTAGCTCCAACATGAGAAAGGGATCTTTCATATAGGGAAATCAGTTGATCCAAGAGGACACTGGGTTCCAGGTCATCAAGCCAGTTAGTGCATCCATCATTGAGGCCACCACCATAGGTTGGGATGTAGGTCATGTTGTATCAGTGTTTTAGAGCTTGGGATCATATGTAATAAATGTAATTATAGAATAAATGATGTGAAAAGGTTTGTATAAATGTATAAGAGATGACATGGATTTTTTGATGGCTGGAAAACATGTGGATGCCTAGTATGAATATGATGTAATAATTGATATTATGTTGATAAAAATAAATAAAAATGTGGTTATTTTATTATGTCATGTGATAATGAGAATGTGATGATATGATGTGGAATGACATTAATAGGTGATAGGATAATAATGGGAATGGTTAAAATTTGCATGTGGGGTCATGAGGATGGGAAAAAAATGATTAAAAAGTAGCTAAAATATGATGTGATGTCACTCAGTGAGTGCAGACACTATTGTGTGAGAGCAATGACCTTTTTTAGGATCCATCCTATTAAAAAGTTTAGGAAATAAATAATGACTATTATGGAATGTAGGTGTTATATAACAAATGAGGAGTTAAGGAATTATAATCATAGTACAAGCTTTTGAAATCATTTATGTATTTTGTGTAAGTGCAAATAGGCAAATAATCTAAGAATGTTATAGGGTAGGCCAATACCACCATCGAAGAAGATTTGTGAAGTGAGCATGTAGGTTTTACACATGTTGTATTGATTGATGGACCTGTTGGAGGTAATGTTATGGTATGAATAACCATAGGAGCTAAGGCCCTAACCATAATTTAGAATGTACCAATTTTACTACACAAGATGCTGAGTAAGAAGATGTGCCCAAGGCTCTATAAGACATGAAGGCATCCCTTCATTTTGTATGGGGACCTACAGGGGGATCAAGAGGGAACGGAACCTACACAAGGGTAATAGGATGATGTGACTAACAAAATGAGGGAGGTGTTTTAAGGATCATCCCCATATAGCATATGTTGTTTATGTGGGAAAATTGGTCATTCAAGCCGGTATTATCCCAAGAGGGAGATGATAGATGCTAGCTCTATGGAACATATATGAGGTGATTGGTTAGTGGGAACCTTAGGATCAACCAGAGTACCTCCCAGGCCATGATCTGATCATTTAAGGGCTTGAGTGGGTTATGTGATTTTTGTGGTATTTTCATGTGTTTAGATAATGGAATGGTGTGTGGTTTTTTTAATCGTAAATAATGTGATAAAAGTGTTTGGTTTTTAATATATGTCTTAGTGTAATCCTCCTACTTGATGGATGTTGTTGGTATTGTAATTAGTGATGGAATGAGAATGTCTTGAGCCATGTATATTATGTAATCCAATTTCTATTTTGTACTTATGATTATGGGTGTGCCAATGACATGATGCGAGTTAAGGGAACTCTGGATTCACAGTGTGTGGGAAATCCATTTGAGTGACTTTCCCAATTTTGATTTTGGGTAGTCCCTTAAGACCATCCTTTTTCTCTTTGTAAAAAAAAAGATCAAAATTTAAAAAGATAAGAAAATAAGGCAATAATATTGACTGACTATGATAAATATGTACAAGACTTATTAATATTAACAAAATTGATTAGATATAATAACACATGGAAAATTGACTACCTAAGAAGATAAAAAGATGTTTGACTTATATATAAGTGAGACAAATCAAGGAAAGGATCAAATGATGTTGGATAATTTACATTATAACAAAAAATCCTAAAGACTTAACAACAAGGTAGCTAAAGACCATATATACAAAGAGTCCTAATAGAAACATTTTTGGTGATCTAGTGAAATATGTACATGGGTTAATTAAGCCCAAAACTTATTACTAAAAATGAGACAAGGATCCAAAATAGCCTTAATGACCATATTTAGGGTCTAAAATAAAGGATCACGATTCATTTCAAAAGCTCATGATGGATCCAGATGTAAGAAAATTAGATAACCCTTAGATAATTATGAGGTTAGTGGGAGTTTGTGGATATTTTCTTAGGGGTGGATATGGATAGACAAGTTTGGATGCAGTTGAGACTTATAGGAGTAAAATTTGTCAAGGAGGATATGATTAGGATATGTATTAGGATGTCCAAAATGGGATGAGTAGATGTTGGAAAGTGGTGTTAGATATTCGAGAAGACTCCTCAATAAATATTCCTCTCATATAATTAGCAATGATTTTCCCTAGTTTTAAACTCATGTCTTTTTATTTTTCCTAAGAATATATTATACACCCACTATTAGAACCAGGGTCTCATGGAAAATGATGAAATGGAATAGAATGAGGAGAGAAGTGGAATGGTGATGGATATGTCCCCAAGAGTGGGGAATCATAGATGGAGGTGATCTGGGGCCTTTTAAGTATAAAAACATTTCAAATGCATTATATTTATGGGCTATTCGATCTCATCACCATCGAGTGTAGCCAATCTATAAATGCTTGAGCCAAATTTTATAATAATGATATAGGGCCTAATCTAATTTTCTTCAAATTTGCCTTTATTTTCTCATTATACATTGGTGTTATTCTGACTCTCTTTTAGGACTAATTCACCAATTTTAAATTCTCCATACTAGATCTTCTTGTGATATTTTCCATTGAGCTTACTCTAGTATTCTTGAAGATGATTCAAAGCATTTTGACATTTTTCATGGAATATATCAAGCTCTTTATATCTTTTCTTGTCTGAAATTATGATTATTAATTATTCCCTATGAGGGTATTCATAAGGAGTGGAGCTCAACTTCAACAATCAAGATTTATTCTATGCCATAGACTAGGGAATAGGAAGTGGCCTCAGTAGGTGTTCTATCACTAGTTTTGTAATACCAAAAGTAGGGTATAGTTGTAAATGTCAGTTTTGACCTACATCATTAAAAAATTTATTAAGGATTTTATGAATCATTTTATTAGTTTATTCTACTTGTCCATTACCCTAGGGATAGTATGGTGTGAAAAAGTATTGCTCAATGTGATAACATTTACATAGATCTTAAAATTCTTGATTCTTGAAATACATGCCATTATCTTATATGATTTTGGTTGGGATGCCAAAGTGACAAATAATTTGATTCATAAATAATTTTGATATATGGAGACCTATGGTATAAATGAGTGGCATGTATTTAACCCATTTTGTAAATACTACATAGTTATGATTATAAACTTATGACCATCATATGATGTTAGATTAATATTGTTGATTAGACCTAGTCCCCATATGGAAAATAGCCTAGGGATCATTATATTATATAGCTCTTATATAGGGTCATGAATTGGATTACCATGCTTTTGATAGGCTACACATTTGTTCACATATTGGCAGGCATCATGATCCATTGCGGGCTAATAGTATTCAGTCTGGAGTAGCTTATTGGCTAGGGTCATCCCATTGACATGACTACCATAGATACCATTGTAGACCTCCTTAATTATAAGAGTAACCTCCTCTGATGTTAGTAATTTTAATAAGGTCCTATCATAGCCTCACTAATAAAGAGTGCTGCCAATGATGGTATAACAAATTTTAAGATGGATAAAAGCTTTGCGATGGTGACTAGTGGTAGGATGTTTTTGTGGAGGAATGTGTAAATTTCATGATACCAAGGTAAACTAGGATTAAGGATCACACAAATTTGTAACTGAGCCATGGATTTATGAGCCAGTTATATTAATTGTTTAATTAGAAAATTTCCTCTAAGGACATATTATCAAAGATCGATGAAGGACCCAATAGTGGCCATGGAATCAGTTGTTTTATTACTTCCCTTGGTAACATGTTCAAATGTGATGGATTGAAAATTATACATCAATTGATCCACTAATTATTTATAAGGAATTAATTTCTCATATTTTGTCTATAACTCCTCATTTACTTATTTTATAATCAATTGAGAATCTCTAAATACCTAGAGATGTTGGATATTACACTGAATGGCAAATTGGAGACCAATAATTAAGGCCTCATATTTAGATTTATTTTTTGTATATGGGAAATAAATTCAAAAGGATTTAGGGATTAGGTCACCTTGTGGAGTTACCAAAATGATTTCTGATCCTAACCCATGCATGGTGAAAGAGCCATCAAAATATAACTTCTAGCTGTTAGACTCTATAGTAGTCAATATAGACTCATCTAGAAAGGTTGTGATGAGAATTTTGGTGTATTTAATGGGTGTTTCCTAAAGTGGATCCATGATAGATTGTCCTTTGATGTCATTTTGATTTACCTATTATATATCAAATTCACTTAATAATATAATCCATTTGGCCATCCTACCAGTTAAAGTGGATTTTGATAGAATACATGTAAGAGGTTCAACTTTGGATATGAATTGGACTTGGTTGTTTAGCATATAATGCCTGAGTTTTAGTGATGCAAATATGATGGTCAGGTAGTTGAATATGGAGTCTATTTCAACCCTAAGGTAAAAATTAAGTTACCAAGACATTTTAAACATGAAATATTTATGTTTTACAATGGTGGGTACCTTACTTAGTAGCAGTTGGTAGCCTAATGGATGTTATGGTTTGTATTAGGATAGATATTACCCATGTAGTAAGAATAGTAAGTAGGTACATGAGTAATCTAGGTTATGAGCACTGATAAGAAATGAAGTGGATTCTTTGATATTTGAGAGGAACCATGGGTAAAACATTATGATTTTGCGGATAAGACACCACTTTGCATGGTTATGTGGACTTAGATATGGCTAGGGATGTTGATAGTAGTAGTAAAATAGGTTATGTATTTACTATCAGGGTTATAGTGGTTAGTTGAATTTATTGGATATAAAAGGTTGTGGTTTTATCAACCAAAGAGGCTAGCAAGGAGATGATTTGGTTAAAATAGTTACTTAATGACTTGGGGCATAAGTAAGAAGTTAAGGGATTACATAGTGATAGTCAGAGTGTTATACATTTATCCAAGAACTCTTCTTTCCACTCAAGGATGAAACATATATAGTTGTGGTATCATTTCATTAGGACAACTTTGGAGGAAAACATGGTGAAGCTAGAGAAGATACATATGATCCAAAATCCTATATATGTGATGACCAAGGTAGTCACATTGGAGAAGTTTAAGTTATGTTCAGATTTGGTTGGTATTCATGAAGATCATGGAGGAGTGTTGAAATTTATTCAAAGGTAAAAAAACTCCAAGTGGGAGATTGTTGAATATGGAGTCAGTTTCAACCCTAAGGTAAAAAAATGTTACAAGGACATTTTTAACATGAAATATTTACCTTTTAAAATGGTTGGACGAATTTTAACCACTTCCCCTATTTATGGCATGTTTTTGGGAAGTGGGTATGATTTAAAGGTGTTGAGAGAATCAGGCAATTATGTGGTTGAAACCTCCCTTATTTTTTTCCTTATTTTGTGGGGATATGGTTATCTCTATGGTTATGGCACATTTTTCAAGGGATTTTGAAAATTATAAATAGGGGTGAGGGGTAACACATTATTCATTATATTTTGCATCTCATTTGGAGCTCTATAATTTTCTCATTGGTTGGTGTGATTAGGTTTGACGTGTAGATTATCATCTCAGGAATTTTGGTGTGAATTTAGGTTGGAGAAGGTTAGCTCTATAAGAGGTTATTTTTGAGATTTGTCTTGTACTCTTTTTTATTATTATTATTAAGAGATTCTTAGTGGGCATAGCCCACATTGGGTGAACCACATTATATCAGTGTTATGTGTGTATTTGCTTAGATCTAAATTTTTTTCCATATGTCTCTGCTACTATGATTTTGAGGAATGAATTCCATGTTATATATTTTCATTTCATAATTAATCACTTATTCCTAATAACTAGTATCATAGCTAGCTTTATTGGTTTTGTTAAAGTGGTAAATCATATAAAAAGATATTAGCTTAAGTGGGAGCTATGGAAAATAATGCCACATGGCAAATAATGTCAGATCTAGAGTTGAAAAATTCAATGGGTAGAATTTGGATTGTGAAAGATGAAAATGGAGGATTACTTGTTTCAGAAGGATCTTCATCTCCCTTTGATGGGGAAAATAGGGCAACCTTCAAGTATGAATCAAGCATATTAGAATTTGTCAATAGGAAAGCACTATGAGCCATATGATTGTGCCTTGCATCTTTAGTTGCCTTCAATATTTTGGAGGAGATGACCAAATTTGCTTTGATGAAGAAATTAGGGGAGTTATATGAAAAACCCTTTACCTCTAATAAAATATTTTTGATGAGAAGGTTATTTAATATGAAAATGTCTAAAAATAGTTTTGTAACTAATCATTTGAATTATTTTAATATGGTTTTGAGTATGATAACTTCTGTTGGTATTAAATTTGAAGATGAGGTTAAGACATTATTGATTTTGTGCTCCTTACCTAATAGTTGGGATAGCCTAGTTATGGTTGTGAGTAATGTCATCCCTACTAAGGGAAGTTTAAAGTTTGAGGATGTTATAGGTGTGATTCTTAGTGAGGAAATGCAAAGGAATATTACTGAGGAATCATCTTCAGGGAATTATTTGATGGTGGAGACTAGAGGGAGACAAAAGGATAGAAGCAAAAGAAACCATGAAAATTCAAAGGGTCAAGGAAGATCTAAATCTAGAGTTAAGATGGTGTGTTGACACTGTGGGAAAAATGGACACACAAAGAAGGAATGTTGGGAACTTCAGGACAAGAAGATGAAATATGAGGAGACCAAGGAGGTAAATATGACAACAAATACTATTAGTCAGGATGCTTTAATTCTTTCCTTGGATATTGTTATTGAATTTTGGGTATTAGATTTAGGGGCTTCTTTTCATACCACCCCACATAGGCATCATTTTACTGATTATGTTCAAGGAGATTTTGGACATGTTTATCTTGGTGATGGTAAACCATGTAGTATATTAGGGAAAGGTTGTGTTTAGGTAAATTTGTAGAATGGTAACACATGGCTACTAATGGATGTCAGACATGTTCCACAATTAGGGTAGAATTTAATATCAACAAGTTAGTTAGATAGTGAGGGTTGTTTGATAATGTTTATAGTAAACTATTGGAAAGTTACCAAAGGTGTTCTTGTGGTTGTGAGAGGTAAGAAAATTGGCACTTTGTATTTGACTAGTAGTGTTGATCACTATAATTTAGTTTTTGGAGATGGAGATGCAACTTTATGGTACTACAAGCTCTATCATATGAGCCAGAAGGGCATGGAGATCTTGAAAGGCAAGTTGCTCAGATTGAAATAGGTTCATTTGGACTTCTATGATGATTGTGTATATGGGAAGTAGAATCAAGTTAAGTTCTTGAGGGTTGGACCTATGAAGAAGGAAAATAAGTTAGAGTTAGCTCACTCAAATGTATGGGAGCCAGCTCAGGTATCTTCTATTGGTGGTTTAAATTATTATGTTATATTTTTAGATGATGCAACTAGGAAAGTTTGGTTTTATTGAATTAAGAAGAAATATGATGTATTTGAAACACTCAAAAGATGAAAAGATTTGGTTGAGAATAAAATAGGTATCAAGTTGAAATGTCTTAGGTCAGACAATGGAGGTGATTATTGTAGAAAAGCATTTGATAATTATTGTTCACAAAATGGAATTCATAGGCAAAGGATGGTTCCAGGGACACAATAGGAGAATGGAGTGTCAAAGAGGATGAACAAGATAATCATGGAGTGTGCTAGGAACATGAGGTTGCATGCAGGGATACCCCTAATGTTTTGGGTAGAAGCAGTTAGTATAATGGTATTTTTATTAACAGAGGACCTTCAGTGCCTTTGGATGGAGGCATACCTGAGAAAGTTTGGTCTAGTAAGAAATTTAATTATTATTTTATTAAGGTCTTTGGATGTGAGGCATTAGTTCATGTTCTCAAGAAAGATAAAACCAAGTTAGAGGCTAAGTCTGAGAGATGCACCTTTATTGGTTGTGGTGAGGATGACTTTGGTTTTTGGGTTTGGAGTCTTAGAGACAAGAAACTATTCCAATCTAGGGATGTTGTCTTCAAATAAAAAGTCATGTATAAGGATCAGTTTTAGGAATAGGAAAAAAAGGAGTACATAGTGTTGGAAGATATTGTGAATGGTAAGGTATCCAAGGAGATAGTTCAGGAACCTCCTATAAAAGAACCCCAAACTCCTATAGTAAGAAGGTCTTCTAGGGTAAAAAAAACTCCTAAACATTTTTCCCACCTTTGAGTTATTAGTTAATTAATAATAGTGGATAACCAAAATCTTTTGAGGAAGAAATGTAGTCAAATGCTAGGGACAAGTGAGAGAAAGCCATGGAAGAGGAACATAGTTCTCTCATGAAGAACCAAACATGGGATCTGGTGAAGCTACCCAATGGCAAGAGAGAATGTTAGAATAAGTGGGTATACAAAATTAGAGAAGAGGATGGAGGAAGGAAAAGGTGTAGGGCCTGGTTGTTGGTCAAGGGGTTTGTACAAAAGAAAGGTATTGATTTTGTTGAGAATTTTTCCCCTATTATTAAGATGAATTCTATTATAACTATGATTGGTATAGTTGCAGTAGAAGATTTACACTTAGAAAAATTAGATGTGAAAAATACATTCCTTGATGGTGATTCAAAGGAGGAATTATATATGGAGCAACCATAGGTTTATGACGTCAAAAGAAATGAAAAATTGGTATGTAGACTAAAGAAGAGCTTGTATGGTTTGAAACAAGCTCGACGACAATGGTATAATAACTTTGATAGCTTTATAGTGGAATGGGGTTACTAAAATGTGTCATTCTAACCATTGTGTGTATGTCAAGAGATTTGAGGATGGTAATTATATTATCCTATGCTTGTATGTAGATGACATGTTGGTTGTAGGAAAGAACATGCAACAGATTCAAGTACTTAAGAAGTATCTTGGTGATTCCTTTTCTATGAAGGATTTGGGTGTAGAGAAGCAAATCCTTGCTATGCAAATAACTTAGGATAGGAAGGAGAGGAAGCTAATCTTATCTTAGGAAGAGTACATGAATAAAATTTTGGAGAGATTTAGTATGTAGGATGTTAAGCTGATTGGGACTCCTTTGGTAGGCCATTTCAGATTATCAAAGGAGCAATGTCCCAAGATAGAAGAAGAAAATATAAAGTTATCTAGGGTACCTTACTTAATATTAATTGATAGCTTGATGTGTGCTATGATTTGTACTAGGATAGATATTACCCTTATAGTGGGAATAGTAAGTAGGTACATGAGTAATCTAGGTTATGAGCATTGGCAAGAAATAAAGTGGATTCTTCGATATTTGAGAGGAGCCATGGGAACAACATTATGATTTTTTGGATAAGACACCACTTTCCATGGTTATGTGGACTCAGATATGGCTAGGGATGTTGATAGTAGGAGTACAATAGGTTATGTATTTACTATTAGGGATATAGTGGTTAGATTTCTTGGGTACATAAGGTTGTGGCTTTATCAACCATAGAGGCTGAGTATGTTGCTACTACAGAGGCTATCAAGGAGATGATTTGGTTATAATAGTTACTTAATCATTTGGGGAATATGTAGGAAGTTGAGGGATTACATAGTGATAGTCAGAGTGATATACATTTATACAAGAACTCTTCTTTCCACTTGAGGATGAAGCACATATAGTTGTGGTATCATTTCATTAGAACAACTTTGGAGGAAAGCATGGTGAAGCTAGAAAAGATACATACAAGCTAAAATCCTATAGATATGATGACCAAGGTAATCACATTGTAGAATTTTAAGTTATGTTCAACTTTGGTTTGTCTTCATGAAGATCATATAGGAGTGTTAAATTTTGTTCAAGGGGAAATGAACTCCAAGTGGGAGATTGTTGAATATGGAGTCTGTTTCAACCCTAAGGTAAAAATAAAGTTACTATTACATTTTTAACATGAAATATTTACCTTTTACAATGGTGGGATGAATTTTAACCACTTCCCCTATTTGTGGCATGTTTTTCGGAAGTGGGTATGATCTAAAGGTGTTGAAATAATTTGGGGATTATGTGGTTGAAACCTCCCTTATTTTCTACCTAATTTTATGGGGATATGGTTATCTATATGGTTATGGTAAATGTTTTAAGGTATTTTCAAAAGTATAAAAAGGGGTGAGGGGTAACACATTATTCAGTACATTTTTTTATCTCATTTTGAGATCTATAATTCTCTCTTCAATTGGTGTGATCGGGTTTGAGGTGTGGCTTAGCATCTCAAGAATTATAGTGTGAATTTAGGTTGGAGAAAGTTATCTCTATAAGAGGTTCTTGTTGAGAGTTGTCTTGTACTCTTTTTTATAATATTATTGAGAGATTATTGGTGGACATAGACCACATTGGGTGAACCACATTATATCGATGTTATGTGTTTATTTGTTTATATCTAAATTTTCTTTCATATGTCTATTGCTATGATTATGAGGAATGAATTTCATGTTATATTTTATTGCATGATTAATGACTTATTCCAAACACAAACAAGACTTTTTAATAAGGTTATAATTGAGCTTATATGAGATCAATATCCTACTAATATAATAGATTGCTCATTTTTTTCCTTCATCATTGTGTTTGGCTAATGAGGCCACTATAGTGTTAGGTTGTGGAGTTAAAAGCTTCACCAGGATGCGAACAGGAGGAGTTGCTGAAGTGTCACAAACACCAGTGTCGGTCAGGCCAACTGACATCGATAGGATTAGATAGGAAGAGCAACCGACGTCGGTCAGGGATTGGCCAGCATCGGTCATCTCCAGGCAGATAGGGACTGACGTCGATCGCCTGTGCAGTTTAGAACTACCAGTTTCACAGACAATTAGTTAACGAACCGAGTGTTTGCATGTCAAGAGCCAATTTTAGACTAATAGCTATGGATCTAATTATTGTAATTAGGGTCTAATTATTGTATGCATGAGATATATATAATAGACTCATGGGCTATATTGTAAAAGTGTGCTAGAGAGTAAGAGAGTAAAATAAGCTCCTTCAGAGAGAAGAGAGAAATGGTGTGTTCCTCCTAGTTCCATAGTACTAAGTGTGGGTACTGGTTTGGAGAATTAGAAGGGTTCTTTATGTATGTATGATCTTGGTCAGTAGGTGTGTAGGACCACGTTTGGAGATCTACAATGGTGAGTAAGGTCTGGTGATTTGTAGGTGGCAGCAAAGACCAGGGAGATCTACTTGGAGTACGGTTGTGTGCTTGGTGTACTGGCAACGTTGTTACTGACTAGTGGAGGTGAACAACAACTCTGTATTAGAGTTGTGTGTTGGGACTGAGAGAGAGAGGGAAGAAGTCCTTGAGGTGTGGCAATCCTTAGAGGTAGAAGAAGAAGTGGCATCTTCTTTATTGTATTTTCTTATGAGTGATTATTAATACAATTGTGTATTGTCTCTCATATCCTGTGTTGTTTCATATTTCTAGTTACTTGTTACTTCTGGTTAATTTCTGTGTTTAGTTGCTAATACAAGAGGTAATCATATATACTCTTATTGAAGAGAGTAAGGATCTTGACAGTTGGTATCAGAGCCTGGTTGTAGGTTCAAGAACGTGATACCAACCTAACAGTTGGTATCAGAGCTTTTGGTTGGGTTGACTAATAGGTGGTTCAGATCTAGTTAGTGTTTGTTGATTACAGGTTACTCAAAGGGTTTTCTGATTGAGTGGGAGTATAGCAATGGCAGAAGAAAGTAATCTACGAATGGAGAAATTGAATAGCATGAATGGTTTGATTGATGGAAAGAAAGAGCAGGTAAAGGAAGATTATTGGTCGATAGAAGATTAGCGTGTAGAAGCAGATGTTGCAGGGGTTGTTACACAGGTTGCTCTGAATAAAGTAGAATCTTGGTTTACAGATTCTTTTGCCTCTTTCCATGCAGCCCGACATAGAGCATCTTTTAATGGGTATGTCTTTGGAGACTTTGGAGAGATTTATTTAGGAGCTAGTGAGCCTTGTCAAATGGTTGGCAAAGGGGAAGTGAAGCTGAAATTGTAGATGGGTAACACACAAGTGTTGAAGAAGGTCATGCAGGTTCTAGTCTTGGAGATGAGTCTAATTTCTTTAGGAAAGTTGGGTGATGGGAGATGCACAGTAACTCTCACAGCGGATGCACTTGAATTAGATGGTGGTAAGAAAGTAGGTATCCTTTATCTATCTACTTATATTACTGATTCACCTTCTATTGCAGAGATGTGGCTTTGTAGGCTTGGTCACATATGTAGGAGGGGAATGCATGTTCTTAAGTAGAAGACAGATGTTTTTGACAAACTTAAGAACTGGAAAGCCTTGGTGTTCATGGAGGAGATGACAAATAGAGATCAGCTGAGGGGGCTAAATTATTCTGAGTAGGGCTGTGTTAATTTGAATAGGGTTTTGATCCATGGAGAGCTCATGGGTAAAAAGTCATCACTCACAGGCGAACACAGATATCGGCATCGATCAGGAGGAACCGATGTCAAACAGACAGGGACCAACATCGATCATGTGCAGATCAGCAGAGTCAATGGTGTCAGGAAGTAGGAACTGATGTCAGTCATACAGAAACCAACATTGGTAGTAGGTACACTGGTGTCGATCAGGAAACCAATGTCAATAGATAGGGTCAGTCGCAGGAAACTGACATCGGTCAGGTGCAGATTGGGAGATGGTTGAGATCTTTCACTGGAATGAATGTTGGGTGGATAAAAAGCTGTCAAGAAGTCTCAAACACCCATATGGAGGACTGAAAGGGTAAGTGGACCTCATATTCATTGTTCACCTTCTTACTTATTGCTTACTAATGGTCAAGAACTAGGAAGACATGAAGAGGTAATACAGGTAGAATCTAGGAAACAGTGGGAGCATGGCATGAATTATTTAGAAGAGAACCAAGCAGGAGATTTGGTAGAGTTGCTAGCACTGATAGACAGATGGATTCCCAAGTTAAAGAAGAGAGTGAATGGATACGTGAGATAGAAGTCCAAGGTATGGTCTTAAGGAAGCTACAGGACAGTGGTACAGGTTTGACAGGTGTATGACTAAGCATGGCTTTAGTCAAGGTCATTGTAACCATTGTGTTTTCTTTACCAGGTTGGATAATGGTTGCAACATTATCTTGTTACTGTATGTGGTGTGGTTGCTTGTTGCAGGGTTACACATGCAGGTAGTTTCTGAGCTAAAGGTAAAGTTAGTTAAGAGGTATGTCATGAAGAATTTGGGAGCAGTGAAATTCTTTGGCATAAGAGACATGGAAGATCATAGGTTAATTTTGTCTCCAGTGGTAGCTGATGTGAAGAAGGTGTTGGCAGGGTTCAAGATGCAGGATGTAGAATCGGTAAGCACACCAAGGGCTAGAAAGTTCAAGTAGAGCTTAGAACAGTGTTCAAAATCACATAAGGTCTGGTGTAGACCTAAGTTTTCCCAAGCAATGGGAGTTGTCAGAGAGTTTGGAGCCAATTCAAGGAAGGTGGATTCTCAGGTATTTGAGAGGGACTAGTAGTAGGTTAACATGTTATGCAGGGTCAAGGACTTCACTACATGGATTTGTAGGTTTGGATGTGGTAGGTTACTTGGATGACAGGTGTAGCATCACAGGTTGTGTGGTGGTTGGTCTTTAGGATTGATCTTGAAGAGGAATACATGCCAAGGAATGAATTAGATGAAGGTACAAGTACATGTATAAGTGCAGCTATTTATCTCCAAGTGGGAGATTGTTAGGTTGTGGAGTTAAAAGCTTCACCAAGATGCGAACAGGAGGAGTTGTTGAAGTGTCACAGACATCGGCGTCGGTCAGGCCAACTGACATCGGTAGGACTAGATAGGAAGAGCAACCGATGTTGGTCAGGGATTGACTGGCATCGGTCATCTCCAGGCAGACAGGGACCGACATCGATCACCTGTGTAGTTTAGAACTGCCAGTTTCATGGACAGTTAGTTAACGAACTGAGTGTTTGCATGTCAAGAGCCAATTTTAGACTAGAATCTATGGATCTAATTATTGTAATTAGGGTCTAATTATTGTATGCATGAGATATATATAATAAACTCATGGATTGTATTGTAAAAGTGTGCTAGAGACTAAGAGAGCAAAATAAGCTCCTTCAGAGAGAAGAGAGCAATGGTGTGTTCCTCCTAGTTCCACAGTACCAAGTGTGGGTGCTGGTTTGGAGAATCAGAAGGGTTCTTCGTGTATGTATGATCTTGGTCAGCAGGTGTGTAGGACCACGTTTGGAGATCTACAATGGTGAGTAAGGTTTGGTGATTTGTAAGTGGTAGCAAAGAGCAGCGAGATCTACTTGGAGTACGGTTGTGTGCTTGGTGTACTGGCAGCGTTGTTACTGACTAGTGGAGGTGAACAACAACTTTGTATTGGAGTTGTGTGTTGGGACTGAGAGAGAGAGGGAAGAAGTCCTTGAGGTGCGGCAAGCCTTAGAGGTGGAAGAAGAAGTGTCATCTTCTTTATTGTATTTTCTTTTGAGTGATTATTAATACAATTGTGTATTGTCTCTCATATCCTGTGTTGTTTCATATTTCTAGTTACTTGTTACTTCTGGTTAATTTCCATGTTTAGTTGCTAATACAAGAGGTAATCATATATACTCTTATTGAAGAGAGTAGGGATCCTGACATATAGCATAGGGTGTTATAGATATATACAAAAGTAAAGGCCTTCCAATGACTGGTGGTGATAATAATAGAGGCTTAACTAGATATTTATTAATATCATAAAATGATTTTTGACACTCATAACTCTAATTGAAATGAGTCCCCTTATTCAAAATATGGTTGAAAGGGTAACATTTTTTTGCTAATTAAGAAATAAATTGATGAATGGCTTGTAACTTACCTTAAAGGATTCTAAGTTGCTTTAGATTTTTGGGAAGAGATATCTCAATAATAGCCTCAACTTTTGTAGGACTTACCTCAATGACTCTCCTAGAGACTATTAACCCTAATGGTTTTCTTGAGGTGACTTCAAACATGCATTTATTTGGGCTCAATCAGACCTTATATTATTTAAGCCTCTCAAAGTTTTTCCTTAAGACCTTAGGATGCTCTAATTGGAGTTTAAAAGTTACTATGATATCCTCTACATAATCCTCTATGATGTCATACATCATGTCATGGAATATGATGGTAATATCCCTTTGGGAAGTAACTCCCACATTTTTTTAGACCAAAAGGCATCACTTGATAATAGAAAGTCCCCCATGGAGTGATAAATGTTGTTTTATGTTGATCTTCAAGAGTAATTTTGATTTGATTGTATCAAGAAAACCCATCTAGAGGGATAAAATTTCATATCATGTAGTGGAGCCCATGATCATGTCTATATTTGATAAGGGAAAGTTATTCTTGGGGCATGCCTTATTAATATCCCAGAATTTTGTGCAAATTCTAATTCTTCCTTGTGTTTGTCCATGGTGAAAATATTAGATATCTAGTTAAAATAATCAATGGGATGAATAAATCCAGCTTCTAAGAATTTCTATAATTCTTCTTTGATTAAAAGAGACACCTTGGGGTGAATCTTGTGAAGGTTTTGATTGATATATTTTTCATTTGTATGGACCACTAAATGATGTACTAAAAAATTTGGATCTAGCCTCAACATATCAAAATAACTCCATGCAAATACATCTATATATTCTTTGAGAATCTCAATAAGGATTTTTTGTTATTAAGATGTAATAATTGCCCTTAATTTGACAATTTTAAGACGTTCACTTGTTCCAAGATTGACTTCAATAACCTCCTCAATGAGGGAAGGTGACTGGTCCTATATATATGTTGAAGGTGATGGTAATTATTGTATTTTTAAAGAAAATTCATTTGGGATATCCATATCTAATTTTGGATAAGATTCTGACTCTATAGGAATGGCTTGAATATCTCTTTATTTGGAGAGGGATATTCATCTTCATACCCCTCTTCTTTGATTTGATTGATGGTTATTTTTTTTTCTCTAAATTAGGCATACTTATTGAGACTAATATAGCACCCATTCTTAGGATATCCTGATGGCATAAATTCATGTGATCCCACATACTCACTAATGTCATCATTATGAAACATATCAAAAGAAGGCTCATGCTTTTGATCTTAGTATATTAGGGTATGGTAATAGAGGGATATGTTGTTGGTGGATAAGGTGGTGTCATGAAAGAGATTGGTGGAAGCAAGATCCTCTTAAAGGATATAAATGGAACCTATTTTGATTTCTTCATCAAAAGAAAACTCCTCAGGAATTGAATAAGTGCCCAAAGTGATATTGTTTAGGTTGATGCTGAGAGGTTTTTACCTAACCAAGATGTTTTTGGTGTTCTTTTACCTATATAGGATCAATCCTACCTTGTTCATATCTCCCTAGTCCTCTCCACTTGTAATTTATATTTTGTAGCATCTTTGAAATTTGAGGGTACTTTTGTTTATGAAATTTGAAGGCTTCATCATCTATAATAAGCCATTAATCATCTAGATCATCAAATTAATCCTTTAATAACTTGTCTGCACTAGTAAAGGCCATAGATCCAAAATGGTAAATGGGATTATCTTTCCTCATGGATGGGGAATCATATCTATGTGGGGAGAGTGGTATGTGTCCAACACAAAAGGTCTTGTATTAATACTCTCCACAACTTGTGGAACTGATCTTGAGGCAAGTAATGTTTGGGGATTTATTTGAAGCAAGTATTAAATCATTAGGGTGGATATACTTTCTAGTGTTTGGATTATGAGTGAAGTTATAAGTGTTGGGGTAGTGACAAATGGGATGAGTTGGTTCATTTGACAAATATTAAAGTGTTCCATTTCCCTTGGGATGGTAACCTCCATTCTTGAATAATATAATTTTAAGAATTGATGGAGGGTAGAGGGAACTTCTCGCATTTTATATATACATGGTCATCTGAGAAAAAATATATACGAGAGATCAACATCCACTACATGAATC
Organism: Torreya grandis; assembly: GCA_037957365.1. Lineage (NCBI taxonomy): Eukaryota > Viridiplantae > Streptophyta > Pinopsida > Cupressales > Taxaceae > Torreya > Torreya grandis. The sequence continues at coordinate 1,923,932 of JARHVA010001506.1, forward strand.
AAAGTTTGGTGGACTAATGGTCCCATAACTATAGGAAGATAAATAATGATTGAAGATGACCCTTCATTATCATCATGTTCTTTGATCATTATTAAATTAGGCCCAAGTAAAGACTTAGAGGACCCCAACTTTTTGAGAAAATCAAGATTTCACAAATTTAAGGCTGGCCCTCTTTCTATGAGTACCCATGGGATTTTATGATTGGTAATGTAAATGGCAATGAATAATGGATAGTTATGATGGGGGCCTATAGGTGGCATGTCCATGGAACTAAAAGTGATTTATTGAGAAAGAGACAAATGACCCACCAATGCCTAAAATTTGTTGGTATCAATATGTTTAGAGACTTTGAGTATCAAAACTTAATTGAGAATCTCCTGATGTATCGATGATGTTTTAAGAAGATCTAGAAGAGATATTTAGACTAGAGTCTACTCAAACTATTGGATGATTTTAGATGGTTTTTTGGAAGAGGTAGAGATGTTTTAAGAGATATTAATTCTTGAGAGGTACTCTAGGCATTGTTATTTTTCCATACCATGTAGTCACTACACAATCATATGTTTCTCTATTAATCTTGAAGATGGTGGATGATGGATGTGTGGGATATTTCCCCACTAGATTCTAATGGTATTGATATAATGGTATGAAATGGAATAATAGTCATTTTTGTTGGAAGTGAAGTCTTGAACCTGATCCTTAAGTGGTTTCTTTTACCTCTGATCATGATTAGGAAAGGGGTCATGATATCTTCCTAGTTATTGATTTATATATTAATTGGTTGGACTCTCCCCTTCTATTTATATATTTCCTTTCTAAATTAGGTATTAGATGTAGTGTCTTAACTACATGCACTTCTTGGTATCATGTCCCTTGACTTTGTGATATTAGAAAAATTTATTCTTTCAATACTAATCTACTCGTGGCTTATTATCATACAATGGTTAGATTTTAGGGAGACTAATCATATTAGCAGTGATTAATTATCATAGGAATATTTCTACAATTACACCAAGACTATTTAGAGTCCTTTTTACCATTTGATATTATGATTTCCCCATGGTAGCCTTATAGTGGAGACATTTTGTTTATTAATAGGTAAAGTTATCTGCACTATCTGAACATGCTTAGAATCTATTACTCCATCCCCTATGTCATTTTTAATCTTATTAAATATATTAGGCTTGGCTGAAAAAGTGTTATAATGATTATGACTATGTTCATTTTGGGTATATATTTTAACCATACCTTTCTCAATGAGTACCTTATAAATTTGAATCCCCTTCTCTATGATTTCATCAAAAGACTTAGCATATTTTAACTTTAATTGATATTTTAATTTAGTATTGAAGTTGTCAATGAACATTTTATCTAATTCATTTTCCAGAACCGTGAACTAGAATCAACAAATAATACTTCTCCAACATTGTAGGAATGAAGCTATGTTTTTTCCATTTCTTGTTTTAGTGTTATAAAGATCTATTGTAGATATATCATGTACAATATTGAAGGAGAAGTGTCTCATGAAATTCTCTATCGATTCCCTGAAGCTAGATATGGACCCTTCGAGAAAATGCATAAAACATTCCAATGCGATTCCTATGAGACATTTAGGGAAAAGCATAAGGAGATAAGCATCATCATAATCAACCTCATGGCATGTTGCATATAATTATTTTACATGGTCTCAGGTATCCCCTTTCCCTCTATATTTGTCAAATATTATGACCTAAAAATGTGCTAGGAAAGGTACTTATAAGATGCTCATATTTCAAGGAGATGTGAAAATATATTCATACTTATATCTCATTACTTGTGTGTGAGGATCAATCTACTGAAGAGTCTCCTTCATTATCCTCCACTCTTAGTAAAATTAAGGGTCTATGAGAGGATTGGATTTTTAGGCTTGACTGGTTTGAGGTATGGATTGATTGGGGTTGATGTTTATGACATTTGGCTATGGGGAAGAGGGTCTTTGATTTTGGGCTTGGAATAGTGAGGCAAATGAGTTAAGTTTTTGGGTTAACTAGTCTAACGAATCCTCCAAGGAGGTTCTTCTCCTATTAGCCCCAATGTTATTATTTTATATAGGTTCTTATTTTTTTAATTCTTCAAGCTCTTAATTTTGATCTACAAGATTTTCCTCTTATTATTCCTATTTGGTGTTAGCTTAATGATGTGGACTATTAGACCTAGTAGGTGGATGGATTATATGTTACAAGAGTTTTAGATCAATGTTAGGGGGTAATGTGCCCCCCATTCTAATGACCTAGGATAGAATTTGGTCATGATTTTCATAGATATATTAGTCAAATTGGGCCCTAACCTCACCACTATGGAAGAAGTCATTTTTTAACCATTCTTCCTTTATAAGGGTGTGTATGTCACTATGTATTTCTTTATTATCCTAATTTCATTCACCTAGAATCCTAATGATGTCATTTTATTGAATGGATCCTTTTTTTATCCTTAATATTTTGGCATAGGTTTTAACAGGCATGGTGAATGGTGAAGGTGACATGAGAGTAGTGATTAGATGTGACTTTGATATAAGATGACAGGAGAGAAGGTGATTTTAAATACTAATTTTACCTAAAACTAAAGACTAGAATTGGTCAAAATAGGTGATTAGATGTGACTTAGATTGTATATATTTTTAGGATATGAAGATTATAATGACTAAATATCACCAAATGAAACACCCCGTAAGTATTCAATATAGCAAAGAGGATGAGATGATTAGATAACATTCACACTAGCAAGGTGATGATTAGATGGTTACAATATATGAAGAGATAGGATGATGATACAATGGGTGATAGACTAAAACCAAACAAGGTTTTAGACATTGATAATGTTTAGTCAAGGATAAGAGTGAGGATTAAGATAAATAATGATGAGTGATTAGTAAAATTTTTGGTCTCTAGACAAAGTTTTATTATATAAAAGGTGTGAATAGTGATATGGAACAATGGGTTTTTTATTCTAAGATAGGATGTGTCTTAAAGTTTCAAGGTGTGTTTGATAAAATGAGATAAGTTAATTTGGCTCATAAATAATATGGGACTTAAAACAACACACACACACACCATGCCCAATCACAAGCCCTAATTTTAGTCAACCAAATGGGTGTGTAACCTAATACCCACACCATCTAATAAATTCACAAGTGATGTTGTAGGTTAGTGACCCATTATAGAATCTACTAACCCCTCTTGACTCTGTCTACACTTGATGATCACTTGGGAGCTGATCCTAACTCCTATAGTAGAGTGTCTGTTACGGTTGATAGGCACTATTATATGTTTATATAGGTTCATTAGGAGAGTCCATGATATATTCTAGGTATAGTGGGGCCCAAATACATTTAGGATGTTATATAACCACTTTTTGAATTGGATCCAAAATTCCCCTCACTCCATGAAACCCTTTTTGGGCATTCCACTTTAGTGCCTAATGAGAGCTATATTAATATTTATACTCTAATAGAACACAGAGTGTGGTCTAATGTATGGTGATTAAATCCACATGATCAACCCTTGGGACTAATGGTAAGTGTTTATATGTCACTTCCATGGTCATATTGTACCCTAGAAAGAAAATTGGGGAGGGTTTATTGGTTTTTTTGATCCCCTATGAATTGTCACAAGGATACAAGGAGAATAACATACACTAATATATCCCATGGGTGACACTCAAGCAAGCAAAAATATATTTATCAATTGATGAATTTATGTGTAGAAAACAAAGTAAACATGATGGAATCAAAAACATAGTTTTAAAACTATCACTTTGATGAGTGTCCTGTAATAAAAACAAATTAGTAGTTTTAAATTTATAGCCTTTGGACTGATTAGAGCTATGAGCATAAGGTGATTAGTAGTGTAATATTTTATAAGAATCTAATAGGCCTAGGGAAGCACTTATACTAGGTAATGATAATGAATACTAAATGCAAACACCTAAAGGATGAATTTCATAATTATAACTATTACCTCAGTTCTAAATTTGTAACAAAGAAGATAAAAGTAATAGTTTTGTAACCACCCAATATAAATTATATCAACCTAAGTGACCTTGATTCCACTTTAGTTGATCCATTCCATACAACACTTGCATAATAGGTCACTATTGAGGATGCAGGCATTTATACTTACCTCTAAAAGATGCCTTTCACATCACTAAGTTTACCAAGTCTTCAATGTATTTTTTCAAACACAATCCTTCCCAAAGCCCTTGCAGTCCCAATATGATTTTGCAAAAGAGGAAAGGTATATATAAACCACCAATGATATTAATACTTGATACTTCACTAAATCAAGACTAGGAATATTTTATTGAAGGAGATTGACTATATTTTGATGACATTGATGATTGTTTTCAAAATCATAAATATCATATCCCTAAATTATGCATAAACTTGATTATATATGTAAAGGCCTCAATCCATTAGAGTAAGGAATCCTAGATCCATTATCAGCTAGTAAGACTAACATGAGAAAATGTATCATATGTATACTACTTGGGGGTGACCTCATGTATTTCGATAATAATTCTCTTAATCGACTAGAAATGAGACTCCTAACAGTGATGCAACATCCCATTATTATTAGAATTTATGATGAGATTGATGACACTAACCTATTTGACTCCAAATACATTATGATCATCACATCCCATTATCCCCTTTGCCTTCACCATCCCAACCTCATTGATTGGGACTAACAAGATTTTGTTATACCCCTTGATGAATTTTAGAATAGAGAATATATTTCTAAGTACATGGGCCTTAGAAATGGGTTTCCAATTGGAAATCATAGCTAAGGATTTGAATTCTCCTTGGAATCTTCCACCTACTTTGGAGAGTAGGAAAACATTCTTGGTCATAAAAAATATAAAACATTAAGATCTTCAGGGGAAAACCTCTTGGAGGCACTCATTAATCAAGGAAATAATAAAAAAAAGATAAGCCCTAGAGTGAAAACCTATTTTAGGCACTCTTGGATGAGGAAATTTTCTCATCTCTGAATGACATGTAATGTCCACTAAGTCCTAGCTCTATATCCAGTGTTAGTATCACATAAAATCAACATAAAATATTTGAGCATCTTTCTCTTAACTTTCCAAAGATATTTTCTAGTTGGCCACCACTTGAATTGGTAGGTTCAGATTCATCTCATTATCCAAAGCTTTGAGAATAATAATTGGAAGCTGAAGTGGAAGAAGAGAATTAAGATATAGAATTTCCCATTATTATATAATATGTTTCTATACTCCTTGTATAAAACACTACTGAAGTAAATTAGGGGACTTATGAGAATCCTAAATTTATTTATCTTGAAGCCTCCCTCACTGATGAAGAGTGTCACCACATTGTCAACATTTTGAGGGATTTCATTGATATCTTTGCATAGGCATAGTTTGACATGCTAGGCCTAAATCCTAACTTAGTTGTGTATTGACTTGTTGTCCATATAGATGCTAAGCAGGTCAAACAAAAATTGAGAAAGATGTATCCATGCATCACTCTTTTGGTAAAAGCATAACTAGATAAACTATTAGGAGCTATTTTTATCAAACCACTTGACTATTCTAAATGGATATCAAACATAGTCCTAATAATCAAAAATACACAAGGTATATGCATTTTTACTAATTTTAGAGATATCAATAAGGCATGTCCCATAGATGATTTTCCTCATCCTAATATTGACATGATTTTCAACTCTACTATTACATACGAGATGTTATCCCTCATGGATGGATTCTTAAGATATAATCAGGTTAAGATAGCTCCAGAGGACCAACACAAAATGACATTCACCACACCATGGGGAACATTTTACTACTAAGTCATGCCTTTTGGCTTGAATAATGTTGAGCATTGTTTCTATTGATGAGGTTTGACATTGAAATTGTCATTGATATAAAAGGTTATTCAGGTGGTCATTGAATAATGTCTTTATTTGATTTCATCCTTAAGAGGTATGACATTAGTTGAGAAACATGTAAGACATGTGAGAAATGTGTATAAGCATCAAAGAGAGTCTTAAGATCACTTACCAAAGTTGTCAAGTTTTTGAACCTAACAAGATACTTGAGAAGGCTTGTGCATAAGATGCTTAGTCTTGTACCTAAAGGACCATGGTAGCCTAATTTGTTAGATTCAAAAATAAATAAGAGGGTGTATTAAGTTGTTTAATTATGCATATGAGGCACTAAATCACTCAAGAGTTTCTCAAAGTAATCTTATAAATGTAACACCTACAAATAAAGCATGCAACTAAACTAGTTCTAGACTTTGCTTGACCTAATAAGAAATCATGATGTGTTGTCAAGGCCTAAAAAGGATGAAAAATAGTGATTGAGCATGGTAAGTGGATTTATGAAATGTATATGAGGTGATGACAACTTGAATATTGGCTATAAGGTCAGTTTCAAGGCCTAATATGACTTGCAGGTCAAAGGCATAGAGAGCAAAGAGAGATGGTGATCAGAAGGGGTATCAAAATAAAATTTTAAGGAAATAATGAGCATATGATAATTTTTATTGGTGTGATAGTTTTTACCAAGTATTTTGACCAAGTATGAGGTCAAAATTTTTAATGAAAGGTAATAAAATGTATTTTGAGGTCTCTTGTGTTTACAGAATGAAGGATTCTCAGCTCGAGAAGAACTTTCAAGTAATCATTGGCAAGTGTAACCTATAAATGAGAACCTAATATATTCATGGTAGATGGGGAATGGTCCTATCTCAAATTTCCAATAATTTGTTTCTACAATTAGGGGATACTCTTTATGAACAATTGTTAACACCAAAAATAATGTTAACCCTCTCTAGAATCCTAACATTGACCCAATGAGAAAGTTATTGATCAAACCAGTATAGAATGGTTTGTAATTCCTATTTAAAGGATTTTTGGTTTTATTAAAATCTCCAAATCACATCCATGTTTTATTTTTTTTCAAGGGAGTGAGTGGACACTATAGGAAAGGCCTTATTTCTCAGAGATTTGTTGTGGCAATTAGAGTTAACCAAGTCAAATTTTATAAATGAATGAAGGTTGAAGCTTGAGACTTATATTTATAAGTATGATCTAGTCCTCATATGATCTAGAGTGGTCATATAATTTGACCTATCTCTAAAAGGTTTAATGGTGTAGATAGTGTGAAAACTAAGCAGAAGTGAGAAGTTGATTAGGGATGTGTTATCATGGATTAGGGATGGATCCAAATGCATGGTAATTTTTTTAAATAACTATAATAAATTTCCATACTAGATATAATATTTGGACATGATTGTATATAATATAAATTGTCTCTTAAATTGACTTGTCTAACTCAGTGATGTCTATGTACAGTGAAGTCACGAGATTGGTCTGTAAAACCAATAATGCTATTAGAGATTATGAATATTTATTGTAAGTTATTTTGAAATTATTTTAATATAATATTAATTAATTTTAATTTATTAATCATTTACTTTTATGAATCAAAAATGCATGTCTCCATGACTATGTTTTGAAGCTATTTGGCAGTTCTAAGTATGATAATTGCAAATAAGGGTTTGAGTATTTTTATCCTAAATTATGAAGTCTAGTACACATGGTGATCAATATAAGGTCATGTAGATTTTTTTTGTGTATATTTTTTTCATTTTTTTTGACTAATTTTTTTTTTTGGATTAGTTTTTCAAGACAAACTTTCTAGGTATGCACAGGCCTAATTGTGAACAGTGCTAATGGTGTGCTTCAAGTGGTGGTTGGAGATAAAAGGTGTCATGGACCCAATATGAGCTTGGTAAGATTATATTAAATTGTAATATGATATGTTAATACTATTTTACAAGTATGAAAATGTTCCAAGGTGTTCAAAGGGTACCATGTGCTAATGAAGGCCTAATTGAATTAGGTCTCTTTAAGCCCTAAAAGGGATTTTTGGTCCTATATGATACAACCAACCTATTGTAATGTTTATTTAATGTTTTTTGTATAAATTAAGGCAAATTTTATTGAAAACATAAGTGGGAAAGTGTTTATGGAAAACCAAGAGGTGTATGAGCAACAACCTAGTATAAGAATAAGGCATAATAGGCCTAATTGTCTAATGTGTGAGAGTGTGAGTTGAAGTGAACGAGATAGAAATTTCAAGAGTTGAATGAGGTATTTTAGAACATAAGGATGGTAAAAATAAACCATCATAAAGATCTGGAAAGGTTAATTTAGATGATTATAAAGGTCATATGACCTAAACAAGTCTTGAAGAGACCTAATTGAGTGAAGAAGGCTAGAGACTAGTTTGTGAAGTATAGGTGTGTGTGAAGAGCTAAAGATGGAGATAATCATATGTTGTATGATAAATAAAGGTTTATAAATTTTATCAAAGTTTTAATATGTTTGAGTTTGTGTTAAGTCATCTAGGGAGTTGGTCCCTCCTTGTAAGTGGGTATTTGCTAAAGCCTAATCAAGTTTGTGCTTAACAAGTTGGGATTGGTGCAAGTTGGTACTTCATAAAATATTGATGTTTGAATTATATGATATTAGTCAATTTTCATCATCAGTGGGTTTTATTCCATTGATATTTTCCCAATCAAATAATTATTTTGTGTGTTATGTTCTTCTCTCATGCTCATGGCTCTTAATGTGTTGCTAGCTTACTATATTGTATTGATAGTTCATGAATGTTAAGGTAAGGATTGTAAATGTTTTGAAGATTGATTTGCCTCCCCCCTCTTAGTCATTATGTTTCTAATAATTAGTATCATATCATGATCCTTTGATTCAAGTCTAATAGATTGAAGGTGGTCCTAAGAAGCACAAGAATATCTTATGATCAACAAGAAGAAGACAACATGTATGATGAAAAAGTCTACTATGACAATGAAGAATGAAAAACTAAAGTAGATTTTGAAGCTAAGATCATAAGTACGCTTAATGATTTGAAACATAAAAATAAGGATATCAAATATCTTAGGAGTAAGTTATAATAGGTCAACATAAGGTGTAATTCAAATAAAGTTTAGTATGAGTAGTTGAAGATAGAGCTATCTTCCTTGAAGGTTGAGCATGAAAAACTCATAGAAAAATTGAGAAAGTTTGAGAAAGAGCATGAGAGTTTAGAAAAATTCAAGAGTACTAACCTAAAAATATCAATCAAGCAACCCAATGCTATAAAGTATAAGTCATCATGGAACCATGGTAAGTACATAACTATTATTTGCTACATCTATCACAATATATGACACATTGCAAGATTATTCTCTAACGGAGTTAGAAGGTCCAAAAGATTCAAAAATACATATGAATATTATAGAATGCATAAGGATAAAAAATCGGTATGGAAGCCAAAGCAAGCTAGGATAGATCAAATTTATCTCAAGAAGTAAGATGGACTATTTGATGATGATGAATGAAAGACCACAGAGGACTCTATGCTAGCTCAGACTACCTTTCACATTCAAGATGAAGGAATGAAATGGTATATAGATAGTGGTTTCTCAATCCAAATGACATGAAACATAAATAAGTTCATCTCATTAAATAATAATGTTGTAGGAATAGTAAGGTTTGAACACAACATGGTTGTCAATATAGTTGGTAAGGGTGTCTTGAGTTTGGATAATGGAAAGAACAAAACACAAAATATGTTGCATGTGTAAGGTATGAAACATAACCTATTTATTATGATTCAAATGTTCAATCAAGGACACACACTAGACTTTCATGATAAAGGGTGTGAGATAAGCATATCCAAATCAAGAATTCTCATTGCCAATGCCAAGCAGACTGAGAATAACCTATATGTATTCAATGAGATAAAGATGGAAATATGATTCATTATAAATGTAGATGAAATTTAGCTATGAGACAAAAGGCTAGGTCACCTATATATTGACAAACTAGTCATGATTAACACTAAGAAGTCTATGAAGAACATGCCTAAGATCATCAAACCCAAAAGCATACTTTTCAAGGCATGTCAAAATGGTAAGTAGACTAGAAGAAGGTTCAAGTTCAAGGATTAATCTACTAAAAGAACCTTGGAGTTAATACACATTGATATTTTTTGGAATAAAAAAGTTCAAAGCATTAAAGGAGATAACTACTTCATGTTTCTCATTGATGATTATATAAGGATAACTTGGGTTGCATTCCTAAAATAGAAATCAAAAAATCTTGAAAAGTTCAAGGTATTCAAGGATATTATTAAGAATTATAATAATAAGATTATAAAGTACATAATATCTAATAGAGTAGGAGAGTTTGGGTCTAATGAATTTGATGACTTCTGTGAGGTTCATGGAATAAGGAGACAATTCTCAACAACTAGGACACCTCAACAGAATGGGGTAGTGGAATGGAATAATATGACAGTTCAAGAGATGGGTAGAACTATGTTGAATGATTTTATATTATCTTATGGATACTGGGGAGAGATAGTAAGCACTATTGTCTACATTTTGAAAATAGAACATGTAAGGACTAATAGAAAAAAGACTCCTTATTAACTATGGAAAGGTAGATGTACAAATGTAGAACACTTTAGAGTGTTTGGTAGAAAATGTTTCATCAAAAGAGATGATGAATAATTGGGTAAGTTTAATTCCAAATATTATGAAGGTACATACTTAGGATACTCATTAATGATCTCAACCTATAGATGTTATAACAAGAGACTATAAAAGATAGTGAAAAACACCAATGTGAGGATTTATTAGACAAGGAAATATCACTCACTATCAATAACACTTTAGAGTATGTTGAATTAAATAATGAAGAGGAGACTATAGAGGTTGATTAATAATAAGAAGCTGAAGAGAGACATGACTTAAAAGGAACCTCTAGATAGATTCAAAGAGACCACCCTAAATCTCAAATCATTAACAACAAGAATATAGGTATACAAACTAGGACAAGATCCGTAAGTAATCTGAATCAAGAGAATGCTTTATTATCAAAGATTGAACCTAATATTCTTATAGAAGAAATTAAAGACAAATTTTAGATAGGTGTTATGAATGAGGAGCTAGAACAAATAGATAAAAATGAGACTTTAGAAATAGTTCCTAAGACTAAAGACAAGAATGTCATTATCACAAAATGGGTGTACAAAAACACATTGAATGAAGATGGTAAAGTCACTAGGAACATGACTAGATTGGTATGCAAGGGATTTACACAAGCTAAAGGAGTAGACATTAATGATACCTTTGCACCATTAATAAGATTAGAGGCCATTAGATTGTTTCTATCTTACGTAGGATTAAAAGGATTTAAGGTATACAAGATAGATGTCAAATTTGCCTTTCTAAATGGGAATTTAGAAGAATAAGTGTACATTGAGAAACCTAAATGGTTCTCACTATCAAATGATAAATAATACATTTAAAAATTGAAGAAGTCTCTCTATGGTCTAAATCAAGCTCTTAGATCTTGGTATGCTAGGTTAGACAAGTATCTATTGGATCAAAGATTCAAAAGAGGAGTTAGAGATAGTAATTTATACATCAAGATAGAAGATGACCATCATCGAATAGTACTTTTCTATGTGGATGACCTCATCTTTGGAGAAATAATGAGAACATGACAAAGTCCTTTTCAGAGATGATGAATAAAGATTTGAGATGTCCATGATAGGAAAAATATCATTCTTTCTTGGGTTGCAAATCACTCAATCTAAAAAAGGTATATTCATATCGTAAGTGAAGTACATAAGAGAGATGTTGAATAAGTTTGGGATGAAGGATTTCAAGGTAGTTAGTACACCCATGATCATAAGATGTAAGATGATCAAGGAAGATGAGTCTTCAGGTCAATAAAATGTCATATAGGTCAATGATTATAAGTTTATTATACACCACTACCTCTATACATGACATCATGTAAGCAGTAGGTCTTGTGGGAAGGTTTCAAGTAGATCCAAAGGATAATCATTTAAAATAAGTCAAGAGGATAGTCAAGAATCTCAAGGGGACTATGGAGTATGGATTGTAGTATCCAAGAAGCAAGAAGTTAAATTTGATAGCCTACAAGATGCAGATTGGGTAGGAAGTAGAGATGATAGGAAGAGTACCAGTATAGGAGCATTATTCCTATGTGGGTGCCTAGTATCATGGATAAGAAAGAAGCAACCATTAGTTTCTTTGTCCAATTATGAGGCTGAGTAAATTGTTGTAGACTCATGTTGTACTCAAGTCCCATGGATGAGACATACCGTAATAGACTACAAGGTGGAGTATGATGGTCCTAACCCTATCTATTATGAAAATACAAGTGCTAAAAGAATCTCAAAGAATATTTTCATGCACTCAAGGACCAAACACATTCCCATCAGGTATCATTTTATAAGAGAGTAAGTGTAAAAAGTGTCAAAATTGAATATTTGTCTACATAGGATCAAATTATAGACATCTTGACCAAACCACTTATAAAGGTAACTTTTGAACACCCATGATAGGAATTGGGTGTAATTTATACCCCTAAAAATCATTAAAGAAGCTAAATTATTAGGGGGAGATAATCATGCTCATTATATCAAAGAATAGGTGAGGTTTTCTATGTAGGTATGCAAGGATATATGAGGAGCATGTTTTTTTTGTCTCATAAACTCATAGTTTTGTGTGTTGAGTATTTTGGTTACAAGGAGTTTGATCCAAGGAATTAAAAAAATCACTTTGTCATTTATGTCAAAGGGGGAGAAATACAAGATTAGGGAGATAAGGATGATAAATTTTTAGTATGGCTTTCCATCAATGAAAAAGGGTGATATTGTTAAACATTATTTCTATTGATGAGGTTTGGTATTGAAATTGTCATTAATGTCAAAGGTTGTTCATGAGGTCATTAAACAATGTCTTTGTTTGATTCCATCCTTGAGATGTATGACATTGGTTGAGAAACATATAATAAAGTTTAACAAGGTGTAGAATCATAAAAGAAAGTCTTAAGATCAATTGTCGAAGTTATCAAGTGTTTGAACCTAGCAAGAGACTTGTGAATGCTTGTGCATAGGATGCTTAGTATTATGCATTAAGGATCATGGTGGCCTAGTGAGATGGATTAATAGAGACATAATAATATGTATAATATTGTTTAATCATGTATATGAGACACTAAATCACTCATGAGTGTCTCAAAGTAAGCTTATAGGGGTAAGACCTATAAACCAAACATGTAACTAAACTAGTTATAGACTCTGTCTGACCTAATAAGGAGTAATGAGGTGTTATGACTATGAGAGATGAAAAATATTTATTGAGCATGTTAAGTGGTTTTATGACATGTATATGAACCATTGACATCTCAGATAGTGGATAAAAGGTCAATTTCAAGGCCTAATATGACTTACAAGTCATTATGGTGACCAGATGGGGTATCAGGATCAGGATATAAGTGGGTTGATATGTTTTCCTAGGTGTTTTGACCAAGTCTTAGGTTAAAATTTTCAAGAAAAAGGAAATAAAATGTGCTTTGAGGTCTCTTGTGTGCACATAATGAAGGATTCTCAACTCGACAAAAAATTTCAAGTACTCATTGGCATGCGTAACCTATACATGGGAACCTAATATATTCATGGTAGATGGGTAAGGCTATTTAATCAAATTTCCAAGCACTATTTTTTGAAAAAAGGGGCTAATCTTTATGAAAAATCATTAACACTAGAAATGGTGTTAACCCTCTCTAAATCCCTAACATTGACATGATGATAAAGTTCTTGATAAAAATAGACCATAATGGTTTTGAATGGATATGTAAGTTATTTTATGCTATATTAAACTCTCCAAATCACCTCTAGGTGTGATTTATTTGTCAGGGGAGTGAGTGGACCCTATAAGAAAGGCCTTGTTTCTTGGAGATTTGTTATAGCATTCAGAGTTGAGCAAGTCAAAGTTGATAAATGAATGAATGTTTAATATTGATACTTTTATTTTATGTTAATTATGGTTTATAATCAATATATATTCCAAAATTAGATAAAATATTCATACAAGTTGACCTCTCGTTAAAATGCCTAATGGTGCAGACAATGAGAAAACTAGGTAGAAGTCAAAAGTTGATTAGGGATGTGTTATCATAGATTAGGGATGGATATAAATACATTGGGATGTTTATGAATAACTTTAATACATTTAAATATTTGATATAATATTTTTATATGATTTTGTATAACATAAAGTTGGTCTCAAATTGACTTGTCTAATTCAGTGAGGTATGTGGCCAATTAAGTCATAAGATTGGTCTATAAGACAAATATTGATATTAGAGATTATGATATATTTATTGTAATTTGTTTTGAGTTTTTTTAATATAAAATTCATTAATTTTAATTTATTAATAATACCATTTCATTAATTATAAATGCATGTTTCCATGACTATGTTTTGAAGCTATTTCACAATTTTGAGTAGGCTACTTGAAGAGAAGGGTTTGAGTCTGTTTACACTGAGTTATGAAGTATAATGAAAATGGTGATGACTATAAGGTCATTTATATTATTTTTTAATATTATTTTTCCATTTTTTTGACAAATTTTTGTTTTTGGTTTAGTTGTTCAAGACAAACTTTCTAGGTATGCACAGGCCTAATTGTGAATAGTGCTAATGGCATGCTTTAAGTGGTGGTTGGAGATAAAAGGTGTCATGGACCCAATTTGATCTTGATATGGGTATATTAAAGTTAAATATTTTATTTTAATTCTATTTTACAATTATGATAATGTTTCAAGGTGTTCAAATGGTAACATGTGCTAATTAAGGCCTAATTGAATTAGGTTTCCTTAAGGCCTAAAAGGGGGTTTTGGTCCTATATGATATGATTGACCTATTGTAATGTTTGTTTAATGTTGGTTTCATGTTATAAGGCCAATTTTATTTATAAAATAAGTGGTCAAGTGTGTATTTATTACCAAGAGGTGTATGAGCAAGAGCTTAGTATAAGAACAATGCCTAATAAGCCTAATTGTCTAGTGTGTAAGAGTGTGAGTTGAAACAAATGAGATATAAATTTGAAGAGATAAATGAGGTATTTTAGAAAATAAATATGGTACATATAAAACATTATTAATATATGATATTGGCACTATATATTATTATAAAGGTCATATGACCTAACCAAGTCTTGAAAACACCTAACTGAGCAAAGAAGGCTAGAGACCAATTTGAGAAGGATAGGTGTGTGTGAAGAGATAAAGATGGATATCATCATATATTATATTAGAAACATATAATTTTGAATGTGATCAAATGTTTGAGGTGGTTGAGTTATTTTTAAGTCATCTAGGGGGTTGGTGCCTCCTTGCAAGTGGGTGCTTACTAAAGCCTAGTCAAGTTGGTGCTTGGTTAGCTGGGGTTGGTGCTCCATGTGAAGTTGGTGCTTCAATAAATATTTATTTTTGACTTATAATATAGTATTAAATTTATATAATCAATGTTTTTTAATCACCTTGAGGGTTTCTCACTCAAATAAGTGTTTTTTTTGTTATGTTCTTCTCTCATGTTCATGGCTCTTAATGTGTTGCTAGATTACTATATTGTTTTGATAGTTTATGAATGTTAAGGTAAATATTTTAAAGTATTAAATATTGATTCAACCCCCCCCCCCCCCCCCCCCCCTCAATCATTTTTTTTCCAATAAATAATGTTGGGACCACCTATAAGCATGATATGATTGTCATATTTCATGACATTATGCATGATGTTGTTGAGGACTATGTTGACGACATCCTAGTAAAATAAAAAACACGTACTAGACATCTTGATGTTCTATGGATAATCTTTGAGATACTTCATGATTTAAATGTCCATAAGAGTACCTAATAAGTGTGTCTTTGGCACAACTTAAGTAAAATTTGTAGGGTTCATTATGTCACAAAGAGGGATTGAAGTTTATTCTTCAAAGGTAAAGGCCATTATAGACATGCCTCCACCTTCTAATATTAAACAACTCCACATCCTAAAAGGAAAGATCCAATCTATTCATAGGTTAATTTCATAATTGGCTGATAAGTGCCACCCATTTATATACCTCTTGAAGAAAAGGGTCAGTTTTTAATGGGATGATGAGTTCTAATCAACATTTGCAAATCTCACAACATACTTGGCTAAACCACTAGTTTTGAGACCGCCAACACCTAACCTACCATTGATTATTTATATTTTAGTGATAGAACATGCATTGTGGGCACTCTTGACCTAGAATAATGAACATGGAAAGGAACATGTAGTATACTATTTGAGCCACATTCTCATGGATTATAAACATAATTATACTTTTATGTCTCCTTTACATCTTATGGATCTAGGTTCAACATCTTTTCGATTACACTGCAAGGGGATCTGATTCCCAAAATATTTCAAATTAATTTTGATTGTACCAATAATATAACAAATTATGAAGACATTATTGTAGGAATTATTCTTGTAGTGTAGTGGGATATGCAGTGCCTAATGGTCTATAGGGATTCTTAATTAATTATAAATCAAACCACATATCAATATTAGACTAGAGATGAAAGGATTTTACCCTACAAGCATGTTATGGATAATCTCAAGGATCACTTCAAATCCCTACAATTTGAACAATTACCATGGGATAATAATAGATTTGTTGATGTAATAGGAATAATTAGGTCTATGATACAAATTGCCAATGGTGATAAAGAGTATCAGTTTCTCATTGAAAATATTTTACAAGTTGTTCATATATTACTAGATTATGAGAGGTTATGCACCATTTATGGTCCCAATCCCCCACTTAAACTACCTTGGTTTCAAGACATCAATAATTATTTACATGACCAAGTTTTTTGACATGATCTTTGTAATAATTTATAGAAAATCTTCCTTCATTGTATATCCCATTATACCCTCATTGGAAATAGGCTTTATCATAAAGGCTATGATGGAATGTTTCTTCATTATTTATCTTTGAAAGAATCCAAGCTAACGCTTAAGGAGGTTCATGAATGAATGTGTGGGGCCCACATCAATAGTGTAGTCTTGGCCAATAAACTCCTTAGAATAGGATACTAATGGACAAAGATGGAAATAGATTCTTTTAATTACATAGGGAAGTGTGTTGCCTACCAACAACATGGTAATTTGATACACGCACTTTCCTTATCACTCTAACCAATTACTACACCACGATCATTCTCTACATGGGGCCTTGATCTAATCAAAAAAATAAACCCAACCTCTTCTAATGGACACAAACATATTCTCACTGCTATTGAGTATTTTACTAAGTGGATAGAGGTCATTTCTCTCACTTACATCCTTAGGAAGTAGATTGCCAAGTTTATCTATTACCATATCATTTGTTTATATGGTATCCCAACTTGTATTATATTCAATAATGGAAGATAATTTGTAAACCAAGATGTTAAGGCTCTTTGTACCAAATTCAAAATCAAGCACAATAAATCCACACCATATAACCTACAAGGAAATAGTCAAGACGAGGCATCTAACAAAACCATTATAGCAATCCTAAAGAAGATTGCCAATGATGTTGGATATAATTGGCATTTATAAAATTTTTTTGCCCTATTGCACTAGTCATCAAACCCCCATAGGAGCCACTATATACTCCCTTATTTATGGAATAGATGTTATTATCTTGATTGAGATTTAATTGCCTTCACTTCAATTATCCTTGGAGAACATTGAATATGATGAAGATTATAGAGATTCTAGGTTATAATAGCTTGATATCCTTGATGGAAAGTATTTGGCTACCCTAGACCAATTGAAAGCATATCATAATAGATTGTGTAGAAGCTATAACGATCACATTCTCCCTTTGGAGTTTAAAATTGGTGATTTGGTCTTGAAAGAGAACTAAAAGAACACTAATGTTGAAATCAATAAGAAGGGTAAGTTTTAATGTAATTGGTTGTGTTCATATGTAGTCACAACAAATTATGGATTAGGGGCATACTGATTGGCTATTCTAGATGGAAAAGATCTCACAGTACCCATGAATATTATACATCTCAAGTGGTTCTATGCTTGATATCCTTTTGAACCATTTTTTACAAGAGCCCTTATTTAGGGTCTACTTATGTTAAAGCCATTTATCCCACTATTATACTATGGATCATCCAATCATGGACCATGCTTATTCTATCTATTTCTATCTTGGAGCATTCTACTATGAAAAATATTCTTTTACTACTCTAGACCATTATAACACTAGACAATTATACCCGTGGATCGTTAGCACTTGGGATTGTTTATTTTTGACTAAACTCATTATCATTGTATTATGGACCATTGTATCCTAGACCATTCTATCTTGAACACTATTCTTTTACTAACCTAGACCATTGTACCTCTGGACCATTATACCCCTGGACCATTGGCACTTTAGACTGTTTATATTCCATGAGACTCATTTTTATTCCATTTTAGACCATTTTAACATGGACCGTTCTCCCTAGAGTAATATTCTTTTCATACACTAGAACATTGTAACTTGGATTGTTATATTCCATAAGAAATTATGATCTTGATTACAATTCATAGGAATTTTAGACACGCTCAACAGTGATTCTACAAAGCAATTTAGCCTGAATAGTATATCACATCTTCTTCTTTCAGACAAGTAAAAAGGGATGTATTAACACATGGTTTTTTTTACTACTGAAAGGGTCCTTTAGATTTATTCAACACTACATATGTTCTATTATTATTTTTCTATTATTTTGTAGACATTGTCACCTTGACAATATCATATGGGTTGTTGCAGTTGGCTTAGTTGTTCTACTTACTTATAGACATATAACTCCTTAGTTGAGCATTTTTGTGTACCATTATTTATATTCATGATCCATGTTATAGTTAGTTTAGCTATTTATTGAACTCTTACCGATGGAAGTTCATCTCCTTAGTTAAGTAGTTCCCTAGACTTTCATTAATATTTTATTTTTGTTGCTTATCACAAAAACACAAAAAAACATTAAAAATCAATATGCAAAACAAACAAAAACATTATCTTACACTGTTGTTTATTCTGATCCTAGGATCTCCCCATTTTGAGAGCCATTTTTTGAATGCACTCAACATTTTATGAGGCCATTTCCTTATTCCTATACAAAAACAAACATGTTTTATTATCATCAATTTTTTTTTATCCCACTTCCTGGGAGAAATACATTTGTTTTGAAGTTTATGTTGTCTCTTGCATCTATGGAAATATGTAGGAAACATCCACTTAACTCATGAATCTAACGTCATATTGGGTAATCCTTCCTTTTCTTTTATTCCACCCCCATTTTAATTTGTGTTATTGTTTCCCTATAACTTGGGGGCAACTTTGTCTCAATTGTTCTTGTCTCGTTGTACTATTATCATTATTTCTTAGATTTGGGGTCACCCTGTCGTAGAGCATAATACCTATATTACACATACATGAGCAAATTTTTTTTTTCCACTAACATTGTGACTAACCCTTGTTTGTGTATGTTTATTTCATTTTTCTTGTTGTTTTGTTGTGCTTTTTTATCTCTCCATTTATTTGTTTTAGTGTTTTGTTATTCATTCATTAGTTTATATTTGCATTATGTTGTGTCCTTATTTTGTTTATTGGTGTTTTATTGTGTTTTTATTATTGTTTTGTTGTGTGTTTATTTTTATATATTTTTATTTTGTTATTTGTTTGCTTTTCTTAGTAGCTTGTTCTTTGTTTTTTACTATTTTGTTGTAACTTTCTTTTTATTTTTTGTTTTACTATTTTGTCTTGTTTATTGTATTGTTATAAGTACATTCCATACACATTTTAATTCTATCTCTTACTTAGGCTTACTTTGTTTACATTTGTATTTAACTTATACTATTATTTGTTTGTTTTTTAAGAACACTTTGTTAGTAAATGTGGATCTTGATTATTCATATTTTGATTTCAAGACATTTAATTAATTTGATTTTGCCTTATTTTTATACATTCTTGTTCCTACTTAAATCTTCATTATTCATATCTTTATTTTAAGTTAGGTTACATTTTTGTATTGTTATTTTTATCTTTGATTTTGTTTCTTTTTATTTAAATGTAGATAGTTATAACTTTGGTTTTGGTAATTTTTATCATTATCCTTAGTTATAAATATTCACATTTGAACCAGCCAATTGTAAATATAAATATAATGTTATTCTAAGTTACTCATACTTATGATGCATAATTTCAAGTTTCTATAGTAAACACCAAGTGCTCCAAATCCAAATTTCAATGAAGCACTGAATATAATTTGTGAACACACAACACCCAATGCCTAACACAAGAATCATTCTAGGCTAAATTTGGAAACGAACAAGACTTTATGCAAAACATGCATCTCTTGACATATATTGTGAGTCTAATTGACTATTTCTATGATTAGTTTGGGATGTGCATATCCTAAATTATATTCTAACATATAGTATTACATAAAGTAGAACAAAAACATAAACATACATATGCCAAGTAAGGATGTGCATCTCCTAAAAATAGCATATCAAAAAATATCATAAACAAGAGCAACATCACTGAAAGAATATTAATATTATATGTACAAGTAGCACTAAGCTAAAAATGAATATCATATATATCTCTCAAAAATATGTTTCTATACATTGCAAGAATATCCATACACATCATAAGAACAAAAAAGGGGAAATAACACAATGGAATCTCATCATGCTCATCCTTAGGAGGACTCTATTAGAAAATATGACCTATACTAGATGTAGATGCTACTAGTGGATGTGGTGGTGGAGGCCCCATGAAAACCAACTGTGTAGCTAGTTGTGTCATCGACCATTATGACTCTATCCTATGTCTAGACCTAACAATCTGACTAGTACACTTTAACCTCATATACTCCCTATAATAAGCTACTCTCTACTTTTCCAAAATTGCTTCCTCATAAGCTCACTTCTAGTAGGCTATCTCATCTTTGGAATTTAAGACATCATCCTTTACATGCAAGGTATCATCTTTGGCTAAAATCACATCAACCAAGGCTATAGGTGAACCTTCTCTTGTATCTGTCTCCACTCTTTGAGCCTCATATCTCTCCTACATCAACCTCTAAACCTCCATCTAAGAAAATTCCCACTCACCAATAGCTATAAAAAAAACTCCACATCTCATGTGGTGAGTTAGGCCTGAACCCCTGTTAATTATACCACCTACCCTATGAGACCAATAATCTCTACATCCCTGGCTATGATGAAACCTTGTAGCCTAGTGGTATATCTTTGTGCAATAGCCAATTGCACATGTAACCTAGCCATAGTGATTTATAACCATGATATCTCCATAAGGAGTACAAATTTATCCTTATAGATCCTATTTATTAAAGCCTAGTCCTCTAAAGACCTCCTTGTACTAGAGGGAGCTACCCCTCCTAATGTTGTCCTTTTCCCTATACCTATATTGGAGGGCCCTACCTCTTTAGAATTTGTCCTGTGACCACTTGGGGCATCCCCTATGTCCACATCATAGCCATCTAGCTCATCCATCTCCACATCTACTATAAGATCCTAATGTCTCTAATGTTATACAACCTATAGTGGAATAACATATGGAATGGTTGGTCATACTGGTTCCTGAACTTACTATTATGTTGGAGCCTATCCTTGATCCTTCCTCATCTATACCAACCTCTAACAAAGCACTGGATGCTAAGGCAAAGGACTAATAAATCAGATGGGCTACATTCTTAACCACCATGAAATATATGCTTCAATGACCCATAAATCTGGCACCCCTCCCACATAGTTCCATAGACCATGAAAAACCCTCTCACAATCAGTAACTTCTTTTACCCTATACACTAATGGCCCCACTCCCTTATCTCTTTGGTCATGTGTGAAAAATAATGTGGACCTTTAAGGACATCCTATTACATACCAAATTACCACTAGACATGATTTGGCCTATACCTCTCCACCACATAATCATACCACCCTATGATGTAGTATGGTGTGATTATGTATCTAATCATAAACAGGTCCTCTAAGCATGCAAACTATGTCCCTATGTAGGGATGCCAAATGAAATCCCCATCCTCCATCTCATATATGGATTGCCTATAATAGGGTAGGTATCCCAAGTGTCCCTGCATCCCCAGCCCTATTAGGTACCATCCCCAAGCCACAAGATCCTCTGGTCCCTTTTGATACCTCAAAGCCATGGGTTATACAATCATGATATGCTCCTAGACCCATACCTACAATAGTGTGTTGTGGCTTATGATCCACCCTCCCTGATACACAATCATGCGTATATCTTTCTAAGTTTGTGTAAGAATCATAGGTCCCCAAGTGAACTATGTCAAGTGATCAAACATCTGATGTACTATGCTGATCAACCCTAAGGGAAAGAACTACCCACTCTTGTTTGGAAAGGAAAGGCCATTAACAATAACTATCAAAACCACCACCTCAATGAGAACTATCCTTTTTCCTACTCCACCATATGGAGGATAAGATAACTCCTCTAATACATCCATGTCTATGCACTCATCCATAATCTCTTGCTCCACTACCCTAAGTAGGTTGTCTAGTATAGCCTATTGCCCCACCCCATCCAAGTAATATTGGGTCCTCACGTAGGCACCCATAAAATCTAGTAAACATACTCTAGTGTCACCATCACCTCCCCCATTGGCAAATGAAATTTAGAAGTCTTGAAATGCCATCTCTCTACTAGTGCTAACAAATACACTCTATTTATGTGGATCATTGGCAGTCATGCCAAGTGATATAGGTCCACTATAATTAGGATACCTATGAGCTCATTCGTCATCATCATCCCTTATCATCATAATACTTAGGAGCATTGCTCCCATGATGTGATAGTTGTTAATCTCTCCTATAAATCACACATAGGGCATCATGTCAATTATCTTTCTATCATATTCTTCTAATTTTGAGACCTAGACTAATCCTTTATGTGTCTTTATCCCTCTTCTTCTAATTTTGGGCCTGGACTAATCTCTTATGGACCCCATTATACTTTATTTTGATGATCTCACTATTTTTTTATAAATCCCAACATTTATTATGGTGTTCTCACTATTCTTCAGGATGATCCCAATGATTATCATGATCCTACTATTCTTTAGGGCATTCTTGTCAATTGACAGGGTGATCTTACCAATATTGGCAAAATCACTATTTGATAGGGAAAAATTCACCCCCAAATGAAAATTTTATATTTATTTGGTGATATCACTATTTGATCATGATCCCATCGAAAGGTCAGTGAGATCAATAATCTCATGGCATTCTTGCCATTTTCGTGGGTGAACTCACCATTTTCCAAATTGGGAAAATGGTGGGATCGCCCCATCTACCACTTTTTACATTTAATAAATGCAATAAATGACCAATTTAAAAACCAAAAAAGATACCTACCATGATCCGCTCCCTAGTGTTCATTGTTACTCTCTCACATGCTCCCCATGATGATGCTAGTATGGGATATTGGCCATTTTGCTCAGCTCTCTCTCACACAAATATTAGAGCTCTAAATTTACTATAGCTAGGGTGTAAAATGACTTGTTTTTACACCTAGGGGTCCAAATATAGTAATTTATATCAAAATTTTCACCCTTAGGCCTATATTTGTTGCATTATTTATCTCTTAGGCTACTATTTTAACCTCATTGATCTATTATTCCTCTCGATTGCTTTTAATTACTCTATTTTCAGCTTTTTTAGTTGAAATTAATGATATTATAATTTCTTTTGATCGAGGGCCACCCATCAAATATTTTAAAAACAAATTGTTGTCCCCTTAATAGGGAATCATGGGTAGCCTAAATGATGTTTGGGACATTTCTTAAACATGTTTCTTTGTCATTCATGCAAAAAAATGGAAAGTGAGAATAAAATTTATTTCTTTTAATTATAATGACCTTTTCATTATTTAAAAAGACATTGCTTCTACTAAATGTTTCACCACACTTTATCAAATAGGGGAAAAATTTAGACGTCCAATTCTTATCACTATTGTGTTGTAATTGTTAATCTAAGAAACATTTTGAGATAATACATAATTTGGTCCAAAATCACTAAATCACGTTAAATGGCACAAACGTATCATGTACAAGTATCAATTTAGGATAATGTATCTATGAATGGGACAATACATTTTTTTTTACTATTAACTTTTCTCAAATCATTTTGATTTAAATTGTGACCACACAAAATGACACTCTAAACCATTGAATTCTTCTAATTCAGTAGCACATGTCATGTGCATGTGTTATTTTGTGTCCATAATGCCTTAAATGAGGTATTGTTCCATATGGAACTAACACCTTCTAATTATACTCTAGTAAAATTACAACTACATAAAATGACATTTTTACTAGGTTAATTAAGCATGCGAATATTTTCAAATAATTATAGAAAATTAATTAGAACAACTTAAGCAAGTTAAATCAAATCTAGAGCCTAAGTGAAAAATCCATGGAAGTTATTGAAAATATATTTATTGCAAATTCATTCCTCAAATCTACATCATCCCATGACATCATTGATGGGGTGGCATCTATAGGCCATTAATGGAACAAATATCAAGATTAAGCTTTCCCATGCCTCATCAATGCCCCATTATTCTAAGTATTAATATGATTATTTATGTCTTGTCCCTCCAAAATTGAATTAGTTCATGGCCATAAATCTTGATATCAAGATGGAAAATTATGATTGATTCTAAACATTTTTAGAAAGCTATAAATATAAGGCCTCACCATTGATAAAGGTGATTGTATCATGTAATGTTAGAATGAAGAATTATCTTCACAAGCTTCACCTATTTACATAAATTTATCAAACTAATGAACCTTAAGCCATTGGTGTACTAGGAAATGATGGAGAAGCAAGATACTCATCATTGACATAAACTTGGAGCACCAAATCCATGGAAAAACATGCTTCTTGGCTGATCTTAGAAGGAGGGATGTTTTTTGGAAGGTTTGATGGTATTCCTTCTTTAAATAGTTCTTAGAATTCATTAGCAACACCCCATGAGGGAGTGGGCTTGATGTTTTATTGTCTATATTCTTATTTATATGATATTTTCTTTACTAATGCATGGACTAACACATATTTTAATCCTACTCTACAATGTTAAAATGAGATATAAGTATTAAGTGTTGATATTAGACAAGATTAGGCATAATTTAATGAGTTATTTCAGAGAACAAAATTTGATGCATATAAAAATATTCACTTGATCTAAGGGGGTATTGATGTTCAAAACTTCCACTTTAAGGCAATTAATTATAACCTTATATTCTTTCCTTTATTTAATTAGTAGTTAGATGTTATTTTTTTCTTAGTGAATAAATGTGTGTATCCTTATCTATGTTCCCTCTATACATGATACTAATGTAAATTTAGGATTTATTATACTTGAGATATTCCACTTTAGGCTGCCTAGACCCCTATTTGGAGGACCATGGCACCTTACTTCTTATGATCATTCTAACCCTTCATATTTTTTTACTTGAGTTTCATAACTAATTTATTTTCTAAATTACACATTTACTTTCATAGACATCTAGTTATAACTATTTATTTGTTCCATAAACTTAGGTTTACAAAAATTTATTTTTGGTATTTACGACATAGGTAACCATCTATTAGATCTACAAATTTAATTAGTCATTAAATAGACAAATGAAATATTATATATTATATTTGATCACCTTTCTCTGAGTCAAAGTCTATTGAGATACAATAGTTTTAGAATAATCCTATCCCATGCATACGTTCTTGTGGAATAGATATGAAACCTAGTCCAAAATTCATTCTTTTAGACAATTGTACCAACTAGCTAGATATATTTTTATACCTATTTTTAATGGTATCATCCATTTTGATTTCATCTTGTGTTTTCATAGACTATACTCACCAACCATATACAATTTAGTTTTATGTTTTTAACTATATCAGCTAGCATAATATAGTTCTATGTGTTTTAGTTTAGAATATTTAATTTATAATTATGTTATCCAGTCTGATACTATTATTTTCATATTTATTTCAATTCATTGAATGTTAAAAATTGGGTCTCCATGATTATTTTCTAACTTTATTTTCTATTTATTTGAATTTACCTAGAAATTATGTTCTAACAATTTTAAAACTACTTATTTGTTGTCCTGATGTGGAAAGCATGTATTATATTTTACCATCACTATGGTTTGATGGGTATTTCCCTAATACTGAAGTCATTATACAACACTAACAAAGATTTTATTTTTCATGTACCTCATGATGTATCAGAAATGCCTAGGATTCCATTTTTATTCAACTTAGGAAAAAATATATCTATTTCCTTTTGTGGTGCACCTGAGAGAAGTGTATCACCTAGGGAAGTTAATCTCACTATGCCTTAAGAGATAAGATAGTAGGATACAAGAATAATTTAAAATCTATAGTTAGTGTTATAAAGCATTGGGTCAATAATAGTATATGAATGATAAATTATATTTGAGAGCCCAAACTATAAATAAAATCATTTTAGTATATCTCTCTAATATTTTTTTTAAAAATTAGTTAGATTCAATTTTTTGCCTTATTTACTGACTGTATTGTAGATTGTATTGGCGAACCTGATATTTTTTTGTGTGTTGTGTCACAATTACATTGACTATCCTAATAAAATTATGTGTATGTGTGTGTGTGTGTGAACTGCATTGAATAACCTTACACATTTATCTATGTTTTTTTTTCCCTAACTACAATGACCATCTTGGTAAAGTCTAATTTTTACCATTTTACATCCAACTATATTAACCAACCCAATATAATTTATTTTGGCCTTGATGACTAATTTGGTCAGCTTGATACAGTCTAATTCACCTAGATTCTTCATGCCTATTTGACTACTTCATCCAACCTGATACAATATGATTTTACTTGTGTCATTTCATAATTGTACTAACGAGGCCAATATAATATATTTCATGTAAATTAACTACATCGACCATCCTAATTTAGTAAATATTTTCAATACCACCATATAATACATTTTCATTGAAGCTAAGAATAAAATTGAATAGTTTAATGGAAATTCCTAATCCCCATAAAACTCTAAGCCTTGTTTTTGTTATAATACCATAGAATATCAAGATACAAGTATTGTTTTATGACCAATGGAACTACAAACTATGAGAAATTTATTAAATCTACATTTATTGACAAAAAATACACACCTCAATGCATGACTAGTGTTGGGGATGAGTGTGATATTTAATATACTACTAAAATGATCCTTTAACTTAATGAGTAACCTGAGCATAGCGTTAAGGACCCTATGGTGGTCTACTATATTATGATGTCACCTTATGTGGAGGATCCTCCTTCCCTATTCCTATAATTTCTAATAGACTTGAGGAAAGTCACTACATGACTCCCCCCCCCATCCTTCTTCCTTCACCACACCTAGTATTTATACTAACATGTCAAATATTTATGATGGTGGGACTACTCGAATTTCCCACATTAATACTAGTGTTAATACAAAAACTAGTGCATATTATTAAAATGCTCAAGATTAATGTGGGAAATTTAAACCAAATAGATAAATTTCAAGATAATAATGCCATGAGATTAGCCATATCATCCATGGATAAATTTTGAGTTAATGATCTACATTAGTAATCCATGAACCAAATAACTTTCAAGCTAATAATGCTAATCAAATGATGCAAATACAAAATTAACTTTCAAAATTACAAAATTATCCTTGACAGCTTTAGTGGGGAGTGAAAAATATAAATTCCCCCACCTCCTTCCCCCTTAAATACACTCATGTAAATCTCATTCTCCAAATTTATCTTCACAATACAAAATTTAAACTCTTCAAAGTGTACCATTAGTTTCTAAAATTTAATACTTATACATAGTTGGTATCACTCCGATGATCATCTATAATGGATGCACTAATCACAATTTGGATTTCAAATATTTTAGAAGTCTTTGCAAAGATTAGATTAAATTAAAAACCTTTGTAGATACAACACTTCTATCTAAAAAACATTCTTGTGTCGCTCTATATTGGTACAACCAAGTCAAGTATAACACTATCTTTAGTTTAGAAGAATTAATGCATTTGTTCAGGAATTTAAAACAAATGGTCTTTCTAAAACTAACATATTTTATTAATTGAAAGCATGAGGGACCTAGAAATACCAAAGTTCTCATCAAATTTTATAAATCCTTAAATAATAATTATGAACATGACATTTCATAAGACAACCTCTTCCACTTGTTAATTAATTATCTTCATTGTAAACTTCAATATAGATTTGGGACTCTCTTTCCAAAATCATTATAAGAAACCCATGATCGAGCTAAGTGTCAGAACTTCCTCATAAGACAATTCAATCCTTCTCAATCCATACAAATCCAAAATAACCATCAATGACATTGTCCCTGGAAGTTCTAATAAAATGACTCTTTTATTGCCTATTCAAGGAAGTCCATTCCATCCTCCTCCTTCTTCATCACAAATTAAAATTTTTATGTTCATCATCATGTTTATTTAGTGATATTAATAAGTGAATCCCCAAACCATCACCTACATATTTGGATACTTGCCTCCCTACTAGTCTTTTGTATGATCCTCAAAAACATTTATTGGTACCATGCAATTGGGGACGTTCCCATGAAACTCAAACAAAAATTAATAATATTACTTTAGACCTCATCTTGGTTCTAACTTCAATAATTAAGCTATGATTTGAGAGCATAAACAACCCCATGAGTAGGTAGTAAAATCCCATAACTCCAAAGATAAAAGTGATGCTCTTTGTAGACACCTAAAATTAGACACCCTAAGTTGATTTTAGCTATCATCACCTTATTCACTAAAATCACACTAATATTATCCAAATATTAATTATATAATTACATCATCCCTAATCACATCATTAACTAACATATCTAACTTTAAAATATTCAACCCCAATAAAATTAATAAATTCCATCTTGGCCTTACCAACTCCACATCATAGTAGTTAATTAACCTATGTTAATTATCTAATCCATCCTTATTAAAAAAATACATATAATTCTAAATTCTATAATTTATAAAATAAAATAAGTCCAAATATTACCTCATCCACCTCATATTCCATTTCAAATCCCACTTAATCCTCTCTGATCTAAAATCCTCACCAACCTTCATCTTCAAAATAAAAGAATCCCACTTTTCTCACAATTTTTGAGATTACCCACTATCTCCACCAAATCCTTCAAAGTCTTCACCAACCTAAATTTAATAATCTACCAAATCTCCCAATGTCTTCACTAATATCCATCACCAAAATAAAATAATTCCAATTTATCTCCAATTTTTTAAGATTCCCCACAATCTTTACTAAAGCATCCAAAGTCTCCATCAAACTCAAATTCATAATCCACTACATAATCATAAAATTACGCCAACTTCAATTTAATAATCCACCTCAAATAACTAATTCATACCCAAAAATATATAAATTGGCATCTTATCTTCCATTGTGCATATCGATCATTGAGCTATCAAACTACAAAAAATTATCATTGTGCATCCTTTCAAGATCAATTCCATCTAATCTTACACTGTTTAATTTCCCTTGCATCAGAGAATTCATTTTGAGCACCATATACCAAATTTTCAAGAGCACATCCAAGTTAACAAAGAAGACATCTTCATTGGATGGTATGTGAAGGTATATTATGATTATTATTTAAAAGCTCTATTTGAGGTTTTATGTTGTGATTAGAATAAGAATTAATAATAATTTTTGGTTTATAACATGCTTTATAAATTGTAAATATTACACTCTTCACCAAACTAATGCTCACATTGCTCTATATTTAGATCCACTTCCTAATCACACTAAAAATCAATAACTTAATTCCAATTATCCCACTTCCACTAATGTTATTGCAACCACAATTAATCCTTTCTCTTCTACCAATGAATAAAAAATAGTTAACATAAACAACACAAAGCATATGGTCTCATCTATTGATCCTCATCCTCATTTAATTCATATTACACATCCTACTTAGATACCTATCCATCTCATTTTATGGATGTTAATTATGAGGAAATAATAAATGTAATTATCTTAAATAATCCAAATACATCATCTAACTCAGTGAAATCATCTTTCTTATCCTAAATGCATTGACCAAACTAATGTAATATGTTAGTCCTCAATTTTATGTAGAAATTATATTGACCAATATTATATATTTTGTTATTCTTAGCTCATAATATATTAAATCAACCAACTTGATACAATTAGTGTATATCTTCACTGAACTATTTGTATTGCATCAGCAAACCCAATACAAACAATTCCTAATTTTGATTCAAATGTACCAACCAAATCAATACACTCTAATTCCATCATTTCTATGCAAAAAACTACATCATCTATCTTGATACCATTTAATCACCCAACCCTTACTGTATCAATCAGTTTGAGACCACAAAATTCTAATCCAAACCAATTTCGTTTTGCATCAACTCCTTCTTAAGTTGGTCTACCTAAACATTATCCATCTTCATCTCAGTCCTTCTCAGCTCATCTTGGATTTATTGAATGGGATACCATTAAATAATTTTCCAAGTTCCCTTATGAAACTCAATTTCTTGAGATCATGATGACCTTTCCACATCATTACAACCAATTGATGAAAATTTTATTTGAAATAAATATTCCTTAACCTTCACATATGGGGAAATAAGATACTTTTATTATGTTTGAGGATAGTATCTTCTAATAGTATGACTAAATGTCCATTAAAGTTAACAAAAATATGGATCCTTATCTCTCACTTAAAATTCACATTGCTTATATGATCCTTGATGATCTCTTACTTCTTATGGATGATCCTACTCATTTCATCATTATCCAAGTTGGTGACGTTCAAGTCAAACATGCCTTGATAGATGAAGGGTCTAACATCTATGTCACCTCCCTTGAGTTCATCAAAACCCTTGGATACTTAGAATGCAACCTTAAGTCTACTAAAAGCACATGCCATGGTTATGATAAAATATAAATTCCTTCCTTTAGATGTATTTAGATTCCTATCATAATATCTCCCATCGTGATTAGATTTAAGTTCATGATATTCAACTTTGCATTATCCTATAACATTTCACATGGTTGACCCTAGACTTATAGCATGATGAAAGTCACCTCCGTTACATGTTCATGTGTCAAGCTTATCCATAAATGTGTTATATACAAGATTCAAAGTGAAAATAACCCTTAAAATTTATAACAATTCCAAGAACATGGCATATTTAACCTACCCTTGGGTTAGTGTAGGCCTTTTTCCCACTTTATTTTGCCTACATGGTTCATTATGCTTGCTTAGGGTCCTAGAGGCTATTTAAGTTATTTGGGTTGGTTATTACATATATATGACTCATCTTGATGTCATCATGAACACATGAGCTCATGGGGTCACTTAGTGTGTGGATGGGGTCTCCATTCCAAATGGTCCCCTTGGTGCTTAGAACACTAAGACCTCCAAACCATTGATGTTCTCCAAGTCCCTTCTCCACTCATAGTGATAGGGCCCACACACTCAAGTTGTCTAGTGAGTCACCAGTCCACTTAACTAGCCTATAAATGTATTATTCTCCTTTGTATTTGGTGTGGAGTGTAATGGAAGTTTTTCATTTGGATCCAATCTCTTTGTGCAATATTCTCATTTGTTTGTTTCATTTAATTGTAACTTTATTATGGTGTGCACTTGCTTGACTCGTGTGATCATATAAACATGTGAATTCATTGATACAAAGATCCTCATAAATTCTTATATGTGTTAGTGTTGGTCTTTACTACAAATATGTACTTCACCTTACTTAGGTAGATAATTATGTCTATTAGGTGATTTATGACATTATAATGATATAATAATGATGTCATCATGTACACATGAGTGTAAGGGATCACTTAGTGGGTGGATAGGGTCTCCATTCCACTTGGTGCCTTTAGTGCTTCCACCACTAATGTCTCTAACCCAATAGTGTTCCTTCAGTTCCCTCTGCACTCATAGTGGTAGAATCCACACACTCAAGTTGTCTAGTTTAGTCACCATACCACTCAACTTGATTATTTAATGGCCTACCCTACTTTGTATTTGGTGACCCAATGAGATATTACTTTTGTGTACTTTTTATGGTGGACACTTTGGTGATAGAGCCATAGTGCTAGTGTAATAGATTAGCTAGTGTTATTTAGTTTATATTGATATATATCTCATGTAAATCCTATGATTGTACACCTATTTTTTATGAATACAATTACTATCATATTCTACTCCTCATTGTGATTTCTTTCTTAAAAAAAATTATGTGTTTAACTTTCTAGTTACTAGTCTTAGATGCTCGATTTTGGATGATTCTAACATGGTATCAAGCTAAGAATCCATCCAAATGAGAAATCAATAATGGAGTGATGATGTATAATGCATGCTCATAATTTGAATGTCAGATACATCTAAAAATACAACCACATGTGAGTAATTGATGCACAACGTACAATGCAGAAAGTAGTAGGGCCCATGGCACAAGTAACCCCCTTGAATATGGAACTTTATAACTTTAGTTAATTTATAATAAAAATAGTACCAATGGTATGGGAATGAAAAATAAAGAACGTTTTCAAAAAGTGGCACTCAAATTCAAGTTATCGAGCAAAAGTTATGGCTAATAAAATTTTGTGTCATTAATGACCTATTTAATGGACTTGCACTTAAAATTTTAAAAAACTTGACCAAACAAGGTGTATGGTAGCTTTCCATCCACTCATTAAAAATAGATCAAAATTGTAGATGTCCTCAAGCTAACTAAAATGAAAAAATAGTATGCCCATACACCCTAAGTGCACTTTAATGAAAAGGGTATACTTAAAGGTATTTAATTTTTTTAAAAAAAAAAACTATTTTAAATAAAAATAAAACATGCTTTAAATTTTAATATTTTAGGGCATTATTAGGTTTTAAACATTTACATAGCTATTGAAAAGAGAAGCACCACCATGGGAGAGAAACCTAATTATGGATCATGGTTTTTGAATAAATCCAAATTAGTTTAGATGCAAAACTCTTGGAATAGGCTGTGGGATTTTCCTTCAATGGCATTTAGAGGAATGTGTTGTCATTTCTAGGCCATGTGAGTAGTGTAGGTCATGTAAAGACTACGTAATCCATGTATGAGGCTCAAAACTCCCTTTTCAAGTTGTGATCAGGCTGAATTAGGGCATGATAAATCTCAAAATGATGTGGGAGTCTTAGAATGACATAGTAGGCCATGTGGACATTGAAGCAATGGTGTAATAAGATGTGTAGGTTAGTCAAAAATATTTGACCAAACCTTAATCATGTCGATTGAGTTTGAGAACCATAAATTAGGTCATGGAAAGGAATGATGACTCTATTGCGGACTACTCTTTTAGCAACTCAAACTAGAAGACAAAGCCTTTGAATGGTTATATTAGGACATAGGCCAAAAGCTACACATGCAGGCCATAGAATATTGAAAACCTTGTAACCAATAAACATTCCAATGCTACCACCAGACTATACCAACAATACCTAGATTTGGTTTAAAAACACCCCTAAATTTTTTTTAGTCGCCTTGAGGTTTTTGAGATTTCAAAAATGATCGTAAATTTTTTTTAAACCCACTAAAACATTGTTTCACAGTATATGAAAATAATATTTAAAATTCAAAATAATTATTACAACATAACAAACTAGATAATCATGAACATGGATTGGTACTCTGATACCATATAATAATCTACTAAGATCACCATATCAATGAATGCACATGTTTATGTGATCACATGATTCAAACAAGTACACACGACAATGAAGTTGAAAGAAAATGAAACTGAAAAATAAAAATATCGCATAAAGAGATTAGATAAAAAAATACAAACTTTCATTACACTCCACACCAAATACAAAGGATAACATACCATTTATAGGCTAGTTGAGTGGATTGGTGACTCACCAGATAACTTAAGTGTGTAGGCCTTACCACTATGAGTGGAGAAGGCACTAGGGGAAAATCATTGGGTTAAAGGCCTTAGTGGTGCAAGCACTAAGGGGACTAAGTGGAATCGAGACCCCATCTGCTCACTAAGTGACCCTATGCACTCATGTGTTCATGATTAAATTAGGATGATGTCATAAATATGCAATGACCAACCTAAATAACCTAAATATCATCTAGTACCCTAAGTAATCATAATGAACCATGTATGAAAAACCTAATGGGAAAAATATGTACAACAACACCTTGAATCTTTTCCTAGAATTTCATTTCAAGAATACTAACACCTTAATTATCCTCTCAAATTTAATAGAGTTTTTAATGATCACCATGAGCTTGTGGCAAACATACCCCCAAGCCTCCTATATTTTTATGATGATGAGTCCAATGAGATTCCCCTTAAAATAAACAATTAGACCTTCCTTCTAGCATGATAACTTAATTACTTCCTTTATTTCAACACCATTATTATAATAAGTTGATTGACGAGTTCCTCACCTTTGTGGTCATTCCCTAGAAACCTAGTTCCCACTCTTACTCTAGTGACCTAGTGTCCAAAACCATTCACATTGATCTACATACACCTAATTATATAATTAAGGTTATCCCCTATATGACCCATTCTTAGATGGCTACGCTTAGGATAAATATATGGAAATAATCGATTATTGTTATTTTTTTAGTTCTCTTACAAGCCATTTTCATCTTCTCATTCAATTATTTTATTTTATACCATCTACTCTCCTCGTACTCTAACTAACATTATTCCTCCTTTAGTTGGTGCTCACAAATCAAATATGGGGTGTGTCAATTTATTATCCTCATAATACCTTAATTAATTTTGATCCTATTTAGAGCATGCTCCTTGATCATGATATGAATGCACCATACTAATTTTCTATTATTTCCTATCCTTAAATCATGCTTCCTCCAAATTTGTTGGCTATATTGATACAGTCTACACCGAGGAAGACTCCTAAAGAAGTAGTTGGAGCACTAGTTATTGAGCCTACCCTTAAATTATTTTATAAATATGACCTATTTGATGAGGTTCTAGACATACCCTATTATTATTATATACCCAGGTTAGTGTAGTCCTACAAGCATTTGCTTACATAAAAGAGCCATACTATGAGTTTCACAAGGTAATAAATCATTAATTTAAAGATTGTCAAGCATAATAAAGATTATTAGCACCTGAGAAGTCACTAGGATCAATCCCATCAATATATATTTGAATACCTTATTTATTTAATCATAATGTGTCTGTTGTTTTCATGGTATGAGGACACACTTCTTGACACATTGCCAACCCATTTAATAGTACTTAAATGTGTGTCATCCTAAATCAACCTAGTTTTATAGTGTCTTGAATATTCCTCCAAATATATCTATATATTACATCCCCAAGAAAATGGAATTATATTTTATTTGACATCAGTGCACTACACATCATATAGATAAATTTAAATCAGCTCAACAACATTTTTTTTTGAATTTCCAAGACTTAGTCCTCAGCCTTCTCAACAAATCTCACACGATCATTATTAGACAAAGGGGTAGCCTTATCTATGACCCAAGCCTTCCATTAGATTAAGATGATATTTTACACCTCATGTGGTAGGTTAATCACATTGATTAATCTTAATAGGAGGCCCCATGACCTCCTCCTTCAAGTATTCCTACTTTTTCCATTGAGCTTGTCTATCAGGAAGTCTTCATACAAATTTATGAGAAAGTAGAGGAGATTATGATTAGATATAGATACCAATTATATTGAGATTTATCATATGTTATTGATTGCGTTTAATGATATCTATCATATAATTCATGATCACTTATTTAAGTCATATAATAGTAATTTTCACATTGGCATATGAGTGAATTTCATGTTTATTATTAGATTTGTTATGTTTGTTGTACATAGATCATGTTTATATAATTTTTATTATTCATTTTATAGGGCATCAATTTCCTACATTTATGTCTCTTTTTAACATGTTACATCACTTTACTTTTAGCCTTTGATTCTATTGTAGAGCTTAGGTAACACATTTGGGTTTCATTTTTATTACATTTATCATTATATATCATTTATTACCTTAGTATCCTTGTGATAATTTGGCCCCTATTTATTTTTCCATAATTTTTGGATGACCATTTACTTTATGTAGAAATTATTTTATGATTATACATCACCTTAGTCTTGTATACTTGGCAAACTCAAACCTTGGTCATTCCTCTTACTTTTGGGCCTTTCCCCCCTTCTGTAAGTCTTGCATCTACTCTATCTTGTGCCCATTGGCTCATATCTTATTTTGAATAGTCTTATGTTGATGACACAAAACTTATATCTTGTTTAGAATGCTTAAAATTTACTTATCTTCCACCTTTGCAAGTTCTCAACATGTACCTTTTATCCTATTCCCTGGACACTTGTGTGTTAGATAGAAACCTAAGTTGACATAGGTGTCTTGATTGATGTAAGTGTCCATCGACGTAAAATTCATCTAATTTGAAATTGAAATGTGTTATAATGGTATTCCTAAGTGATTCAATGTGAGTTATTACTCCAAATAGATTGATATAACTACAAGATCAACCCTCATGCATTCCTCTCACAGAAAAAACCAAAAGAGACCAAAGTAACTTATTAAAAGCACTCTATCAATTATTCCATTAATCAAATATTCACTATTATATATTATTCATAGGTAAAACACATCTATATGTTTGAATTATGGAAAAAAAGGATATTAAGAGCCCAATTTTTCATGTTACAATCTAGGTCAATGTTGTACTTATTTCCCACATATTTCATGATTCACACACAAGTAAACATGTATGGGAGAACTACATATGTTTGTGACCCTCTTCAATAGTGCTCATTGATAGTGAGGTCTGTGGGGTAGCTTGATACCATGAGCCCACTAACCCATTTTTTATAAGGCATCACTCAAGGTCACCATGAAGAGGAAGAAACAAGGTTTTTCCATTTCACAAGGAACAATATTCCATGACCTAGATCTGAAATCACAAGAGTGAAGGTGAAGCCAAACCCAAAAGCGTCTAAGTGGTTTTATCCTTTTTCATAAGGTATTCAATAAAAGACATCTATGTCGAATATAAACACTAGTGTTTACACAATTGTCCTAGGCTAACACAAGTGTTCACAACTATAGAGGTAAAATTTTCAAAATTAGATGACTATTCTAGGATCATCTTCTATCTTGATTTCTATTTGTTCTAGATCTAGAACTATCATAACATCAAAAATAGCTAAGTAACTTATTTTTAATATAATTTTCAAATTTAACATAGTTTCACTTTCCATATTTTGACTATCTCAGTTTAAAGAATTCAACATATATTTATATATGAGT
The DNA here is from genome assembly GCA_037957365.1 of Torreya grandis. NCBI lineage: Eukaryota > Viridiplantae > Streptophyta > Pinopsida > Cupressales > Taxaceae > Torreya > Torreya grandis. The sequence continues at coordinate 1,961,391 of JARHVA010001506.1, forward strand.
TTAGCATCTAATTGGCATGTTATATATTTGATTATCACCCTTGTGAATTTCATTTCTATACACCCTTTTAAAGGCAATCTAAGGTTAACACCAAGCATTTGGACATCCATTTTAGGGTTGAACATTTAGTGAACCTAATCTTTGAAAATATTTTCCCTAGGCGTATCCTATTAGATGTTTCTTATATGTCTTGTCCTAATATTTGTGTTCTTTACCTCCCTTATTATGGATGATATTGATTTCTTTGATGACTATGATTATGAAACTCTCTAACTCTCCCTCAATGAAAGAATTTAAATTGAATTCTCTTGCATTCTTCCAAGTGCTAAAGCATGTAATATAGAAGTTTTGAATGGTGGTAGTTAAAATGCTCACATAGTTGTTTCTCCCCCAATCCTCATCAATGGAGAGGTTCAAGTCCTTAATCTTAATGACAAAATTACTCTTGGGTTATCTCATTGGACTTCCCCATGTGTGATGACGATCAGTGGGTTGTTCATTCCTTTGTCACTTGGATGGATAATGCTTGTGCCTTTGGTTTCACAAGATATTTTTTCAAGAAGAATGGGTTGTGCTAGATCCAATGTCAGGGGAACCTTTTGATTTGACTTCATTTTATTTGAAGGATGACCCATTACCTATTCCTTCTCATCATGTTGATAGGACTTAATGTTCACATGTTTATTGTGTATTTTGATAATCAACTCTTTTAAAACTCTATATATAATCATTTTTTTAGTTAACATTGATTTTTGATTCTCAATACAAAATGATTATCTTTTTAATCTAAATTATCTTATTCTTAAAATCACTATTTTTAACATTTAATGTTCATATTTTTTGTTGTGTTAAGATAATCAATTATTTTAAAACTCTTTATATATAATTACATTTTTGATCAACATTAATTTTGGATTGTGAATACCAATTAATCAACAATTGAATTGTGAATACTAAATGATCAACTTTTATTATAAACTAACTTATTCGTAAACTTAAAAAAAGATTAATTAGTATATATGAGAGGACCCAATTAAACCATAGAAACAAAATGGTTCTCATCAAATTGAATTCAATTCTTCCCCCTTTTTTTGGGGTTACCAAGGGGAAAGTCAAGAAATGAAGGAGAGAGGCAATTCTTGTAGACAATTTATCCATGGGAAAATGATTGAGTAAAAAGATGAATAATAAATGTGTGACTTAACAATAGAAAGGAAATGAAAAAGAAAGACACATTTCAGAAGGCATAGGACCTTTTTAAAAATCTCGAAGGACAAAAGACATAAAATCAAAGGGAACTTTCCCTTTCGGAAAGTCCATTTTCAAATATGAGGACCATTGTAAAAATCCTAAAGGGTTTCTTCCCTTTGGGAAAGTTCAAAACAAGGAATCTTGAAGGGTATCTACCCTTTGGGAAAGATCAAATAAAAATATGAAGGGTTATTATCCCTTCAGAAAAGGAAGAGAAAAGTCTACAAAAAAGACAAATACAAACAGTAGGACATGCACATAAACAAAGAACCAAAAAATGCAAGAGATGTCAATAATCAATAAATAGATAAACACATTATGCAGCATGCAAAGTGGCCCAAAATAGGATTAAACATGTCTAAGATGTGTAACTATTTTAAACATGACAACTTTAGTTCTAAAATAGAGGCTCGTTTGCATGAAGAACTCAAGGAGTTTAACATTGGAGACCTTAACAAGAAATTCCATGCATGCACATTTGTTAATATTGTTGAAAGGTTGCAACATTCTAGTAGTTCAAGCAGAGTTATAAATTTAGTTTTGGAGTTGACTATCCTTGTACTATGGTTGACGAGTTGACAAGTCATGCATGCACTTTTGTTTATCTTATTGAAGGCTTGCAACATCCCAGTAGTTCAAGAAAGGTCTCTTTGAAGATTTGACGTGATGTTCATTCATGAAGAATATTATCTCACCATCCATTTTCAATGCCAAAAGGAGTTTTCATGCAAGCATAAGACAAAGGGATTTATTTTTAGGTCTTTCGATAACACAAGTTAAATTTAAGTTCACATCATTTCTATTTTTAGCACCAATCTCTTGGTTGTTGTATATATATATATATATATATATATATATATATATATATATATATATATATATATATATATATATATATATATATATATATATATATATATATATAAGTCAACTTTTTAGCCTTGAATTATATCCCTCTTTTAGCAAGACAAAATTATGCCAAAGATTGAGTTGTAACCTTTTTAAAATTGAACCATATTCAAATTGAACCATTAGTTTCAAAAATTTAAAAGTTACACATAGGTGGTATCACTCCTTTGATCATCTTTAATGGATGCATTGATCCCAATTTGAATTTTATATATATTTTGAAATCTTTTCAAACATTGGATTAAGCTAAACACCTTTGTGGATAAAACACGTCTATGTAAAAATATTTATTTTTTCACTTTAAATTAGTACAACCAAGTCAAATATAACACTATCTCTAGTTTAGAAGAATTAATGCATTTTTTGAAGAATTTCAAACAAATGATCTTCCAAAGAGTAACTTGTTTCATTAATTTCAAGTGTGAGGGATCTAAGACTACCAAAGTTCTCATCAACTTTATAAATCCTTAAATAAGAATTCTGAAAATGACATGTCATAAGATAAAATCTTACACTTATTTATCAATCTTCTTCATTGCAAACTTAAATATAGAGTTAGGACTCTCTCCAAAATAATTAGAAGAAGCCCTTGATCGATCTAAGCATCAAGACTTCCTCATAAGACAATTAGAGCCTTCCGAATCCAAGCATGGAAATCATGTGCTTATGAACTCTAAAAATGAAAATGCTACCATGAATGGTGTTTTAGATACATACATATCTAAAAGAACCATCAATGACATTGTCCCTATAAGCTCAAATAGATGACTCTTTTCTATCCTATTTAAAGAAGTCTCTTCCAACCTCCTCCTTATTCATCACAAGTTAACAAATTTTATGTTAATCATCATGTTTCTTTAGTGATGTTAAGAAGTGAATCCCCAAACCCTCACCTAGATATTTGGATACTTCCCTCCCTACTAGTCATTAGCATGATCCTAAAAAAAATTATTCTTAGCATGCAATTGGGGACATTCCCATGAAACTTGAAAAAAATTAAGAACATTACTTTATAACTCCTCAATAGTTCTAACTTAAATAATGAATTTATGATGTGATAGCATCAACAACTCCATGAGTATCTAGCAAGAGTCCATGACTAAAAAGTTAAAAGTGATGCTCTTTGTAGAGACCTAAAATTAGACACCCTAAGTTGATTTTAACTAACATCACCTTATTCACTAAATTCACACTAATATTATCAAAACCTTAATTATAGAATTGCATCATCCGTAGTCACATCATTAACTAACATTTCTAACTTAACAATATTTGCCCCCCAATAAAATTAATAAATTTCATATTGGCGTTACCAATTCCATGTCATATTAGTTAGTTAACGTATGTTAATTATCTAACCCATCCCTTATAACAAAATCCATAGAATGATAAATTCTATAATTTATAAAATCAAATAAATCTAAATATTACCTCATCCACCTCATATTCCATTTCAAATCCCAATTAATCCTCCCTGACCCAAAGTCCTCACCAATCTCAATCTTTAACACATTTTCAAAGATTCCTCACTATCTACACCAAATCCTTCAAAGTCTTCACCAACCTCAATTTAATAATCTACCAAATATCCCAATATCTTCACTAATATCCATCACCAAAATAAAATAATTCCACTTTCTCTCCTATTTTTAAAGATTCCCTACTATCCCCACTAAATCATCCAAAGTATCCACCAAAATGAATTTAATCATCCACTACATAATGAAAAAATTACACCAACTTCAATTTAATAATCCACCTCAAATCTAACTAATTCATCCCAAAAAATATATAAATTGATGTCTTATCCTCCATTAAGTATATCCATCATTGAGCTAACAAACTACAATCAAATTATCATTACGCATACTTTCAAAATCAATTCCATTTACTCGTACACTGCTTAATTTCCCTTGCATCAGAGAATTCATTTTGAGCACTGTTGACAATTTTGACCAAACATGTCAAAATTATAACCTTTAGCATTTGAAATTTTGTATTTCATCTTGTGAATCAGTTTTGGGTCCTAAATAATCCAAAGAATTGTTCAATTTTGGTCTCTTTCTTTTAGGATAATTGTCCAAATAAAAATCCCAAGGGGCATTTTTAAAAGCAAGGGAAAGTTATCCTAAGCATAATCAAGAGCATGAGGATGAAAGTTTTATCTCCATGGTGTTTTGGTTTTGGAGAAATGTCATTATATGTTAGATACATGGAGTTTTATGAGAAAGGAATATAACGACCAAGATTTCATCTTGAGCCTAATGCACATGTCCACCTACAACCATGTATTCCTAAAGACACCTAAAGCAGGTCCAGAGTATGAACATAGTCATACAAATTTCAAGACACAAGCATAAGTCACATTCAAGAAATTTTGATATTTGCTAAGGTAGTGAGGTTTTGAAATATCAAAAGGACATTGAGGTGGATTAATTTTCATGAAAAAGAAACAAGCCAAGAGGGGAGCCTGATGAAGCAAGAGTATGGTTTATTTTTCTTTCAGGACTTTTCACTAAGTATTTTTTCTTTTTCAGAGCTTTTTTAGGCTAAGTGATTGGAATAATTTCCTCAAAATTTTTGTCAAAGGGAAAATTTTTGAAGAAGGAATTTGCATTTTGTCTGTACAAAAGGACATTACAAGAATCACGAAGGGTATGTGCCCTTCGGGAAAGTTATGTTACAAAAACCCAAAGGTCACTTGGAAAAGTATGAAAGGCAACTTGAAAATGGAAAGAAATGTTAAAATCCTTCATAAATTTTTTTTGAAGGAAATGAAATGGTCCATTTATGAATCCTAAAAGGTATGTACCCTTCAAGAAGGTTCATTATAGGAATCCTAAAGGATATGTGCCCTTCAGGAAAGTTCATTTGCTGGAAAACTTGAAGGGTATCTACCCTTTTGGAAAGTTCAAAACCAAATATCTGAAGGGACATTTGAAAATCCCAAAGGTAGTCTAAAGGAAATGAGTAGGGAATAAATCTATGAGAAAGTGAAAAGACAAAAACCTGAGGACATGGAATTACTTCATACTTTTTATCTAAAGGAATAAACAAGGAGATGGGCTCGAAATAGTTGCAGATAAAAAGTTTGAAGAAATTCCTTTAGACAAATTATTTGAAAGAATTCCTTTGGAAGGTTTACGAAGGGGAAAGTTAAGCAATGAAGGAGAGAGACAATTCTTGTAGACAATTTATCCATGGGAAAATGATGGAGCAAAAAGATGAAGAATAAATGCCTGAATTAACAATAGAATGGAAATGAAAAATAAAGGCACATTTTAGAAGGCATAGGACCTTATTCAAAATCTCAAAGGACAAGAGACATAAAATCAAATGACACTTTCCCTCTGGGAAAGTCCATTTTCAAAGATGAGGACCATTGTAAAAATCTTGAAGGGTTTCTTCCCTTTGGGACAGTTCAAAACAAGGAATCTCGAAGGGTATCTACCCTTTGGGAAAGATCAAAGAAAAATATGAAGGGTTATTAGCCCTTCAAAAAAGGAAGAGAAAAGTCTGCAAAAAAGACAAATATAAATAGTAGGACATGCACAAAAACAAAGAACCAATAAATGCAAGAGATGTCAACAATCAATAAATAGATAAACACATTATACAACATGCAAAGTGGCCCAAAATAGGATTAAACATGTCCAAGATGTGTAACTATTTTAAACATGACAACTTTAGTTCTAAAATTGAGGCTCGTTTACATGAAGAACTCAAGAAGTTTAACATTGGAGACCTTAACAAGAAATTCTATGCATGCACATTTGTTTAGCTTGTTGAAAGCTTGCAACATTGCAGTAGTTCAAGCAGAGTTATAAATTTAGTTTTGGAGTTGACTAGCCTTGCACTATGGTTGACTAGTTGACAAGTCATACATGCACATTTGTTTATCTTGTTGAAGGCTTGCAACATCCCAATAGTTCAAGAAACGTCTCTTTGAAGATTTGACGTGAAGTTCATGCATGAAGAAGATTAGCTCACCATCCATTTTCAATGCCAAAAAGAGTTTTAATGCAAGCATAAGACAAAGGGATTTATTTTAAGGTCTTTGGATAGCACAAGTTGAATTTAAGTTGACATCATTTCTATTTTTAGCACCAATTTCTTAGTTGTTGTATATATATATATATATATATATATATATATATATATATATATTTAGCCTTGAATTGTATCCCTCTTTTAGCAAGACAAAATTATGCCAAAGATTGAGTTGTAACCTTTTTTTAGATTAATAGAAAGACTGTTGCTTTCAGATTCTAACTACTAGTATAGTGTATTCATGTCATTGATTTGCATAAGTGATAGAGTTTTATTCCTTGTCAAGTCTTGATTCTTAACTAGTTACTAACTGGTCAGATAATATAGGTCATGTTCCATGTTTAATGTCTTTTGGATGAGTTTATAGTGGATGCAAGTGGGTGGTTAGTTCCTTAAATCAGGTCTATTCCATCATTTCCCTCAAGCTTTGATCACAAGATAGAACTTTTTCATGAAATACTAATGCATATTGGTTAATTGGAGTTGAAAGTTCATCCTTCCTCTTGTCTAAATCAATGTTTTTAGGAGCTCTAATTGAGTGGATCAACCAATCATTCAAGTCTATTACCATCATTAGATAGGATTTTATTTCAATTTTTCATTCTCTCTTTTCCTAGGCAATTTGTAGAATAGAGCAGAGATCCTAATTGATACACCAAATGGATCTAACCCTTATAATCTAGAGATCCAATCCACTGAATAGGTCACCCACAACCTATGATTGTTTCCATGTTTTAGCAGATTGTGAAGACCTGAAACTACCTTCATAGGGGTGTAAGTCTGATTGACTACAATTTTTGGCATGCTTTATGGGACCCATTGGAGCTGGACTTGATGAAATTGAAGTTGTAGTTGTGTTCTTCATGAAGTATTTGGTGATTCCAAACTCAAGCAATTTCTTTTAATAGTCCAAGCATGGTTTCCATGTAAGTTTATTATTATTGCATTATCATGAATGAGTTTTGATGGCTATGTATGAAGATAATTCCTATGCTATGTTTTCGTATCATCCCTATGATGAATCATACCAGCAATATTATGATACCTATGAGTCTCTTTATGAGCCTAATTAGACTTATCAGGAGTATTATCAAAGCTATGTTGATCCTTATTAATTAACCCATGATCCTTATTATCAAGAGCATGATTCTTACCTTCCTTATGAGCCATATCAGTCTTAGGACTAGAATTCATATTTCCCATATGGCTATTATGTTTCATATGAGTAGTCTTGTCTTCAAGAAAGAATGAATGAAATAGAGCTTAGAATACTAGTACATGCAAGAAAATTTTGTTCAAACTCTTAGTATGAAGAAGTGAATGGTCTATTTCAAAATGTGTCTAGTGATCTGGAAGAGATAAATGGGTTGTATATTCTTATATCGAAAAATATAGAGGCTTGGGAGAGGCAAATAATCAAGTTCAACTACTTGTTTACAAAGGGTTCTTATGTTCCTTATTCTCATGAATTTCTTAATCATGCCCAATGTGTGACAAGGGAGCTTCCTATTTGTATTCAAGAGCCTATTTATGAGACTAAACTTTATTATAGTCCCCTTTAATTAGTACTCATCTCTCAAGCTCAAGTTGTCCATTTAGATAAGGAGGTCTCAGACTTTGATGAGGCAATGGCCAAGTGGAAGGAACAAAATATAAAGGTCTTTAAGAATTTCTCTTTCCCTCCTCTCCAAAATTCCCTAAATGATTCCATTGCTCTTTAGATTCTAAAATCTGATCATGATCAACCTCCCATGCTTCATTATCTCTCTCAAACAAATGAATTTCATCACCCTCCCACCATATCCCTTTTTCAAGAGGAACTTGTTCTTTGGATGATTGAGAAAGAGGTTGCAACTATAGGTCAAGTTATTGTAGAGTGTGAAGAGGATGCTTGAAGTGTGTATGAGGAAGAGTTTCTCATTGATACTTCACTTGAGGTTGAGAATGAGAAAGTTGATCTTGATGTGAAGGAAATATAAGAGGAATTGGTATAAGTTGAAGTCATAGCTGAGTTAGATATATCTCCTATTGTGAAGGATACAAATAACTTTCAAGCTAATCATATTCAAATTAATCAAAATGAGGAACAAAAAGATGATTGGTAGTTGTACCTTGAATCTCTTAAAGAGATTGAAGAGGTTTGTAGGGATATGCTACCCATTGAAGAATAGGTTTATGAGAAATTTGATCAAGAATTACTTATTCAAGATCATAATATAGATGAGTTTACCTATTCAAAGCTCCTTGAAGAGCTAAATGAACTTGCAACAGTTGATAAGAAAGATGAGGTCACTCAAGGATAATGCATAGATGAGTTATCACTTGACAAGGTTATAGATCACAAGCAGTATGAAAAGGATATGGAAGTATTAGATGATTTTGTCTTTGTTGGTGATTGGTTTGATTTTTATGACTCATTTTACGAGATGCTAAGAAATTTGGTAGGCAATAAGAGTACCTCATCAAAGGTTATGATTAATAAACATCCTACTTTACAACTTATACCATCTCTTAGAAGGAATGAGTTTATAAATTTCCCATTTGATCCAGGTGGATCATGTTTTTTCATGGTTAGCTAGGTTCCTTATATGTTTTTTTTCCTCCAAGTGTTGTTTAAACACATTAGTTTCATTTTGTTTTGTTCAAATAAGTTCTTGTTTACACATTTTCTTTGTTAGTTAGCTTTCATATTTTGTGTTTCCCTTCTATTCTAGAGGATGAAGGTTACTTCTTGTTTGTTCAAAGGAGATTTGTAGTCATGGACCATGTTTACCATTCTTTTGTGAGTTTAATATCAGGTTTATGGTCTGAGTTCTCAAACATAGCAGGCATGTTTCCCAACGGAGTCTCCAAAATGTTGACAATTTTGACCTTACAGGTCAAAATTACAACCTTTACCATTCAAAACCTTGTGGTTAATCTTGTGATATAGTTTTGGGTCCTAAATAGTCTAAAGAATTGTTCAAGTTTTGTCTCTTTCTTTCAGGATAATTTTCTAGAAAAAATTCCCAAGGGGCATCTTTAAAAGCAAGGGGCAAGTTATCCTAAGCACAATCAAGAGCATGAGGATGAATGTTTTATCTCCATAGTGTTTTGGTTTTGGAGAAATTGAATTCTATGTTAGATACATGAATTTTTATGAGAAAGGAATATAATGACCAAGATTTCATCTTGAGCCTAATTCACATGTCCACCTAAAGCCATGTATTCTTAAAGATACCTACAACAGGTCTAGAGCATAAACATAGTCATACGAATTTCAAGACACAAACATAAGTCATAGTCAAGAAATTCTTATATTTGCAAATGCAATGAGGTTTTGAAGTTTCAAAAGGAAATTGAGGTGGATTAATTTTCATGAAAAAGAAGCAAGTCAAGTGGGGATCCTGATGAAGCAAGAGTACAGGTTTATTTTTCTTTAAGGACTTTTCACCAAGTGTTTTTCTTTCTTAGAGTTTTTTCAAGCTAAGTGATTGGAATAATTTCCTCAAAATTTTTGTTCAAGGTATAAAATTTTAAAGAAGGACTTTGCATTTTGTCCACAAGAAGGGAAATTACAAGAATCATTAAGGGTATGTGACCTTCAAGAAAGTTCTTTTAAAAAATCTGAAGGTCACTTGGAAAACTCTGAAAGGTAACTTGGAAATGGAAAGAAAGGAACAAATATTTCACACATTTTGTCTAAAGGAAAGGAAACGATCCATTTAGGAATCTCTAAGGGTATGTGCCCTTTAAGAAGGTTCATTATAGGAATCCTGAAGGGTATGTGCCCTTTGAGAAAGTTCATTTGCAAAAAACCTGAAGGGTATCTACCCTTTGGGAAAGTTCAAAACTAAACTCTGAAGGGACATTTGAAAATCTCGAAGGATAGTCTGAAATAAATGAGCAGGGAATAAAGCCATGGTAAATTGAAATGATAAAAACCTGAGGACATGGAATTCCTTTGGAATTTTTGTCTAAAGGAATAAACAAGGAGATGGACCTGAAACAGTTGCAGACAAATTTTTTGAAGAAATTCCTTCAAAAAAACTATCTGAAAGAATTCCTTTAAAAGGTTTACCAAGGGGAAATTCAAGCAATGAAGGAGAGAGACAATTCTTGCAAATAATCTATGCATGGGAAAATGACTAAGCAGAAAGTTGAAAAACAAATACTTGACTCAATAATAAAAATGAAATAAATAGGAAAGGCACATTTTGGAAGGCATGGGACCTTTTTCAAAATCATGAAAGGAAAAAGACAAAAATCCAAAGGGCACTTTCCCTTTGATAAAGTCCATTTTCAAATATGAGGACCATTGTAAAAATATTGAAGGGTATCTAACCTTCAGGAAAGTTCAAAACAAGGAATCCCAAAGGATATCTGCCCTTAGAAAAAGATCAAAGCAAAATATAAAGGGTTATTATCCCTTCAAAAAGGTAAGAGAAAAGTCCATGGAAAAGACAAATATAAACATCAAGACATGCACAAAAACAAAGAACTAGAAAATGCAAGATATGTCAACAACTAATAAATAGATAAACATGTTCTACAATATGCAAAGTGGCCCAAAATAAGATTAGACATGTCCAATATGTGTAACCATTTAAAACATGACACCTTCAGTTATAAAATGAAAGCTAATTTGCATGAAGAACTCAAGGAGTTTAATGTTGGAGAGCTTAACAAAAAATTCCATGCATGCAAATTTGTTTAGCTTATTGAAAGCTTGCAATGTTCTAGCAGTTCAAGTAGAGTTCTAAATTCAGTTCTAGAATTTACTAGCCTTTCACTATGGTTGACTAGTTAATAAGTCATGCATGCACGTTGTTTATCTTGTTGAAGGCTTGCAATGTTCCAGTAGTTTAAGAAATGTGTCTTTGAAGTTTTGACATGTTGTTCATGCATGAAGAAGATTGGTTAACCATCCATTTTCATTTCCAAAATGATTTTTAATGCAACCATAAGACAAAGGTATTTATTTTTAGGTCTTTGGGCAGCACAAGTTGAATTTGAATTGACTTCTCTTCTATTTTCAGCTCCAATCTCTTGGTTGTATATTTTTCTATATAATTTGGCTTTTTAGCGTTGAATTATATCCCTCTTTTGGTAAGATAAAATTTTGCCAAAGATTGAGTTATAACCTTTTCTTAGATTAATGAAAGACTGTTGTTTTCAGATTCTAGGTGCTGGTATAGTGTATTCATGTCATTGAATTTCATAAGTGATATATTTTTTTTCCTTGTCAAGCCTTGATTCTTACCTAGTTACTAATTGGTCAAATAATGCAAGTCATGTTCTATGTTTAATGTCTTTTGGATAAGTTTACAATGGATGCAAGTGGCTAGCTAGTGCCTTGAATTAGGCATATTCCATCATTTCCCTCAGGCTTTGATCGCAAGGTAGAACCTTTTTCATGAAATAATTATGCATATTAGTCAATTGGAGTTGAAATTTCACCTTTCTTTTGTCTAAATTAGTGTTTGTAAGATCTCTAATTGAGTTGATCAACCAATCATTCAGGTGTATCACCATCATTAGATATGATTTTCTTTCAATTTTTCTTTCTCTCTTTTTCTAAATAGTTTGTAGCATAGAACAAAGATCCTAATTGATACACCAAAGAGAGGTAGACCTTTTAATATATAGATTCAATCCAATAATTAAGTCACCCACAACCTAGTATTGTTTTCATGTTTTAGTAGACTGTGAAGGCCTGAAACTACCTTCATAGGGGTGCAAGTTTGATTGACAACAAACACCATATACCAAATGTTCAAGAGCATATCCAAGTTAGCAAAGAAGGAAACTTCATTGGATGGTATGTGAAGGTATATTATGATTATTATTTAGAACCTATATCTAAGGTTCTATGTTTTGATTAGAATAGGAATTAGTAATCATTTTTAGTTTCTAACATGATTTATAGATTATAGATATTACACTCTTCAACAAACTAATGTTCATGTTGCTCTACATTTAGATCCACTTTGTAATCACACTCAAAACAAATAACTTAATCCCAATTAACCTATTGCCACTAATGTTATTGAAACCACAATTAATTCTCACTCTTCTACTAGTGAATAAAAACTAGCTAACATGAATAACATGGAGTAGATATTCTAATATATTGATCCTTATCCTTAATTCATATTACATATCCTAAGTATATACCTCTCCACCTCATTTTATGGATGTTAATTATGAGGAAATAATAACTTCTATTATCTCAAATAATCCAATTACATCATCCAACTTGATGCAATCATCTTTCTTATCCTAGTTGCAATGACCAACCTGATGCAATATGTTAGTCCTCAATTTTATGTGGTAATTATATTGACCAATCTAATACATTTAGTTATTCCTAGATCAGGATCTATTAAATCATCCACATTAATACAATATGTTTATGGATTCTCTTCTATTCCTATTGCATCAACCAACCCAATGCAATCAATTCCTAATTCTTATTCAAATGCATTGACAAGATCGATAGACTTTGATTCCATCATTTCTATGACGCAAACTAAATCATTTATCTTGATACCATTTAATCACCTAACCCTTACTATATTAATCGGGTTGAGACTACATAGTTCCAATCCAAAGTAATTTCATTTTATATTAGTTCATTATTTATTTGATCTACCTCAAAATTATCCACCTTCATCTTAGTCCTTCCTAGCTCATCTTGGATTTGATGAATGGGATACCATTAAAAAACTTTCCAAGTTCCCTTCCAAACTCCATTTCCTGAGATCATGATGACCCCTCCACATCATTACAACCAATTGATGCAAATTTTATTGAAATAAATATTCTTTGACCTTCATGTATGGGGAAAGAAGATACCTTTCCTATGTCTGAGGATCGTATCTTATAATAGTGTGAATAAATTCCCATTAAATTTAATGAAAATATGGATGCTTATCTCTCACTTAAAATTCACATTTCTTATATGATCATTGATGATATCTTACTTATTATGGATGATCCTCCTCTTTTCATTACTATCCAAGTTGGTGACATTCAAGTAAAGCATGCCTTGATAGATGAAGGGTCTAACATCTATGTCACCTCCCTTGAGTTAATCAATACCCTTAGACACTTAGAATGCAACCTTAAGTCTACTCAAAGAACATGCCAAGGTTATGATAAAATATAAAATCCTCCCATAAAATGTAATTGGATTCCTATCACAATCCCTCCCATCATGATTAGAGTTAAGGTCATGATATTTAACTTTCCATTATCCTATAACATTTTACTTAGATGATCTTGGACTTATAGCATGATAAAATCTACCTCCTCTACATTCTCGTGTGTCATGCTTCTCCATAAAGGTGTCATATAAAAAATTTAAGGTAATAATAACCCTTATAATTTAGAATAATTCCAAGAAAGTGAAATATTTAACCTACCCTTGTGATGGTGTAGGCATTTTTCCCACTCGGTTTAACCTACACTGTTCATTGTTCTTACTTAGGTTCCTATAGACCATTTAGGTTATTTGGGTTGGTTATTGCATATTTATGCCATCATATTAATGTCATCATATTTACACCACTAAGGCCTCAAACCCGCTGATGTTCCCCTAGTGCCTTCTCCACTCATAGTAGTAGAGCCCACACACTTAGGTTGTCTGGTGAATCTCCAATCCACTCAAATAGCCTATAAATGGTCTATTCAACTTTGTATTTGGTGTGGAGTGTAATGGAAGTTTATCTTTTGGCTCCAATCTCTTTGTGTAATATTCTCACTTGTCAGTTTCATTTGCTTAAAATTTTATTGTGGTGTGCACTTTTTTGACTCGTGTGATCATAAAACCATGTACATTTGTTGATATGGAGATCTTGGAAAATTATTATATGTGTTGGTGTAGGTATTTAGTACACATGTATTACACCTTGCTTAGGTGGATAATTAGGCCTATTAGGTGATTGAAGACATCATCATGATGTCATCATGCACATGTGAGTACATGGGGTCACTTAGTGGGTGGATGGGGTCTCCATTCCACTTGGTCCCCTTAGTTCTTGCACCAATAAGGCCTCAAACCTAATAGTGTTCCCTCAGTGCCCTCTCCACTCATAGTGGTAGAGCCCATGCACTCATATTCTTTGGTTGAGTCACCATACCACTCAACCTACCTATTTAATGGTTCATCATCCTTTGTATCTAGTGAGAAAATGAGTTATTGCTTTTTTTTAGTTTTTTTGGTGGACACTTTGGTCATAGAGCCATAGTGATAGTGTACTAGATTAGCTAGTGTTATTCAATTGAAAGTGATAGATCTCTCATGTAAACCCTATGCTTGTACACCTCCATTTTATAAATACAATTACTATCAATTTTTGATCTCATTATGATTTATTGATTCAATAGAATTGTGTGTTGGATCTTCCAGCTACCGATCTTGGACATATGAATCTAGATGACTCTAACATGGTATCAGAGCTGAGAATGCATCCAAGTGAGTTATAAGTACTAGAGTGATGAGTGATAATGCATGTTGAGAATGGGGATGTTGAACATAGTTGAAAATTCATCCATGTGTGAGAAAATGGTGCATGAAGTACAATGTAGAAAGTAGTAGGGCCCATGGCACAAGTAACCCCCCTTGAATATGGAATTTTATAACTTTAGTGAATTTACAATAAAAATAGAACCGATGGAATGAGAATGAAAAATAAATCACTTTTATAAAAAGTGGCACTCAAATACAAGTTACTGAGCAAAGGTTATGGCTAATAATATTTTCCAACATTAATGACCTATTTAATGAACTTGCACTTAAAAGTTTAAAAAACTTGACCAAACAAGGGGTATGGTAGCCTTGAAATCACTCATTAGAACTAGAACATAATTTTAGACATCCTCAAGTCAACTAAAATGAAAAATAGTCTACCCTTACACCCCTACATGCACTTTAATGAAAAGAGCATACTTGAAGGTGTTTAATTAAAAAATAAAAATCTATTTTAAATAAAATTAAAACATGATTTACACTATAATATTGTAGGGAATTATTATGTTTTTGAAATTTGTGTAGCTATTAGAAAGAGAAGCACCACCGTGGGAGAGAAACCTGATTTTGGATCATGGTTTCTAAGAAAATCTAAACCAATTTTGATGCCAAAATCTTTAAGTAGGTTGTGAGATCTCCCTTTAATGGCATTTAGAGGACTATGTTGTCATTTGTTGTCATTTATAGGATATGTGAGTAGTGCAGGCCATCTAAATACTATGTAAGCCATGTAAGAGGCTCAAATTTCCCTTTTCAAGTTGTGATCAAATTGAAGCAAGATGTGATAAATCTCAAAATGGCATGGGAGTCTTAGAATGACTTAGCAGGCTGTGTGGACACCAAAGCAATGGCATAGTAGGATGTGTAGGTTAGTCAAAAAATTGGATTGAAACTTAAGTAACTCGAGTGATCTAAAGCACCATCAATCAGGCCATGGAAGGGAATTATGACTTTATTGGGGAATTCTCTTTCGATAACTCAAACTAGTAGACAAAACCTTTGAATGGATATATTAAGACATAGGTTGAAAGCTTCACATGCAGGTCATAGAAGATTGAAAACCTTATAACCAAAAAACATTCCAATTCCACCACTAAACGATATTAGTAATACCTAAATTTGTTTAAAAAAAGATCCCTATAATCTTTTTTGATCACCCCAAGGTTTTTGAGATTTCAAAACAGACCCCCAAATTTTACGAAACTCACTAAAAACATGCCTCACAATATATGCAAATAATTTTTAGATTTTAAAATAAATATTATATCATAATAAACCAAAAAATCATGAACACAGTCGGTACTCTGATACCATGGTAGAATTTACCAAGATATCCATATCAATGAATGCACATGGTTATGTGATCATGTGAGTCAAGCAAGTGCACACCATAATGAATTTGAAATAAAATGAAACCAGCAAGTAAAAATATTTCATAAAGAGATTGGAGCTATAATACAAAATTCTATTATACTTCACACCAAATACAAATGAGAATAGGCCATTTATAGGCCGATTGAGTGGATTGGTGACTTGTAGACAACTTAAGTGCATGGGCCCTACCACTATGGATGGAGAAGGAACTAGAGGAACATCATTGGGTTGGAGGCCTTAGTGATGCAAGTACTAAGGGGACCAAGTGGAATGGAGACCCCATCCACCCATTAAGTGACCCCATGCACTCATGTGTGCATGATGACATCAGGATGATGTCACAAATATGTAATAACCAACCTAAATGGCCTCTAGGAGTCTAAGCAAGCATGATGAACCATGTAGGCAAAAACAAATGGAAAAAAGGCCTCACCAACACCTTGAACATTTTCATAGGATTTCATTTAAATAATTTTAACACCTTAATTATCCTATCAATTTTAAGCAAGTTTTTAATGGTCACCTTGAGCTTGTGGGAAACATACCCCCTAACCTCCTAGATTTTTATGATGATGAGCCCGATGAGATTCCCATTGAAATAAATAATCAGACCTCTATTGCAGAATGATAACTCAATTACCTCCTTTATTTCGACCCCCTTCTTACAAGAAGTTGAATGATGATTTCCTCACCTCTATGGTCATTCCTAAGAAACCTAGTTCCCACTCTTACTCTAGTGACATAGTGGTCAAAACTATTCAAATTAATTTACATATACCTGATTATATAATGAAGGTTATCACCTAAATGACCCATTATTAGCTAGCTAGGCTTAGATTAAAAATTTGGAAATAATCCATTATTGATATTCTCTTTAGTTCTCTTACAAGCCATTTTCATCTTCTCATTGTATTAATTTATTTGTTACCATCTACTCTCCTCCTACTTTACCTAACATTATTTGACCTTTAGTTGGTGCTCACAAGTCAGATATGGGGTGTGTCTCAATTCATTCTCCTCATACTACCTTAATTAATTTTGATACTCTTCTTATAATTATCCTTAATCATGATATGAATGGACCATACTAATTTTCTACAATTTCATATCCTTAAATCATGCTTCCTCTAAATATGTTGGATACATTGATATGGGCTACACCATGGCAAACTCCTAAATAAGTAGCTAGAGCACTAGTTATTGAGCCTACCCTTAAATTATTTTATAAGGATGACCTATTTGATGAGGTTCTAGACATACCCCAGTATGATTATATACCTAACTCGAATGCAATCCCACACCCACCCACTTAAGTAGAAGAGCCATACTATGAGTTTCACAAGGTAAAAAAACATTAATTTAGAGATTGTCAAGCATAATATAGATTTCTATCACACTAGAAGTCACTAGGATCGGTTCCATCCATATATATTTGACCATCTTGGTTAGGTAATCATATGCATGTATGTTGTTTTCATGGTATGATGACACACTCTTCGAAAAATTTATGAGAAAGTAGAGGAGACTATGATTAGATCTAGATACTAATTACATTGAGATTTATCATATGTTATTGATTATGTTTATCGATATTTATCATAGAATTCATTATCACTTATTTAAGTCATACCATATTATTCTTCACATTGTCATATGAGTGAATTTCATGTTTATTATTAGCATTTGCGATGCTTGTTTTATATATCATGCTTATATCATTATTATATTTCATTTTCCAAGGCATTAATTTCATACATTTATGTCTCATCTTATCATGTTGTATCACTTTAATTTCATCCTTTGATTCTTTTTTAGAACTTAGGTAACACATTTGGGTTTCCTTTTATTACATTTATCATTATATATCATTTATTGCCTTAGTATCCTCATGGTAATTTGGCCCCTATTTATTTTTCCATCATTTTTGGATGAACATTTACTTTATCTAAAAATTATTTTATGATTATATAGCACCTTAATCTTGTACACTTGAAAAACTCAGACCTTGGTCATTCCTCTTAGTTTTGTACCTTTCCCCCTTCTGTAAGTCTTGCATATACTCTATCTTGTACCTATTGGTCCACGTCTTAGTCTAACTAGTAATATGTTGAGGACACAGACCTTCTATCTTGTTTAAAATACTTAAAATTTACTTATCTTCTACCTTTGCAAGTTTTGAACTTGTACCTTCTATCTTTCTCCCTGGACACTTGCATAATAAACAGAAACCTACATCGACATAGGTATCTTGCTTCGGTGTAAGTGTCCAACACCTTAAAAGTCATCTAATTTGTAAATGAAATGTATCCTAATGGTCAACCTAAGTGATATAATGAGGGTTATTACTCTAAATGGATTTATATAAATACAATATCAAACCTCATTCATTCCTCTCATAAAAAAGACCAAAATAGACCAAGGCAACTTATCAAAAGCACTCTATCAATCATTTAATTGATCAAAGCTTCCCTATTCTATACTATTTATATATTAGTCATAGTAAAAATACATCTACAGGTTTAAATTACTAAAAAGGAGCATCCCAAGATCTTGATTTTCTAAGTTACAATCTCAGTCACTGTTGTACTTGCTTTCCACATATTGCGTGATCCACACACAAGCCACCATGTAAGGTAGAATTGCATATGTTTGTGGCCCTCTTCAATAGTGCTCATTAATAGTGGTATCTTTGGGATAGCTCGACACCATGGACCCACTAACTCATTTTTCCTAAGGCATCACTCAAGGTCAGCATGAAGAGAAATAATCAGGGTTTTTCCATCTCACAAGGAGCACTAGTCCATGAACCAAATCTGAATTCATTAGAGTGAAGGTAAAGCCAACATAAAAGCATCCAAGTGGTTACATCCTTTTCTAAAAGGTATTCCATATAAGACATCTATGTCGAACATAGACACTATTGTTGACACAACTATCCTAGGTTGACACAAGTGTTCACGATTAAAGAGGTAAAATTTTCAAAATTACACAATTGTTCCAAAATCAAGCCTGATTTCTGCTTATTCTATATTCGAAACTATTACAACATCAGAAATAGCTAAGTACTCTATTTTCTATGTAATTTTCACATTCAGTATAGTTTTAGTTTCCATATTTAGAATATCTCACTTTAATGAATTCCACATATGTTTATATCTGAGTTTAATATCTAATTGGTTTGTTATAGATTTGATTATCACTTGTGTGCATTTAATTTCTATATAACCTTTTAAAGGCAATCTAAGGTCAACACCAAGCACTTAGACATCCATTTTATGTTAAACATTTATTGAACCCAATCTTTGAACATATTTTACCTAAGTATATCCTATCAGATGTTTCTTGTTAGTCTTATCCTAATATTTGTGTTCTTCATCTCCCTTATCATGTATGATATTGATTTCTTTTATGACTATGATTATGAAACTCTCCAACTCTCCCTCGATGAAGGAACTGAAATTGACTACTCTTGCATTCTTCCAAGTGCTAAAGCATGTAATATAAAATATTTGAATGGTGGTAATTGAAAAGGTCATGTAGTTGTTTCTCCCCCAATCCTCATCAATGGAGAGGTTCGAGTCCTCAATCTCATGACAAAATTACTCTTGGGTTATCTCATTGGACTTTGCCTATGTGTGATGATGATTAGTGGGTTGTTCATTCCTTTGTCGGTTGGGTAGAGATTACTTGTGCCTTTGGTTGCATAAGATATTTTTTCAAGAAGGATGGGTTGTGCTAGAACTAGTCTCAGGAGAACCTTTTGATTGGACTATATTTTATCCGAAGGATGATCCATGATCTCTTCATTCTCATGTTGTTGATTAGACTTAATGCTCACACTTTTATTGTATATTTTAATAATCAACTCTTTCAAAAAAATTCGTATATAATCATATTTTTGGTCCGCATTGATTTTAGATTCTCAATACAAATTGACTACCTTTTTATAATAAACCATCTTATTCTTAAACTCACTATTTTTTATATTTAATACTCATACTTTTTAATATATGTTAAGATAATCAATTATCTTAAAACTCTTTATATATAATTGTATTTTTAGTCAACATCAATTTTAGGTTGTGAATCCTAATTGACCAACAATTTATATAATTATATTTTTGATTAACATTAATTTTAGGTTATGAATGCCAAGTGATCAGCATTTTATTGTAAACTATCTTAGTCATAAACTTTCAATTTCTTTTTAATTGGTACCGAATTAAATCATAGAAACAAGATGGTTCAAACCAACTTGAATTCAAATCAATTTTTATTAATTTTTTCGGGGTTGTGAAACACCTCATAACTGTAAAGGTCCTTGTTGACATCACCAATAGATTTTATATTTTTAAAACACAAAACCGTTTTTACCTATTTAGTAAAATAAATTTTCATGAAATGGAAAGCGCATATACAAGAAGATATCACAATTCTTAATATAATTACTCACTTAAAGACAGAAGTTACATAGTTGCAGAAAATATCACAATCCTTAACATAATTACTCTTTTATATACTACTGGAATAGTCTATATGTAATCCATGAAGATGACATAAGTGTATCAGGTGCTGTGACAGGGGCAATCGGTGCATGTGCAGGATGGCCCGCATTTGCAGTCATTCTCACCCATCTCAGATTCATAGCTGCAATACACAGAACAACCAATACAATTATACAACAATATTAAAACTACACATCTACAAAGTGGTAATAATTTCAGAAGAATCCAACTCATTTGTCTTTGATAATACTTTAAAAAAAAGTTATTAGTTGAGAATTCTTCATAGATTATAATTGGTATTATTAATTAGAACTGTTGTAATCGATTCTATATGTTGTCAATGTTTAGAACCACCATTTAAACTCATCCTTAGAATCACAACATCGCCAATAAATAATGCCAAATACTAACAAAAGCTTAAAAACAAAATTATTCAGAGTTGCAACAAAAACAAAACAAAACAAAACCCACCTCATGGTGTAAGTGGTTTCAACAATCTCTACTCCGAAGCTGTTGCGCTTCTTGCTGCCACACACAAATATGTTGTTATTGTTATACAGAAAAAAATATTCAGAGAAACAGAGGCAACTAAACTATGATAATAATTACAAAACCTTCAAAGACAGAAAGAGTGATAGAAGACTTACGTGCACTGGGACTTGTCAGCGCAGTCACAGTTTCCACAGTCAGAAGACATCCTCGAAAGAAGAAGACTGAAATTCTGATCTCAATATAAAGACTGAATGAATATTGGGATTGCTGTGTGGGAAATGTAGTTGAAGGGTGAGATATATATAGATGACAAAGTGTAATCTATCCACCAAAATTGTGGTAGCGGTGGGGGCAAATTTGCGTGCAAGCCACGCTCTTCCACGTGAAACTTTGAAAGATTCCTTGACAATAAGGATGGTAGGACGTCGAAAATGGGCTCTCGTATCCAATGATGATGGTGGACGTTGAAAAAGGACTCTCATATCCAATAAGGATGGTAGGACTTTGAAAACGGGCTCTGCACATATCCGATCAGCACATATCAGCTCAATTATATAGACATTTTCCAATATTTTCCTTTTTTTAATTGCACTTTTTATTATTATTTCCTTTTCGTAGTCTTCCTTTTCGTTTTACCTTAAATTTGTTTAGGAAATCATAATAAGATATGAACTGGTAGAGTACTGACATGCAGTGGTCAATACTGGCCGTACATATTGAAAGCTCATATTTTTTTTGGGATGATGTTTTTGTGCTGTAATGTTTGTTTCGGTAAACTATGTACATATGCTTATGCATTTAAATGTGTATGAAATGTACGCAAGTCTCTATAAAGTGAGTGTATATGTCCGATACACATTCTCATAATTTATATTGATGTGTGAATATCTGTTATGTGATTAAATTATCTCATATTTAAACTATTTTAAATCTCTTATTCTGATCTGATTTTCTTATTATGGAGGTTTATGTTTCTATGACAAGCCTATTGCAATATCTTATTTTTGAGATACAAGATGTGCTTTGTAAGTCACTCATCTCAAAAAATGAGTTAATTGTATTATTTCATGTATAAAGATATAATCGTGTATAATCAATTGAACATGTGAAAAGTGTGTCATCACAATAATGTATACATCAATTAACACATATATGTAATGCAGGTATATAAGTGTCATGTCTAAAAAGATATATCAATGAAGTATGTAGTAGTAACCATCACTAAAAACATAAGTGAATTAGAATATGTAGTAAAAGCACATGATATGGATCATGGCACCACTCAATCTCAATACGCTCAACAGTTAGTGTCACACATAATTTCAAGGGTCACATATAGTGGATTTGAAAATATCACAAAAACAAGGCTAAGGGCCATAATCATGGGACATAATGATGTTACAATCAAGGGATATAAAAATGTCGTATCAATCAAGTCCAGGGGTCGCATGTAAGGGACACAAAGATCTTACAAATAAGGGGCATTAAGATGTAGCATCAAACAAGGCCAAGAGTCTAATACAATAGACAAGCAATGAGTATCCTAGTATACAAATGTATAAATATCAATAAGGTATAGAAAAAGTAAAGACTAGTCTACATCGTTCGTATGTATCAATGTAACATCATAGTATAATAGTATATCCGTTTAGCATTGAGTAAGATATGAGTAACTAGCAAGATGTGTGTAAATAATCTAGATGTATCAACATGGTAGAAAGGTCATAGAAAAATATAACATTTAATATTGAAGCCTATTGAATAAGATGTCCCCAATATTAGTTTGGTTACTAGATAGAGAATATTCTAACATATATATGTCCATGTTTAACTTGTATATTCTACATCATACTGAGATATTGTGAAATACATGTATGTATGAAATAAATATGCCATCTACCAAACATGCAATAAATAACATATGTAAATAGTGTAATATAATAATCATGTCATGCTAAGATCTTGATTTTTTTTTTTTGAATATTTTTTATTCCTTTGATTTTATTTTTTATTTTATTTTGTAGTTTTCTTAATACTTGGAATTAGTGCTCATAAATCGATGAGTAGGTCATCCTTATTGGGATTGAAGTTGATATATTCTAGATTGTACTTGAGATTATGTAATCATATCTACTCTTCTTCCATTATCTCTGATTGGTAATATTTTATGCTTGTTGTTATCTTTGAAGTTTTTCCCCTTTAATGAGTGCCATTTTCATTATGTTGAATCCTAATTATATTTTCTTTATGTGTGAAGGAAATACATTGATATGTTTTATTCAATATAACCTACATAAGGTATAATTCCAATCCTAATGTGTGTCTCAAGTAGTTGGTATAAGGTTTCTCCCATCTGCATGTATCAATGACATTTGAACCATAAGTAATCAGTATGGTAATACATGCAAAGAATGTACCATGATGCAGGTTGAATAGGTATTTAATGTTGATCCCCAAGTGTCATAATAATGTGATAGTACATACATTTTGGAGTTGGTTTTCATCAATATGAATATTTTATTGATATGCACCTTATATATGTTGTAATGGTCAAAGCCTCATGTTGAGGACTTTTTATGCTTGCTATAGATGCAGATGGTGTCTCTATAAAGCTTGATGCAAGTGGTTCCTATTGAATCTATATTACCTTAATAATGCCTTCATTCTCATACATTTCAATCTTCTTTTATAATCTATCACAATGATCTATGTCATGTCCTATGATTCTATGATAATCTCAATATGATTTTCCTTCTTGATGTGCGATATGTCCCACCACTTGATGGCTAGTAGATGGTAATGTGATGATATTATGATCAAGTAATATTTGAAATATTATTCTTGGTTTATATTTAAGAGTTATTACATGCAATGGTGTTTGATTTTTTATATATGATATCTCCACATTATTTATTGAAACTATATGATTGCTTCTTTTTCCAAGTCATGTTTGACTTTGTAACACTAATACCTAATGTGAAATAATATTACCGCTATTGTTTGCATTTTGAAAGTAATCACGATCTATCATTGTTGCCTTTCCTTATTCAAAATATTTTCCTAACTAGGTAGAATAGCTTTATTAACTTCCTTACATGGGATTTATTGTTGTAAATTAAAGTCTTCATATGCTAGTTATGTATAAGAATACCTTAAACTTAACCACTTCACCCGACATCACCACTTGATAATGAATTTCTTGTGAAAAACTGCAGTTTGATTATACAAGTGCATTCATGTGATTCCAAAGGTGATTGAATTCTTAAAGGGTTGGTTTGGATTGACCTTGGTTAACCCTTGTTGATTGACCAAATGTTGCACTACATTTCTAATACTCTGAAGAGACACAAAAATTGAATGTAGTTATACCACTAATGTGTATGTGGGTAATTGTGAATTAAAGTATCTATATTATATTTATCCTATCTTTCCCTTAGTACAAGCATTCAAATGTAATTTTATCTTTATGAAATTTAGATTTAGTTTAAATAATTTGATAAGTCCAATAGGTAATCTTTTCTAGCTCTTGATAATAAAATTTTAAGTGATTTTCTTAAATACCTTATAGTGACTTTTTTATATATAGGAGACTCTAAATTTTAACTAAAGACTTAATGGTGTGAAAATATAAACAAAATAAACTAAAACATGCCCAAACAATGGCCATTACATAAAATATGCCTAGAAATAATTAAAAAAGATAATTGGGCCAGTTATGTCAACTTTGTTCAATATCAATAGTCAATACTGATTGTGAATGGTGGAACTAAACCTAGGCCTAAAAATAATCTAGGATGAAATAAAAGGATAGATATCTCTATAATATGGAAAATAAAGATGGAAATAATAGTAATTAAAAAAGATAATTGGGCGAGTTATGTCATCTTTGTTCAATGTCAATAGTCAATACTAATTGTGAATGGTGGAACTAAACCTAGGCCTAAAAATAATATAGGATGAAATAAAAGGATAGATATATCTATAATATGGAAAATAAAGATGGAAATAATAGTAAATAGGTGTCACATAGACAAAGAGAGTGAACAAGAAAATTACAAGACCAAAAATGATGTGCCACTATGTGCTTAGTTTATAGTTTGAGATCTATGCATGCAAGGTTGCCTGAAGGCATTGTAAAATAAGGACTGTACTAGATCTATATATCTACACCTTTTAATTTTGAAGTAGAATATGTCATTTGTTTTGGACTCTTTACAATTTATTTTATTGGAAGGATTGAATTGTTGTGTTACTTAGGCTAGTAAGGCTTGTATAAAGTAACAACTAGAGAAATGTATAATGTAACAACTAATGACAAAGGAAACAAAGCCAAATAAAGTAGTTGAGAAAAATTTATGGTTGAAAAAGTGTGATGAAATATTAACTGTTATCATCATGAATGTGTTACATGAACTTCATTTATACAAAAAGGTTTTAACACACTTAGTGAATATTAGGAAATATTTGAGCATCTCTTATTTAGATTCTAGGCTAAGACACAAGGCATTTAATGAGAATTTATATGTGTTTAATTCTTGTGTGAAAGATATATGAGATAATATGTTAGGATTCAAAAGAGAGATTATATAAATGTAACCAAAAAAAAAAATTGATCTATGTTTTTTTTACTTAACATGTTTTTGATAAAAGATGTAATGTTATCAATCTTCTACATTGTTTTCTTTCTAAAGATACAAATGTGTATACATATATTCCAAAAATCAAGAACAAAAAAGAACATTTATAAAATTCAAAATAGTTGATCTTATAAGTGTGACCCTTCTCCTTCTAATGATTTATAAAATTGATGTAAGAAGTGTAATGCTCAATGTTTTTTGTGAAATAGGTGTTACACCTCAACCCCATAGCATCTAAACTTTTGATACATATGCACTCCATAAGTATCAAAATGGAAGAAGTGGGTTGTTGATATTGAATAGTACCACATGGTGTAAGTTTTCATTATTAATATGGTGTAGAGGTGTTTGGGAACATGAAGGATCCATTGTGGAAGTCACACAAGGTTTGTTCTCTCAATTTTATCCAAGCTAGTAAATCCTTACTATATCTTTGTCTCAACATTTCATTAGACTAGATAGGTATTTAAAAATGATGGTTAAACTCCATCATTTGAATATGTTTTTAGAACACCTCGTCAAAATAGGGGACAAATTCATCCCCATGGTGACACTAAAGAAGGTAAAGAATATAATAATTGTGTAAATATAACCTTAAAAACATAACTAAAAGGGTATAAACTATTCATAGATTTCCATTATCACCCAAGCCAAATCAACTAGTGATATATCTTCCTCTTTACCACCAAAACTCAATCCAAAATAATGAAAAATGTTAGGTCATTATATTACTAACAATTGTTTTAAAGGTTAGGTTTACAATGGGGGAATGCCACTATGTACTAGTATGTTAAAGAAAAGGAAAAATAGAGATATAGATAAATATGGTAAATAATACTAATTGGATCTAACCAAATGATGAGATAATGAATGAAAGTTCCAAGAAATAATTTAATAATAAATAACAATGGAAATAGATCAAAAGAATAATAAAACAAACAAATATAGGAATTTTAGCTAAATTATGAGAATAGGAATAAAGTATCAATATGACATATAAGATCTTCTAAGAACATGATTTGGAAAAGGGATAAAATTGGTATAATGTTGATTTTACCCTGCTCAAAAGAATAGAGTGGATGATTCTATCCTCTACATAATTTAAATACCTTTAAATGTTTGGTTTTGTTTGATAGTAGATAACACCTAGGATTTTGGATTCATTTCACTAAATTAATGACTATAATTGATTGATTTTATTCACATTTTTTTACATAGTTATTCATGATTTCCTAATAGGAATAAAATGTACAAGATAGTGTTCTTGTGAAATGTATTGGGGAGTTACAAATACATATCCCACATTCTTTTAATAAGATATCTATGTAGGTATAGATCTTGTGATTTAATTTAAATATCACAAATGATATAATCAAATACACTTATATACCTCACTATTACCTACTCTTGGTAGAAGATGTGATGGCCTGAGACTTTAACAAATGTTGATTTAATTTAGGATCAATGTGGAGACTCATTGGAAAAAGTTACTTAAATCCTAATAGGGGTTGATGATTGTGCTTAAAAGAATTTTATTTTAATAGATATATATGTCCAATAATCGTTATGAAATGGATATAGGTAGATTTGTTTGTATAGGCCTATCTAGGATGTTTCATATAATGACCAACCCTAGGAGATAGTGATAAGTGTTAATGAATATGTGAGGAATTAGGACAAGATGCCTATGAAATGAATATGGTTAAAAATAAAACATTGATTAGAACATTCTCATAACTTTTGAGCCATTTATTATGAAGTTAAAATAAAAAATTATTAAAATAGAGATTATGTTAAACAGAGGATGGCTGACTAGGATCCTAGTGTTGACAACTAAAAAATTCAAGGTGTTAATGACATCTAGACGAATCAATGCTGAAGAGAGTTGAATGTGGGATAATTTTTTTTAAAAGAATAGATAAATATAAAATATGGAGGTCTAGTAAAACATGGTTAAAAATGAGATATAAAATGTTTTTATACCATAAATAGGTGTCTACATAATGCCAAACTTTGATGTGTGTGTATGTGAATGCATTATTTCATCAATGTAAAAATAAATAAACATGTACCTCAACAATACCTAAGGGATGGAACAATTAATAATATAGATTAATGGGATAGGATCATTCGAATCCTGGGGATAATAGATATATTTTACTAAAAAATAATTGTGAATGAACTATATAGAGTAATAACTAGGGAAATATATAGAGGGACAATTAATGAGATAGGAAACATAGCTAACCAATGTAGTTGAGAAAATTTTATGGTTATATAAGTGTGATTAAAATTTAAGTGTTATTAACTTGAGTGAAAAATATGAACTTATTTTTAACCTAGAAGTATTGTTGAGAGGATTATTTAGTGGAATTATACGAGTGTAAATAATAATTACAGAGGCTGAAATTATACCATTTTTCACTACAGAGGCTACAATCATACCAGAATTGATGTGTGATATTATATAGAGATTCAAGTCATGTTTCAAACATTTTGGATGACTAATATATAATAGTTTACATAATGAAAATGTATGTATACCATGGTATACATTTAAATATCATCTAATAGGTAGTTAAGAAGTTAAATAAGTGTAAACCAATGGTTACCATAAGTAATGATGAGTTAAGTCATGAAACCTTTGGATTTTAAAGGGAATATAATTATTTAAATGGTGTGGGAGATAAAATAATCAATAAAATTTAAGAGATAATAATAAGGATAGAAGATCATATAGAGAGAGTAAAAAGACTAATAATATGGATTATTGAAATAGATAAATAGTACAAAGGCATAGAATAAATAGATATGTGTAATGTGTATGTGCATAATATTTTTCACTTTATCTTTCATTAATGCATTATATTACAATGAATTTCTTAGCATCAATCTCCCTAAGTCCACACCTTAAAAGGTGCACCAAGAGATCACTCTATTTTCTCTAATTTCGCTTTCACTTTTTCCCTAAGTCAAAATTGGAGGATTCTAAAGACTAGAACATTATCTTGAAGAAAATTTTCTTCTAGTAGTCTTTGAAGCTCAATTGAAGGAGTTGAACACCAAGGAGGTGTCATAGTATTTTTAATCCCCACCTAATGATGTCTAATTCTTATTCATGTATCTCGATTCTACAACCCAAAATATCACCTAAAAATATCCATGTGAGCCAAGAGGGAGATTGATGCTCAACAAGTCCACTCCAAAGTAAGTATTTATAACCCTATATTCTTTCCTTTATTTAATTAGTAGTGAGATGTTTATTTTTTCTTAATGAATGAATGTGTATGTATCCTTGTCTAAGTTCTCTCTATACATGATACTAATGTAACTTTAGGATTTATTAGACTTGTGATATTCCACTTTAGGTTACCTAGACCCCATTTAGATGACCATGGCACCTTACCTCTTATGATCATTATAACACTTCATCTTTTTTTTAAAAAAATTACTTGCATAACTAATTTATTTTATAACTTACACATTTGCTTTCATGGAGGTCTATTTATAACTATTTATTTATGCCATAGACTTAGGTTTATGAACATTTATTCTTGGTATTTACAACATAGGCAACCCTCTCCTAGATCTATAGATTTCATTGGTCATTACCTACACAAATGAAATAGAACAGATTCTATTTGATCACCCTTCTCTAATTGAAAATATATTGAGATATGATAATTGTAGATTAATCCTATCCCATGCATACATTGTGGTGAAACATACATGAAACCTATTCCAACCTTCATTTATTTAACCAATTGTATCGACTAGTTGAATAAATTTTTATACATGTTTTTAATGGTATTGGCCATGTATATTTTGTCATGTGTTTGCATATACTATGCTCAATAGCCATATACAATTTTGTTCTATGTTTTCAATTGTATCAGCTAGCATGATATATTTCAATGTGTTTTATTTTATTACATTTAATTTATAATTGTGTTATCCAATCTGATACTATTATTTTCCTATTTATTTCAATTTATTGAATGCTAAAAAATTGGTTCTCCATGATGATTTTCTATCTTTATTTTTTATTTGTTTGGATTTACCTATAAATTATTTTCTGATATTTTTAAAACTACTTAGTTGTTATCTTGATGTGGAAATAATTTATTATATTTTACCAACAATATGGTGTGATGGGTATTTCCCTAATACTCAAGACATTTTACAACACTAAACATAGAGTTTATTTTCCATGTACCTCATGATATATCATAAATTCCTAGGATTCCATTTTTATTCAACATAGGAAAAAATCTATCTATTTGATTTTGTGGTACACCTGAGATAAGTGTATCACCTAGGGAAGTTACTCTCACTATACCTTAGGAGACAAGATAGTGGGATATAAGTACAATTTAACCTCTATATTTATTTATGTAAAACATTAGGCCAACAATAGTAAATGAATTATAGATTATATTTGAGATCCCACACTATAAATCAAATACTTTTAGTATATATCCATAATATTTATTTTTGATAATTAGTTAGATTCAGTTTGTGGCCTTATTTACTTGCTATATTGTAGATTGTATTGACCAAGCCAATATTATTTTGTATTATGTGTCATAACTATATAAAACATCCTAATAAAATTATACGTGTGTGAATTACATCAAATAACCCTACTAATTTATCTATGTTTGTTTCCCTAATTGCATCAACCATCCTAGTATAGTCTAATATTTACCATCATATAACCAAATAATATTAGCCAAACCAATACAATTTTTTTGGCTTTCATGACTAAATTGGCCAACTTTATATAGTTTGATTCACCAAGATTATTCATGCCTATTTTACTACATCATCCATCATGATACAATATTATTTCACTTATCTCATTTCTTAACTGCACCGACTAGGCCGATATAGTCTATTTCATGTAAATTAACTACACTAGCCATCCTAGTTCAATTAATATTTTCAATATCACCATGCAATATATTTTCATTTAAGATGAAAATTAAACTCAATATGATTATGGAAATGACTAATTCCCATAAAAAATCTAAGTCTCATTTTTTTTATAATACCATAAAATATCAAGATACAAGTATTTTTTGTGACCAATGAAACTACAAACTATGATATGCTTTTATTAAAAAAAATTACACACCTCAATGCATGACTAGAGTTGAGGATTTGTGATATTTAATAAATGACTGAAGTGATCCTTTATCTTAATGAACATCTTGAGCATAGTGGCAGGGACCCTATGGTAGTATATGGTCTCATGATGTCACCTCATGTGGAGGTTCCTCCTTCCCTATTCCTAGAATTTATAATAGAATTGGAGAAAGTCATAACATTAATTCCTCCAATCCTTCTTCCTATACCACACCTAATGTTTCTAATAACATGTCAGGTCTTTCCTATGGTTGGCCAACTAAAATTTCCCACATTAATAATAATGTTATTACAAAAACTAGTGCATATTAGTAAACTACTCAAGGTTAATGTATGAACTTTGAACCAAATGGACAAATTCCAATCTAATAATTCCACAATATTATCCATATTAGCCATGGATAAATTTTGATCTAATGATCCATATTAGTAATCCTTAAACCTAATGGATAACTTTTGAGTTAATAATGCCAATCAAATGATGCAAATGCAAAATCATCCGCACTAGCTTCACTAAAGAGTGAAAAATATAAATTCCCCCACCTCCTTCACCATTATATATGCTCATGATGATTTCATTCCCCAATCTTCACTTCATAGTATAATAGTTAAACATCTTCAAAGCAAACCATTAGTTTCAAAAAATTTAAAATTATACATAGGAGGTATCACTCCTATGATCATCTATAATGGATGCACTGATCCTAATTTTAATTTTAAATATTTTGGAAATATTTGCTATGATTGGATTAAGCTAAACACCTCTGTGGATACAAACCTTAAATCTAAAAAAAACTTCTTATGTCACTCTAGATTGATACAACCAAGTCAAGTATAACATTATCTCTAATTTAGAATAATTAATGCATTTGTTCTAGAATTTCAAATAAATGGTCTTCCAAAAAATAATTTTTTTCATTACTTGCAAGCATGGGGGATCTAAGACTTCCAAAGTTCTCATCAACTATTAGAAATCCTTAAATAACAAGTCTGAACACAACATGTCAGAAGATAACATCTTCCACTTGTTTATCAATGCCCTTCATTATAAACTTCAATATTGGGTTAGGACTCTTTCTCCAAAATCATTAGAAGAAGCCCTTAATCAAGCTAAGCATAAAGACTTCCTCATAAAAAAATTGAGCCTTCCCAATCCATGTATCTAAATCATGTGATTATGAAGACTAAAAATTAAAATGCTACCAAAAATGGTGTTTTGGATACATACAAATCCAAAAGAACCATCAATGACATTGTCCCTAGAAGATCCAATGAAATGACTCTTTTCTAGCCTATTCAAAGAAGTCCATTCCAACTTCCTCATTATTCATCAAAAGTTAACCATTTTTATGTTCATCATCATGTTTCTTTACTGATATTAAGAAGTTGATCCCCAAACCCTCACCTAGAGATTTGGATACTCCCCTCCTTATTAGTCATTAGTATGATACTCATCATTTTTGTTGGTACCATGTAATTGGGAACAATCCCCTGAAACTTGATAAAAAATAAGAACATTAATTTAGACCTCATCCTTTGTTATAACTTTAATAATGAAGCTATGATGTTAGAGTGTCAACAACCCCATGAGTAGGTTGTAGAAACACATAATGCCAAATTTAAAAGTGATGTTCTTTGTATACACTTGAAATTGGATTCCCTAATTTGATTTTAGCTATCATCACCTTATTCACTAAAATCACACTAATATTATCCAAACCTTAATTATAGAATTACATCATCCCTAATCAAATCATTTACTAACATTTCTAACTTAACAATATTCACCCCCTAATCAATTAATAAATTCCATCTTGTCCTTACCAATTCTATATCATATTAGTTAATTAACCTATGTTAAGTATCCAAACCATCCCTAATAAAAAAATCCATGGAATGCTAAATTATATAACTTCTAAAATCAAATAAATCCAAATATTATCTTACCCACCTCTTATTCCATTTCAAATTCCACTTAATCCTTCTTGATCCAAAATTCCTCACCAATATCCATCTTCAAAATAAAATAATGCCAATTTTTCTCACATTTTCCAAGATTACCCACTATCTCCACCAAATCCTTCAAAGTCTTCACTAACGTCAATTTAATAATCTATAAAATCTCCCAATGTCTTCACTAATATCCATCACCAATATAAAATAATTCCACTTTCTCTATTATTTTTGTATATTATCCACTATCTCACTAAATCATCCAAAGTCTCCACTAAACTATATTTAATAATCCAGTACATAATCAAAATATTCCACCACTTCAATTTAATAATACACCTAAAATCTAACTAATTCATCCCCAAAAATATATAAATTGATGTTTTATCATCAATTATATATATATATATATATATATATATATATATATATATATATATATATATATATATATATATATATATATCATTGAACTATCAAACTACTATCAAATTATCATTGTGCATCTTCTCGAGATCAAGTCCATCTACCATTACACTACTTAATTTCCCTTTTATCAAAGAATTAATTTAGAGCACCACATACAAAATTTTCAAGAGAAAATTCATGTTAGAAAATAAGATATATTCATTGGATGGTATGTGAAAGTATATTTTGATTATTATTTATAATATCTATTGGAGGTTCTATGTTGTGATTAGAATAGGAATTAGTAATCATTTTTTTAATTTCTAACCTGCTTTATAAATTCTAAATATTACACTCTCCAAAAAAATAATGCTCATGTTGATCTATATGTATATACACTTCCTAATCACACTAAAAATCAATAACTTAATCCTAATTAGCCTACTTTCATTAATGTTATTGAAACCACAATTAATTCTCACTCTTCTACTAGTGAATGAAAACTAGTTAACATGAATAAAACAAAGCACATAGTATCATATATCGATCCTTATCCTCACTTAATTCATATTAAATATCCTAATTAGATACCTATCCAAATCATTTTATGGATTTTTATTATGAGGAATTAATAATTTCTTTTTCTTAGATAATCCAACTACATCATCTAACTCAATCATGTCATATTTCTTATCCTATCTAAATTAACCAACCTGATGCAATATGTTAGTAATAAATATCATGTCGTAATTATATAGACCATTATGATATAATTAGATGTTCTTAGATCATAATACCATCTTGATACCATTATTTTATGTCTTCACTTCTATTCTTATTGCATTATCCAACCCAATGTAGTGAATTCCTAATTCTGATTCAAATGTATCATCCAAATTGATACACTCTGATTTCGTCATTTCTATGAAATAAAATACATCATATATCTATTAGATAAATGTAAATTATATCATGGTGATGTCATGGAGGTTTCTTGGTGAGTGGATGAAGTGATTTTATAGCCCAAGTAATAATGACAAAGTGTGCAATGTGTTTTTTCTAGTGTGCTTTATTTTGGCTTGATTCATCTTCAGTTTTGGTATGGCTAGATTTTTTAAAGGTTGAGTATGGTGATTAGAGAATTTAAAATAGGTAACTAAGATGTTATCTAAACTTTTATATCTTTTTATCATAAGTGCAATTCATCTGGTTGTCCTTAGTTTTCATCTAGATAGTTTGGTCCAGTGGTAGAAAATCTGAGTAGGTAGTTTGATGATGTCACCATTGCCACATGGGAATGATTCAAGGGGAGTTGGTCAAATTATTTTGATCACATTAGTACCTATATGATACTCACTATATATCATTTCATGCATTGAATCATGATCAAACATATGAGGGTACAAAGTTGGATTATCAGTTAAAATTCATTATTTTTCCATACTTAGCCAAATTTACATATGGCTAGAAAGAGCTGAGTATGTATGTTGATGATGTCAGCATTTACACACCTGAAGGTGTATATAAAAATGGTCACATGGGTTTTATAAATTTTATTATTAGTTATTATTCACCAAATTTTAGGTCATGTAATGTAAAGCATCAGAATATATACAAGTGCAAAGTTGAGATCCCAGGCACTTTCACTATGTTTTCCCCTACTTGACCAATTTGCAATGTGGCAAGAAAAACCAAGTGAGAATTTTTATGGTGTTATATCTTACACATGTGAATTTTTCAATAGAAACTATTCATATGGATTTGTTTAGTTTTGAGCATATTTTATTTGTGTTAAACTTGAAATCATGCACTGAAGTGCAATAAAAGTTATGTAGGAGCAAAATTGCTCTCCTAGACGAATTCTAAGTATAGTTGGCTCTATGACAAAATATTTTGAGGAGAATTTTTTTATGAAATTTTATATCACATGTATTAAGGTTCTATTTTTTTTATATATATGGATGGATTCTCCTTTGAAATTTGATCATGAGGTCCAAATTTGAGATCATGCATCTAAATGCAGAAGAAGTTATTGTAGTCCAAAGTAGGATTTCTAGGCATATTGTAGTTGGTACCCATACTTAGTCAATTTTAAAGATGTTAAAGATCTAGACCTAGTGGATAGCCAAAATATCATTGGATTTTTTATAGTAAATAAATATAGTTCATGTAGAATCAAATAGGTCAATGTGACAGTTGTTTAGCAAAGTTAAAGTTTGAGCAAGATCGATGATGCATGTTATTATAAGAAGTCAGTAAGTAATGAGATGAGGATAGGTGCATGTTGTTTAAAAATTGATTAAATGTATATGATAAGTATATAATGGATCATAAGTGATCATACATATTTATAAAATGGTGCACGGTGCTTGATAAGGACTTGAATGATCTACAAAGATCGATGAAGTCTATTGAGTTAAAGTTTCAAAGGTGCATGAGATGAGGTCAAAGTGATAGAGGTTTAATGCTTGAGAATTAGTGCCTATGTGTTAAATATAAAATAATATTTATGGTATGTGATAAATATGAAGTAGTGAGGACACAATATGATTTTATAGTGTTTGATGTTTAATTGTGACTATTGACATGTAAATTTAAAAAGGGAAAAGCCATTGTCTAGTGTTTGGGCCATATCTTTTGATAGAAGATGAATTTGCTCATGCTGTAAAAATAAAAGATGAATAAGACTCCATGGTGCATCTAATGAACTAAATTTAAAGTTATGAAAGCATATGAAAACAAATTTAAAGAGATTCAAAGTTGACTATGGTTTCATGTTTGTTTTGCAAATGACCCAAGAAGAGTAACTGAGGTTATATGGATGTTATTTTGTTATATATTAATGAATTAGTTATTGAGGAGTGTTTTATACTCCATTAAGATGATATATGAATTTTTTATACGTGTGATGAATCTATTTTGAGTATGATCAATGCTTAAGAAGTTGATTGTATGTTCAGTAATGGTGTTCTTATGTATAAGGTCTTTATTTGAGTTGTTTGAGCATATGCAGAGGTGAGTTACAATGACTATGATCATTTTATAATTTTTTAGGGTACATAAATAATGTACCCATGTATTTTAAAGTGGTCCTATGTTCTTTTTTTGTTTTATAGTGTTATAAATGGGTGAATAGGTCTCTATGAGACATATAAGAGCTACAAGTGCCTTATTATTAGGTGTGGATGTGTAAGTGTGAACCATGTAAGATTCCTTAAGGGTGAAGGCATGTATTATTGCCAACAAAGACTAATTTGGACTTGATAATTCATGATATCTCTATATATAGTGAAATCAAATATGATGATTTCTAGATTGGGTGTGAGTGATTTATGAGAGATTGGATAGAGGCTTGTGTGTACTTTATGGAAAAAAGGAGGGTTAGAGTTACCTAAGATTGAGTTGAAGAGTATAAAAAATTGAGGACTATTTGTATGACCTATAGTTCATAATTCTATTGGCAAAATAGTACACTTATAGATTGAGTGTGAGCAAAGGTGAAAAGTGAGAAATTCATAGATCTATCATCAGGTGTTGAAGACATCAACTCTAAGGTGCAAGTGTTCTTCTTAATGAAGGTCTAAAAGACTTAATATTCCTTAGGGGTATTTGATCCTTATGAAATAAGGTTTCACTAAATACCTTTGATCAGAAGGACTTGATCAAATTTGTAGGTCAGAAGGACTTGATCGAAGGTTCCTAATTAGAAGGACTTGATCAATCTCTTGTTTGTGATCATCTTATAGGACAATAGTCCATACATTTATAGGATTTAGAGTGGGTTTAATTCACCAAGAGGGTTTTCCATGTAGATCTTGTGTTGGGTATTTGATCTTGCATTATGTCTATTGTTCACTACTATGAATGATTTGTATACTTCATGAATGATTATATTATATGATTAGTATTTACAAGAGTTTAAAATTTGAATTAGATTATTTTCCACCACTGATTCACCCTTGATCTCAGTGAATTATACCTCTAAAAATTGGTATTAGAGTAGTTCCTTTAGTAAAGTCTTAATAGTTTGAAGGTGATCCAAGGTACAATGACTAGTCAAAATGTACAAGGTGGTTTCTCTACTAAACAAGCACTAATGTTTAATAGATCCAATTATACTTTTTTTAGTGTTATGATGAGGACATACATTATGTCCTTAGGGTTTGATATATGCAAATCTATTTTGGATAGTTACGTTGCTCTACGATTCTTCCATCTAGTGTTTTAGATAAAAATTTGTTTGAGAAAAATTTCAAGTTAATGAATGACATCACTTGTGATCTTATAGAGACTCAATTCACCAAAGTAATACATTACATATCTACCAAGGAAATATGGGATCAATTAAATTTTATTTTTGAATAATATTCAAAGGTTAAGCTTGATAAGTTTCAAAGTCACATAAGGTAATTTGAAAGTCTCAAGATGAATGAAGAAGATATTGTGGTATCCTTTCTACAGATATTTGATGACATTGTGAACATCATTAGAGATCTTGGAGATAATATTGAAGAGACTATTGTTGTTCAGAAGTTTTAAGGTCTCTATCCCCTAAGTTTGATCCAAAAGTATCTGCTTATAGAAGAGAGTTATGATCTTACTTAGTTGAATATGGATCAATTGCATGGCACCCTTCCTGCCTATGATATGAGGAAGAATGATGATATACCACCAAAGAAGGAAGCAAATTTCAAGATTGAAATGAAGACAAAGAAGAAGTTCTAAGGTATTAATTTTAAAGAGGATGACATTCTTGATATAGATGAGGATGAACTAATTGATTTGATTTCAAGGAAATATAGAACAAGTTCAAGCAAGTGTAAAGGTAAGCTACCCCTCATATGCTTTAATTATGGTGAGATAGGACATTTTTCTAATAAGTGCCTTCATAA
Organism: Torreya grandis; assembly: GCA_037957365.1. NCBI lineage: Eukaryota > Viridiplantae > Streptophyta > Pinopsida > Cupressales > Taxaceae > Torreya > Torreya grandis. The sequence continues at coordinate 1,999,522 of JARHVA010001506.1, forward strand.
TACTTCAAGGATAAGAAGAGTCTCTACAACAAAGAACATTGAATATCATTAGATGAGAGTGAAGATACTGACTTAGAATATGATCATGAAGGTGATGGTTCTGATGAAGATAAAGCTTTATTCATGGTTGACGAAGGAAGTTACTCACATCAAAAGGGGTCTACTTAGAATGATTTAGATGATGATGAATATGAGGTTGAATATGAGACTACACTGACAAATTATCATGAAGAACTAAAGGTTGAAATAAGATCAATAAGAAGATGAAATCTAAACTTAATGAATTTGAGGATCAATTTATTGTGTTCAAGGCAATACTTGATGAAGATGCCAAGGAGCATGAAGATATGGTCAAACATCTTAGTTGTTAATAATAAATCATATATACAAGATTAAAATCTAAATAAGATGAATTTTCAATGTATGTAATTAAAAATAAGTCATTGAGATCTGAGTTAGAGAAGGTATCTAGTAAGGTTATGTCATTTGTGAGATTTGAAAAGAGCTCAAGTGATCTAGACAACATTATGAATGATCAAAATCATGCAAGTGATAAGACTAGTATTATATAGAAAGAAGAACTAGAGACCACAACTCAAAATAAGATTAAGACTAATGTGAACAAGGACAATCATCCTTTGAAGACAAATCATCATACAAGGAATAAAGGTGCTGGCAGAATGAATACAAAATAGATCAGACAATCAAATTCTATGAGGTATGGAAATTTCAATGGTTACTATTATACTTGTAATCACTATGGGCATAGAGATAGAGAATGTAGAAGACCTATTAAGAATGAATTTTATTGGAACTATGATGGAGGTTATAATTCAAAAGGTATAATCAAGGTTGAGTGTCTCAACTGTCATGATGTGGGATGCTTTGTAAAACATTATCCATTCAAGGTAAGACAAGTTGAGTTCCCTTCAAGATATATTGAGTGTTATAGTTGTTATGAACTAAGACACATTGAAGATATTATCCAAATAAGGAAATGTAGAAATAACATTTTTCAAAAGATATGGTGTGCTTAAATTGTGAATAGAGAGGTCACATTGCTAGATTCTACAAGCAAATACTTATAAGACATAATAGGTTTTATCAGGCTCCTAGAATGAAAGATAGAAGGCAAGTGAACTCATGGAGACCAAAGGTGATAAGTAGGAATTATGATAAGGCTACAGGTCTAAGTAATCTATTGGTATGGTGTAGAATGCTTTAGAATTTGAAGAGTCTCAAAAGGTCTCATTGTCTGCTCATGTTGAGAATGAAGAGACTAAGCTCAAAGAGAAGACAAAGGTGTTGGTTTAATATATTTATGAGGTTTGTATGGATCCAAGTGAACATCTTGTTTTTGTTAAACAAGTTCTAAGTGATGAGGATCCAAGATGCAAGGAAATTTCTTCAATTGAAGATGTATGCCATCAATCTATGTTGTCTTTATGTATTGATAATCAAATCATAGAAGAAAAGGAGAATTTGTAGTAGTTGAGGAAGTTATTTCTATAAAGCCAAAGAAGAAGAATAATAATTATAAGTATCATCAAAGAAAGGAGGAAGAGAAATATGAGGATATGTATCTATTTTATAACATTGAGGTATAGAGGGTGTCTTTATCTATGCTTCTTAAGAAACTACTTTCAAGTGGAGAAGCAAGTGTTGTTGTGATGTTTTTAAATTGGAATAGTCTATAGGGTTAGATTGAAGGTTCCTAGATGGAAAAGGAAGATTTATGATTTTTATAGGTAAAATTTTTGCATAAAAATGCTTTTTTACCTTATTCTAAGCTTGCTCTAGGTGGTTTCCCAATTTGTTCTAAGAGTTTGTAGGTCCTAAAATGGGTTATAGTAAGTCAAGGTTCCCAATGTTTTGAAAGCTCAAATCTTGGTCTATAAGTGTGTAAAGGTTGTCTCTAGGTTTACAAGAAGTTTCAGAGGTGGATGTTGATTGGAAGGTATTATGTTGACTTTGTTTGTTTTAATATTCTAGGGTTTTAGGCTCTACTAGAAAAGTGGTCTAACTTAGGAGTTGAGGTCTAAGGCTTCGTATTATGTTGAATGGGATAAATGAGTTGATAAATAAAGTTACACATAGTTTTTAATGTTTGTGGTTATCAATTTATTCAAGTTTTTGTCAAACTGGAAGCCTAATTGGGTAGTAGGTTTGTGAATGAAGTATATTTCAAAAGATGAGATAGTTGTTACAAATTGGTGTCCTTAAGGAGGAATATGAGAGTGCTCTAGATTAAAAAAAAATTAGGTTTTGAAGTTGTGGTCTCTACAAGTTCTAGGTAGGGCTACAAGGAGGTTAGACATGCCTAATAAGAAGAAGAGTGATCTTGTTCTATTTCTCCAAAAGAGCAAAGCATGAATATTTCAAGGTGAGATCTCAAGTTAGATTAGAACATGTTTCATAGTTAATGAGTGGTCTGATGTTTTTTTGGTGGTCATGGATGTGTCTTAAGAGAGAAGGCTAGTAAGCTTACATGGTGGTTCTTAATGGTGTGTGGAGATCTAAAGATGCTCAAGTGATGCAATTGCTTAGAGTTATTAAGGGAAGTCCCTCTTAAATGTTTCTTTAGTGTTGACATGGAGTGAGAGGAAGTTTTTCAAGACAATATAATTTAGGCTCAAGGTAAGGGGGAGTTTGTACCATCTTTCTAAGATGGTCCTTTCCCATTTTTGATGGCCTTTTTAGGTCCTCGGGATCAGTTGGTGCCCACTTTATCATTGTGTTAAAGGGGGAGAAACTTCATATTGTGGGATTTATTGAAAAGATATAAAGTGAGATGTATATTGATATATATTATGTTTTTTGAAATCAATGACAAAGTGATGATGTTGGAGAATTATCAGTGATGTTATGGAAGTGTCATAGTGAGTGGGTGAAGTATGGGGATGTCATGGAGGTGTCCTAGTGAGTTATTCAAGGATGAATATGGTGATTGGAGCATGTGCAAGATCTCCTTAATATGTTATATATGCTTTTATATCATATATGCATAATTGGAATTCATCTAGTTGTCGACAATTTTCATTTAGATAGTTTGGTCTAGTGGTAGAAAATTTGAGTACGCAGTTTGATGATGTCACCATTGTCACATGGGAATGAGTCAAGGGGATTTGATCATATGGTTATGATCACATTAGTCCCTAGTTGATATGCACTAAATATCAATTAATGCATTTAATCATAGTCAAAGATATGAGGGTGAAAATTTGGCTTCTCAATTATAATTCATTATTTTTACATAGCCAAATTTGCATGTGGCTAGAAAAAGTTGAGTAAGTATGTTGATGATGTTAACATTCACACATGTCGTGGTGTCTAGAAAAAATGGTCACATGGATTTGATAATTTTTGTGTCTAGTTCTTATGTACCAAGTTTTAGGTCATGTGAAGTAGGGAATTAAAAGGTATGCAAGCACAAAGTTGGGATCCTAGTCATTTTGACTGTGTTTTCCCATAGCCAATTTTACAATGTGGTAAGAAGAGCCAAGTGAGAATTTTGATGGTGTTATATATTAATTTCAATATAAACTGATCATATGGGTTTGTTTAGTTTTGATCATAGTTGATTTGTGTTAAATTTGAGATCATGCACTGAAGCATGGCAAAAGTTATGTAGGAGCAAAGTTGGTCTCCTAGACAAATTCTAAGCATAGTTGGCTCTATGACAATATTTTCAGATGAGTTTTTTATGGTGTTGCATCTCACACATTCAAAGGTTTTAGGATATGTTTTTTATATGGATGTAATCTCCTTTGAAAGATGATTATGAGGTCCAAATTTGAGATCATGCATCTAAACATAGAATAAGTTATTATAGTCCAAAGTAGGATTTACAAGCATATTACAGTTGGTCCCCATACTTAGTCAATTTGCAAGATGATAAATATTTGGACCTAGTGGATATCCAATAGTTCATGGGAGTTCATATAGTAAAGATCTATGGTGGGTGTAAAGTCAAATGGTTTAATGTGAATGTTTTTTAGTAGAGTTAAAGTTTGATCAAGATTGATAGTGTACATTGTTCCAAGAAGTCAGGAAGAAAAAAGATGAGGACAGGTGCATGATGTTTAATGATTGAGTAAAGGTATAGGATAAGGATTAAACATCTCATGGGTGATCATACAGATTGATCAAATGGTGTATGGTGCTTGATAAGGACCTGGTTGATCTACAGAGATTGATGAAGTACATTGAGTCAAAGTTTCAAGGGTGCATGAGTTGAGGTCAAAGTGATAGAGGTTTAACACATAGGCATTGGTGCCTATGTGTTAAATATAAAAAAATATTGATAGTGCACAATCAGTTTAAAGTAACAAGGACATGATAATATTTTATAGTGTTTGATGTTTAACTATGACCATTGACATTTAAATATTTGAATTTTAAAAATGGAAAAACCAATGTTAGGTTTTTGGGCCATATATTTCAATAGAAGATGAATTTTCTCATGTAAAAATTAAATATGAATAATAATCCATGGCACATCTAATGAATATGATTTTAAGTTCTAAAAGTGTGTACAAACAATTCTATTGAGATTAAAATTTGAGTATTATTTTGTGCTTGTTCTGCAAGTGACCTGAGAAGAGTAACTGAGATTATATAGATGATGTTTTGATATCTCTTGATGAATTGGATAGTAGGGAGTGTTGTATTGTCAATTAGGATGCTCTATGATTTTGTATATGTGTGATCAATCTATCTTGAGTATAAATAATGCTTAATAAGTTGATTTTATGTTTGGTAATGGTGTTCCTATATATAAGGTCTCTTTTTGAGTTGTTTGAGCATAATCAGAGGTGAGCTAAGATGATTGTGATAGCTTGAAGATGTCATAGGGGACATAATTAGTGAACTCATGTATTTGAAAGTGGTCCTATATTCTTATTTTGTTTGATAGTGTGATAAATGGGTGAATAGTTCTACATGAGACCTATAAGAGATACAAGGGACCTATTTAAAGGTGTAGTTGTTTAAGTGTGACCCATGTAATATGCCTTAAGGGTGAAGGCATGTACTATAACCAAAAAATATTAATGTGTACTTGATAATTCATGATATCTTTATATATAGTGAAATCAAAGATGAGTATTTCTAGATTGTGTGTGAGTGATTTGGGAGAGATTAGAAAAAGACTTGTGTGTGCTTTATGGAGCAAAGGAGGGGTAGATTACCCTGAGGACGAGTTGAAGATCAAAACATATTGATGATTATTTGTATGACATGTAGGTCATACTTTTGTTGGTAGAATAGTGATCTTGTAGATTGAGTGTGAGTGAAGGTGAAGTGTGAAAAATTCAAAGACCCATCAACATGTGTTGAAGACATCAACTTTAAGGTGGAAGTGTTCTTCTCAAGGAGGATCTAAAGGACTTGATATTCCTTAAGGGTAGTTTCTCCTTGTGAAATAGGATTTCAATAAATACCAAAGATCTTGATCAAGGTTGTAGGTAAAAAGGACTTGACCAAAGGTTTCTGATTATAAGGACATGATTAGTCTCTTGTTTGTGATTATCTTATAGGATAGTAGTCCATATGTTTGCAGGCTTGAGAGTGGATTTTATTTCCTAAGAGGGTTTCCCACATAGATCTTTTGATGAGTATGTTATATTGTATTATGTCCATTATTCACTACTAAGGACTATTTCATATAATTTGGTCTTATCAATAGTCCAATTTTTTTTAAACTATCAAAAATAAATTGGATTATATCGAGATTAAGTTAGACTTATTACAAATAACTCATATCTATCAAATGTATTTGTGATAAGTCCAAATTATTTAAAATGATCACAAATAATTTATTAATTAGTAGTTGAAATCTATCATAAATAAATTGGACTTCATCAAGAATTACTTGTACTTATAACAAATAAATCGAATCTATGCTATATATTTTCAATAAAGCCAAAATTATGTGATTGTTTAAACTAGTTCATAGATCATACATTTACAAATATTATATGACTTGGTGGTATATTTCTAAGGAACAATAATTCATATATCAATCACTTGATCGATCGATATGTGATTTAAAACACCTAAGATGATTGGGATGCCATGTGTCATTAGTTGATTGGATCATGAACTATCTATTGAATTTGATTCAAGTGACATCCTCATGACTGTCAAACTTTATCTCATATTTATGTACTTACTTCATGTCAATCGTGGGTGTTATATTATTATATTATTAATATAATCTCCTACATAGTCAAGTTACCAAGATTGTAATACGTGTTGAAATATTAGTTACTCACATTATTTGGGACTTTTATTTGGGTTGGTCATCCTTCCACACAACCAAGTTTCTAATATTATGCCATGTGGTACAATATCAGGGGCCATGTGTAAATCCAAATGACATTTATCGATACATAAATCCCAAAGAACAAATCTTGATGAACAAGTGAGATATTCTGAGGCATAAACCCTAAATACCTTTTCACATACATGAGAATGTCACAATATACTCAATTATTAGATGTGCAAATTACAAAGACCTTTTGCCGAAGACCATTTTGAAGGATGCAAAAATGCAAAGTAGACATTCCAACAATCAAATGCTATTAAATATATGGAGAGTTAATAAAATATAGAATTATCATAGTATAAAATATAAAACTCAAATGCCGAAGTGTATTTTTTAAGACCCAAAATGTGAAGTGACACTAGAAATAAATATAAATAAATAAAACAATAAAAAATTATACCTTCTCAAAAAATGGATTAAATTTTGTAAAAAATAACATTTATCATTCCAAAATTAAGGAAACACCATTTACAATTTCCTAGTCCTTTTATCACTATTTTTTTAGTGTCTAGTGGGATGATGCATTCAAATAGTCTGCTACAATGCCTTTCAAAAAATAGTGAGAGCAAGCGTATGACCTCTCTAATTTTTATTTTATTTCCAAATGTAGATGATATTAAATATGAGTATGGATGGTAAAAATGTGTTAATTAGGTTTGGTTTCCATTTCTTGTCCAAGCAGTCTGAATAAATGTCTACTTCTTTTACATCTTTTTTCCTTGCATGAATTGGGATGAACCAAGCTACATTGACCCTTCATTATATATCCCCATTTGTTTTTGGTATCTCAATATTGCTTTTATCTCTAAAAACCCATACTATGTATTCCACTCCTGTAGAATCATTAGGTCTGACAAATATCATATCTCTGATTTACACATCTTAAGCTAGATCAAATGCATTTTTTGTTCTTTTGCTTCTTGGACCAACATATGTATCTATAGATGCCACTCTAAAATCAAGGGTCCTATCATGAACCATTTTTTCCATATCTCTATATAGGGGTATGTCATGATGAGTTCTAGGCCAAAACTCTCATGTGCACTTAACTTCAGAAGGGAACATGTCTTCTTTCATTATGTCATGGATGTTTTGGAAGTAATGTGATAGATCCTTCCTCTTACTATTTCTGATCAAGCCAAATTCATTGAATTATTGTACATAATTATTCAAGTTATATTTAATTTCTTTTTCTCTCTTTTTTCTACTTCTATCTGATTATTTATCAATAATGAAATCTTGAGACATTTCTCTATTTTTCAAGTCTTTAAAATATATTTATGTTAGATTACCTTCTGGAACATTTGTCTCACCATTTTATTTTATTCCACATAATGTAATCAAGAGGTACTGATTTCTATCTCTTATAAATTATTTATAATGCATAATGGGTTGACCTTGTTCCATGTGTAGAAGAAAGTATTGAACTTTTGTCAAGCCTACTATTTCATTTCTTCCCTTTAGCTAGTAACTATTAACATACTCTTTGAAATCCACTACCCTTTCGATCAAATATGGAGTGAAGTTTATTATATTTTCACATCCTATAAGTGTCCATAATCTTTGCCACACTCCATAATCTTTCTTCTTTATACATTCAGATAGGTTTCCAAATATGTTGTCAATGTCCTCATGGGTATGTCTTACAGGGAGAAATATGACCTTGACATCGAGGAAAACACCTTTGTGGACAAGGATAGATAAATACTACAACACATACCTATACAAAAAGACATAATTTTGTAAATTTTTTAATGTAACATTATCTCTATATAAGGTTCAAAAAAACTAAATATAATTATGGATGGAAGTACCTGTTCTTATTGTCCTCACAAAAGTTGTCTAATTGAAGGTATAGCCTAGAAGGAAGTTTCTTGAAGGCACCAATTGATTGTGCTTCTTCTTTATATTTCTTGCATTTATGGTAGTATCCGTTAGACAAAAGTGTATCAAATAATGGATATTTTGAAGATCCAGGTTTATGTAGTAAATATCTATAAGTATTTGGCACTATTGTTTTCATATCCTTGAAGCACTTATTTAATGTGGTGATAGGTTAGTTAGACCCTCCAAGAACATATGTTAAAAAATTTCCCGTATTTGCTTTCACCATGACCATGTGTTATAATCCCTACCATTGACAACTATAATATTTTGTTTGTAACTACTTTGCTTTTATTCATTGTCCTCAGCACAAATGTTTTTGACATTCTACCTTATCATGAATGACATTGAAGCACTCTTTAGGGTGTTTCTTTGACATTCATTTATGTGTGTAATATATTTGCATAAAGTATTTGATTTGAGTGCATCACAAATTCTTGATTGATATGCTCTTCTTGATCTCTAGAGAGGGACCTAGAATATTTATATTGAGTCAAAAAGATGCATGTTTTTCACCTAGTAAATTCATCATATGTGGTAATGGTCACATCATGAAAATTATTTCTCTACATGTTATTGAATTTTGGTTGGGATATGGGTTCATATTCCATATCTTTGATTTGTGCATTGATGTGGCACCTTATAAATTCTTAAGTGAAAGATGTTTTAAGATGTCAAACATTTTCTCATGAGTTGTTTATATATACCTAGCATGTTAGTCATGGAGAGACATCTGTAAAATCATTCACCAATTGGTCCAAATCTTTAGCTATCATTATCTTCTTTTGTGGTTTTTGTCAAAATCTCCCTGCATGGATTATATTTCATTCTCCATTTTTGTATCAATTTTGAATGTCAAAAAAGTTACTTCTCTTCAATCCATATATTTTAATCCAAGCTTCCAAATAGATCTCTGTATCCTAAAAATCAATGTTAGTTTTGTTTTTATTTTTCTCAAACAAACTAGTTGAAAGGGCATCCAAGACATATTGCCTCCCATCTATTGTGGTAGAATCAAGAAAATTAATCTTTGAAAATTTTAGAATTTCAAATGACAATCCTGACTGAAAATATTTTTTGGTGAAACATTTATCTGCATGCATTGTTGAAATCTCACTATCTATGTTTTCATCAAACTCCAATTGGTTGAGTGAATTATTTGGTTGACTTGTTTTTCAGCCTAAGTATTTATAGGAATGAGCTAATTTTTTTGGATGCCCTTGTGCTAGAAATGTCAGGTAAGGAGTGACTTCATTATTCACTATGTTCCAAAAATTTCTAATTTATTTTTCTTTTGGTGTCTTGTATGGTAAATTGATTGCTTTACAAGTTGTAGTGTCCACTATTTTGTTGGAAGGCCATCTAACAATAGATGTATCAATTGCCTCTATACTGCAAGTCTCATAATGTTGTATAACATGCCTTATGTAAATTACCAATTTATTTTCTAACATTGGGATAGGAATGTAACCAAAAATTTTCCTTGGTTGTGAAAATTCAACATAACCAAAATCAATTTCTTCATCATTTACAAGAGTTGTACATTTATGCAACACATATAACCTTTTCCCAAAAAATGTTTTTCTTAGGCTTTGAAATGTAGTAGGGTCATTGATATATCAAACAAATGAATCCAAGCAAGGTTTTTAATTGTTTTAATGGTTATATATGCATAACTAGACTTAAATTATTTTGATTTTGTTGCATGTCATTACCTATAGAAAACTTGTATGTAATGTGGTGTATCATTCGTGTGTTCCATATAATAAAACTATCACTACATCCCCCAAATTATCCATAATAATTGTAGGAAATAGAAGTGATAGAGTTAGATAAAAAGAATTAATCACATTAACAATTACACATATAATAGGTATTTTCTCATTGTGGCATGTGGAAGTGAGATTTATAGGTTCTAGAGATTCAGCATTTGGACCTGCCACTTTGTGTATTCTTCCTTTACAAATGACCTTACCTTTATTTATGAGAGAAACATAGTCTCCACATTGGAAAACCATTAACGTATGATGTTTTAACATGGAAATTTGAAAAAGATATAGGAAGAGTTTTTAATTAGGTTATTTATAAAATTAGTCCAATTTATACATGTATATGAGAGATAAATGTATATTTATACTAGAACATAAGCATGGAGATATGTTAAAACCTAAAAATGTTAAAAAGGTAATGAATAATTTTTTTTTAATGACATAGTTTATGTCAATCCAAAACAATAATATCTTTTAATATCATATATTGCATACTTCAATTCTTGCTTCATCCTGATTTGAAGGTATCTCCTAGGAGATATATTTCAAACATGCATCAAAGCAGAATAGCCACATAGAGAAAAATAGCTAATTAAGTCAACTTTCAACCATGTATTTTATTACAATACAAAATTATAATGGGCAATGGGGGTTTTGAGTGAAATTATGGAAAAAGATTAGCTTCTTATATTCTAGGATCATGTATTTGATTTTAACCTCTATTGTGGACCCAAAATTTTGAAGGTATCTCTTAGGAGATACCTTTCAAAGATGTGTATGGGTACTCATCAAGGTTTGAAGGTAATACTGGGTGATACCTTGAAGGGACTTGTAATACACTCAAGGGTACCTATGACATCAAGATTAAGACTTCATTTTTAAATAGTCAAGGACATGTGGCATGCACCCATAAATCCACAACATTTCAACATTCAAAAAATATTTTAAGTTCACTAGGTGAGTGACTCTCTATCCTGTTTAGCTAGAGACTAACAGAAAGCACTATGGTGATGTATGTCTCCCTCTAAACTACCTATGAGATTCATGCTAAAAATGGGGCCCACTTTGTTTCACATAAATTTTTAGCCTTCGTTCTAAGAAAGAGAAAAAAACTTGATACAGGTATGGTTGAAAAACCTATTTGTTTGTGTGTACGTTGAATCAGAAGATTGTGAAGAGATCATATTTGTCTTGGGATTAAGACATATAGATAAGAAAACACTAAAACAAACTTGTTTATTATACAAATAGGTAAGTTGATTGCCTAGTAATAGCTAGATCTTAGAAGTAGTGAGATTCCTTAAGGGCTATCAATCCATGCATTTTAAATAATTAAGTTCACAAAAATGAAAAAAAGGTACTTGCATCAATAATCAAAAGGTACTAAATTTGAACATAAGAATATTTGTTTAAAAAAATGGACTAGAAATGATCAAGTTAGTGGTGAAATGATTGATACTAGTGCTAAGAGATTGGGATATGTTTCAAAAAATCTGAAAGAGGTCTATGGATAAGCATGAACATAGGAAATTAGTTTTGATTAGGGGTAGGTGGTTGAAAATAACTTATTGGTTTTCACTGCCATAATGACCATTCATGGTTAGAGGTGACCATAAGGTCACCATTGATGTTTAAGTTGACCATCAATGGTTGGGTAGACTATTGATGGTTGAGTCAACCATCAATAGTTATTGTGTGAAGATATGGGTTGTTGATTGATGAATAACAAGATCCAAAAGATGGATTTTGAGAGATGGGTAAGGTTTGGATTGATTGTAAAATGGAAAAAAAGTAAATGAATATTAACAAACATGTACTTGTCTTACCATAAGTTGATTGGGTGAGTGGTTGAAGCAGTTAGCCTATTGGTGGAATCTAACTTAATTCTGGTAGAGTAAAGGTACTCAAGAATTTAGTTGAGAGGCGATGACAAGTTGTCTCTCAATATGATGGTTAAATTATTGATGGCATCGATGATGTTGATTGACTTTTAAGATAAACTCCTTGAATACATGAGATCTTGATAATTATTATAGATGCCTTTCTATTTTAGGCTCCTCTCTTTTTCTAGACACAAGTAATAGGTGGAAGTCAAAGTGTAACTAGGCCATCTAAATATAATTTGTCCATGCAAAGGCTCATAATAATATTTAGATGATCTATGTTTAGAAAATCTCAATAGATGATTACATGCTCTTGGTAAGGAGGTGCACCTTGACTGTCGACAGTTAGGGTTTCCTAAGTGTGATTATCAATGGTCAACCTAATCATCGATGATCAGGTCCCAAAGGAAAAAGGGGCTGAAAGGCTAAGTTGAGCCAAAAGAAATGAAAGTGACTGTAAGTAAACTTAGTTAGGTTAGATTGGTGTAGATTGATCTCATGAGGGTCTTAGGTAGTCAAAGGTTTTTTTACATTCAAAATCATAGTGTGAATATTTTTAGTGTTTAAATTTTTACCCTTTTTATTATGTGGCTTGAATAAATGAGCTACAAAATAAAAATAGAGTATGGGTCAAAGGTATGGTTACCTTGAGAGTAGGAGGAGATATTCTCCCTCAAATTGGGAATTGATGAGGTAAAAATGAATCAGGTGTAGGGTTTGATAATTGGGTAAGTGATGAGATAAATGGGTGAGTGATATGTTGGGCACTGAAGCACAAAAAAGCATACAAAGTGCAAAAAAAGGGTGTGATAACCAAGATTATGCATAGACTAGGTGGCCATAGTTGGTAACAATTAGGTTCAATGCTAAGAAGGAAAAGTGATAAGTGAACTGCATGACTTCTTGTAGGTGTGGTGATTGGGAACACTTGTAAATCTAAGTCTCCTAGGCAATGTATGTGTTTAGGTGGGTATCTAAGGTAAGAAGTGATCCCAGTAGAAACACAAATATGTCAAGTGTCAGGAGTATTCAAAGTAGGAAGTGCTCCCAAAAAGACACAAGTAGGTTGGTATAGGTAAAGTGGCATAAGATTTAAAGGGATCAACATGGTAATGTTGTTATTATGGTAAAAATACCTAATAAAAGTGACATAAATTACACATTAAATAGGCTAAAATGAACAAACAATGAGGTGACTAGGTAGTTCGGTTGGTTGGAGAAGGTAGTCTCCAAAAGGTGGGTAAAACATGGTGGTGTTTTGCTAAGAAGGGTAGTTCTAGGTGTAAGTGTAAAATTGGGGCATCTTGACCATCTATGGTTAGGGCTCCTAAGGGTGACCATTGATGGTCACCTTGACCATTGATGACCATACCCTAAAAGTCTATGAGGTAAAAAGTGAAAGTGGAATTACTTTTCACTTGTTTGTAACTTGTTATTTGTTTGACTTTGCTCTAGAAATTTTGGCACTTTGTGGTGAGGGTATTTGCTGAGGGTGAACTAAGTCAGTGTAGATAATTGGTTGAAGGTAAGTAAGAGTGATCATCATGGGTCTGAGATGCAGGGAACATGAAGATGTGGATGAGCATCTGTACATGGGATCTAACCATGGTAGAGGTCAAGAAATGAGGTAGGTAGTGTTTTAAATTGATAGTTTAATGTGATTTTAAGTAATTACATTATTTGAGAGGCTAATCCAGTCATGTCTATTAGGAGTTTTTTGGGTTTGTTATGCCCTGGGTAGGGTTTTGGGTTTTCTTGGCAATTATGTAGGTGAAGTCAAAAATCGATAAGGGATAGGTGAAATAGGGTGGGTAGGCATACTAGGTAACAAACTAGAGAAGTTGGTTGCATTTTTAGATGGTTTTTTATTGGCGTAGATAGGGTTTGGGCATTATAGCCATAAAATACCCATAGTGACCATCGACAATCAACACCCTATAAACTAGGGGTGTCTGACTATTGATGATCACTATGACCACTGATGATCAGTTGGTTTAAGATAATTTTTTTCTTTAAAATATGTTTGATGATAGGGTAACTCATACATGCTAAAAGGTAAATTAGTAGGCATTGGGTAGATAGTTAGGAGGAATAAGGGAGCAAGTTAGATGGGTAAAAGCTAGGGTAGATAAAAGTAACATAGGTAACTAAGGTAAGTGTTTGATTTTATGTAGGCTAAGGATCATATTAAAATGCACAACTACATGTCATGCATATTTCTCAAGATATAGGAGGGGATGACTCTAGATGACTAGGCTCATATGGATAAGGTGGGATTAGGAGCTATGAGGCAATACCAGCATGTGCCCTGATATGCGTTTATGGTCATAGCACTCATCAAGAGATGGAATCCTACTATGACCAGGTTCCTACTTATGAATGGGGAGATGACCATTCTCTTTGAGGATGTACATAGGATTACTAAACTTTAACTACATGGCAATGTGATCTACCACATCAAGCATGAGGAGTGAGATGATTTCATTGATTACTTATATGGAGATGAGAATGATCAAGTTTGATGGCATGTTGGGGGATTCAGGTACATGACACTGTACCAAAGATCTCTAGTTGAGAGGAGACTCATGACCATGCTCATATTTGTAGTGACATGTTTTGGGCTTCTTGATTCAAGTAGTGGGATATTTCTCTATTTGTTATTAGGAGTTCTAGTGGAGTTACTTCTAGGTTAGATAGTATTTGGTTGGGTTCCTATTTTTCTCATGCAGATCTATAGGGACCTATGGGGGTTTAGGCATCATAAGAGATATGGCATCAATGTTGGTCTAATTATACATTGATAGGCTTATGAGCATATTTAGGTGTTGAGACCAGTGGGATTATTGTGGGTAGACTACACATACATCAAGTTCCCTATCAATTTTATGTGATGGAGGGATGATTTGGTTATATCAGGTGTATGGGGTGGTGACCATGGCATAGAGCGGTTTAAGTGTAGATTGAGTGCTTTATTGTTTGAAGATGTCATCTAGAGATTGTATGTGTAATTTATTATATGGCCAAGGTACAGGAGGTAGACCCTCTCTTTTTAGAGATATAGATGGATAGTAGATATATGAGAGGGAGAAGTGGAGTTGATCCCATTTGATATGTTTCATCAGCAGTTTAGCCTGATATAGGGTGTCCCAGGCCCATTTCTTAGGTATAGGAGGGAGGATTCATAGGTTATGTTACTAGTGCCCTAGCATGCTCCTAAGGTCTTAGATGGTGGGTATGAGGAGCTTCCCATTAGGGATCTAATAGATGATGCTAGGTATGTCGATGGATACATGGCTTAGTACCAGCCTATATACTTAAATGCAAACATTGGTGGAGATGATAGCGCTGTGAGGCTGATAGTTATGGATCTAACCAGTCATGATGGATAGGTAGGTGTAGCTTTGGCTAAAACCCAGGCATAGGTTTAGGTATTATAGGGATATGTGGCTACATTATAGGGTTAGATTACCACATTATATGGTCATGTGGTGACTGTCATGATAGAGTGAGATCAAACACAAACATCCCTTAGGGTAGTCACACAAGAGAGATACTCTTAGATAGAGGGTAACAGTAGGAGAGGCACCAACACCGATAACAAGAGGACCACTAGACATAGTGTTGAGGACCTGATACTTAGCCACCATTTAGGAGCTCAAGTATTATGAGGCAATGGTACTAGATTAGTTGCCATAGTCAATGAGATATGGGGAGTACAGGGCTAGTTTGGCTAGGGGGCCTCCATAGTAGGTCAAGAAAGGGTCCTAGGGGGACCACCACTAGGTATAGATATAGGTGTAGGTATAGGTGGGGGAAATAGTAGTGGTATGGGTGGTAGCAGTTCAGGTGGCCCAAGGGCTTGATATATGAGATTTACTTTTAGATATGGGCATGTATAGTTTTTATATCAGCCTAAGTGTTAATGGTGTAAGATATATATAAGGGAGAGATACATATATATGTGATGACATGTATTTCCATACCTGATGACATGATGTATATTTATTTGGTTTATTCATTGATGTTTATGATGGCATGGATGTTATAGATGTTTATGGATGATGTGACATAAGGATGATTGCCCTAGATGATATGTGGATGTTTAGCTTAAGCATATGATGATATTTTTTTATGATAGCGATGTGGATGCTTATCTTAGGCATGTTTATTTGATGATGTTGTCTATCAAATGATGTTTTGATGTTTTGAATTGTCGTGATATTTATGGGAATTACAATGATGGCATGGTTTATGATGATTTGATTATGGTTATATGATAGATGGTTATTACTCTTATGATAATGATGTTTTAGTTATTTTGTTATGATATGTGACATGGTGAACAAAATAAAAGCACAAATGTGGAAAATATTAAAATAATCATGGAACATTTGTCCATATAAACTAGGTGAAAATGGAACCTTCTTGCAAGACTAGAATACCTCTTTTGTAGGCTTCTAAAAATGTAGTATAAATAAGTATATGCTCATATATAAAGTGTAAAATGATCAATATAAGAAGTCTACTGAGGAGATTTGCTTATGGATTTCCAATATTATGATTTTATGAGAGTTGATTGTGTATTTTCTTATTGCTTTTACTCATGGGTCTTTTACTTATTTATATTTTGCTTAGGGGGTTGGGAAGTTGATCGATGCCTGAAGCTTCCAAGAAATTGATAGATTTGACAAATTATTTACTCAACCATCCTTCAAGGGAGGGGTTTGAGTTTATATTCTTAGTTTAAATGATTTTGATAGTTATCCTTCAAGGGAGTAGTTCACCTTATGTTTTGTAATTTTGAATAAGTTCTCAATAGCTGTCCTTCAAGGGAGTAGTCTATGAATGTGAAGAATGGCCCATGATTTATTTTTGACTTTGATATCACTTGTGATTTTATTTGATTTTGATTGACATAGACTTGCTTATACACACTCAATGGGTTACCCTTATGAAGGCAAAACTAAGATCACAAGAAGGATACAGGAGTGAAAAGAAGATTAGGTGATAGTGACCATGGGAATCGATCCTAAAGAGGGATGAAAAGTACCATGAGAACCATGACATGGGTAGATATATGGCTCCCATATTTCAATATTAGGCTATGACTATGATGGATAATCACATGATTCAGATGTAGTCAAATACCCTTAAAAAGAGGGAAATGAATGTGGTTTATAGGGGATGAACATAACTTAGATAGATGACAATTGTGACCCCTCTTTAACAATAGAAAAGACATAGATGAAAAGCATTGAGAGTATTAGGTTTTGGTTTGATTTAGAGAGAGGATAAATGATAAGTTATTGATTCATACTTATGGGTTATGATGTAGGGCCTAAGTAAATTTGCCCCTTTTGATTTTATCCATATTAGTTACATGTTGATTTTCCTTAAGAAAGATATCTCCAATATTGAATTCTCACACTTTCATATGTTTGTTATAAGAATTCTTGATTCATTTTTGATAGACACAAAGATGGGAAAGAGTGGCCAAATGATGCTCGTCAAGTAGCTCAAGTTGGGCTACATGTTCTTGATAGGAATCATCTTTTGAAATAAGGTTACATAAAGATATGTGAAGAGAAGGTATTTAGACTTCAAGAGGCAATACAACATCAGATCCAAATATGAGAGAAAAATATGTAGCACCTAGAGGGGTTTAGATGCTAGTATGATATACCCATAAGGTGAACCAGATGTGCAAGTGCCAATCTTGACCTGAGGCATTGACCATTTTGGTAAGCATGTTGTTAAGGGTTTTTTTAGAGGATTCTACTTGTCTATTTTATTGTGGGTGATAAGGTGATGAAAAGATTAGCTTTATACCAAATACATTGCAAAGACCTTGAAATTGTTTTTTTAAGGATTTGCCATTTTTGATGATGATCTTATGGGGAACACAAAAGTGGAAGATGATGTGATGGGTGATATTTTAAAAAAAAATAGCTTTAATTGAGACAAGAGGAATAGCCTCCATCCATTTGGTGAAATATTCAGTCATGGTGATGATAGCGTGATGTCACTATGAAGAGTGGGGGTTAATTTTACCAATAAGGTCTATACCCCATTATGTAAAAGGCCATAAGTAAATGGAAATGTGAAGACTATGGCTAGGTGCATGATGTAAATTAGCATGTTGCTGACACTTGACACTTTTTCACATAATCACAATAGTCTTGGTTAAGGGTAGGCTAGTAATAGCCTAGGTGAAGGATGCACTTAGCCATATCAAGTCCACTAAAGTGATCTCCACAAATACAATCATGCATCTCCTTGATTGCATGAGAGGATTCTTGACCATGCAGGCAATGGAATAGGAGGTCATCAAAGACATGCTTGTGAATAATTTCTCTCATAATGGTATAATGAGAGGTACTTTGAATAAGTGCTTGATAGGCATTCCTAGAGAGGCCAGAGGGAACCATGCCAAGGTTAAGGTAATCAAAGGTTTGTTGATACCAAAGGTTAGGTCAAATCTCCTCCACATAAAAATTATTAGAGCATCTAACTTGACATAGGAAGGTTTGGTGAGATGATGGACAATGATTGATAGCTTAGAGTCTAAGGGTGTTGATAGGATGTGGGATGTAAGAAAAGACATGGTGTCAACAAACTTGTTAGTAGATCACAGGGTGGTTTTAATGTGATAGTGTTCAAATGATGTCAATAATTTTTTAAATAACTACTTTATATCTACAAAATCTCATTTTAACACTGGTAGATGCCATTGACTTAATTGACCACAAGTTGGGAGTCACCAAAGAAATTGATTGTTCTAAATCCCAAGGCTAACGTGGTTTGGATACCTATTACTAGGACTTCATATTTGGCCACAATGTTGGTACATGTAAACTTGAGTTTAAAAGAGAGAGGAAGTAGTTCACTGATAAGTGGGATAAGGATGATACTATTTCCCCCACCATGTTGACATTTGGAACCATCAAATACCATTGTTCATTGATTGGTGAAATCCACTTGAGATAAGCTTCAAATAAAATCATTTAGAATTTTAAGAGGATGAGGTTGGTTGTCTATTAGAGGTGCGTCAGCCAATTGGTTAAAAATGACTTACCCATTAATTATGCTATGTTGAAGTAACTCAAGGTTAAACTTAGCCAAAATCATGAGCCACTTGGCCATGTGTTGGTTTTGGTATGGCTTAGAGTGCATATACTTGAGTGGGTTAGTATTGGTTATGACATAGGTCTTATGGTTGAGAAGATAATGGCAGATCTTGGTGTCCATGAAGACTAGAGCCAAGAAAATTTTCTCAGTATAAGTATATTAATTTTTGTATTCTACAAGGGTGCAGCTAATGTAATACACATCCTACTCTTTTTGGTGTTCATCCCAATGGGTAAGAATTTACCCTAAGGAGTGGTCAGTGGTAGAGATATAAAGGTAGAAAGGTTGGTCATCTTTAGGAGGATTGAGGATAGGATTAGATAGAATGTACTCTTTGAGTGCATCAAAGGCCTTTTGACAATCCACATTCCATTTGAATGAGATATCCTTTTTCAAGAGGTGATGGAAGGGTTGACACTGATCAGAGAGCTGAGAGATTAAAAAGCAAATGTATTGGAGATTACCCTACAAATTATGGAGTTACATAAGATTTATTAGGGGTATCATCTTGAGGATTTATTTAATTTTGGATGGATCTACTTCAATACCCTGAAGGGAGATGATGAAGACAAGGAGTATGCTTGACAAGACCCCAAAAATACATTTCTTGGGATTGAGGTAGACATGGTAATAGATGACTCTCAAAGACAATCTTTAGAATGGATAAGTGGTCCTTGTGATACTTAGACTTTTTAAGTAAGTCATCCATGTAGTCCTAGATAATTATATGGATAAGCTCATGGAAGATGTAGGTCATAACACATTGGTAGGTTGCACCAGTGTTCTTAAGGCTAAAGGGCATGGCATTTTAATAGAAAGTCCCCCATGGGGTGATAAAGGAATTCTTGTATTGATCTTTAGGGGCAATAAAAATTTGATTATAAGCTGAGAATCCATCTATGTGATACAACATCTCATGGCTGACTATAAGATCAATGATTTGGTTAATGTTAAGTATAGGATATTCATCTTTTGGGCAAGTGAGGTTGAGGTCATGAAAGTTGACATAGATACGTAGTCCCCATATGGCTTTGGTGATAGGCATGATGTTTGAAACCCACTAGAGATAATCAATGGGTTGAATGAATTCGATAGAGATGTGTTGAATCTCTTCTTTGACAAGAAGGAATATGTGAGGTTCCATTCATCAAAGTTTTTATTGAACAAGCTTGGCTTCATAATTGGTTATGATGTTGTGGGTGGCAATGGCTAGGTCAATACTAGGAATATCGACATATGACCAGGTGAATGCAATGTTGTGGTCTCAGAGGATGGTAGAAAAGTCCTAAATTTCCTCAAAGGTTAGATGTTGACCAAGTTTGACAACATGGGGGTTGCTCAAAGTGCCTATGTCAATATCCATAATGGATTCATTCAACATGGTTGAGGTATTTAGATGTAAGGATTTTTGGATGGAGGAATTGAGTGCACCAAGGTAGGTGAGAATAAAATTATCATCTTGGCACTGAACAATGTTAATGGTAGGAGAGTCTTCTCTCACTAGTTCAAGATGGGTCAAAGAGATGGATATGGGTGCCTCTTCTTCTAGTAGGTCAAAAGGGTTGATGTTAATCATGTTGATGAAAAAAACATTAGGTGGGATGATGTCCTCATCTTTGCACTCAGGTGGAGGGGATGTTGGTGAGGAAGGGGTCTCTTATTCAAAAATGGTACTGGTAGGTTGTTTGAATTTATTTTTATTGGGTAGAATAAAGCCAAGGCCATAATTCTTGTGAGGTTTTCATGTCTCAATTGAGGTCAATGTGTGTGGTCCATGCTTGTATCATCCTAAGCCAAACCCTTTCTAGGCACACCTATGAAGGTATATTTTGGAAACATTTAGGTTGTCTAAGTAAGATAAGGTTGAGGTAAATTATTGAGGTGAAGAGGGTACAGTGGTAGAATTAAGTGGCTTGTCAAGTCCCCCATAGATGAAATTGGTTTGGCAATTGAGAGGTCCCAAAGGAATAATAGATCCAATATTGGGATCATAACCTGGTTGATAGTTGAGATTCCTATATTCCTAGGGAGTAAGGAAAGCATCAAGTTAAGGAGATGGTATTTTCCAAGACTAAAGCATTAGAAGGTAGATTCTAAGGGACCCATGATCGGTGTCTAGTCTATGGGAATATATGAACTGGTAGATGCCTTTGTAGATGAAGAAGTAATGGTTTCATTTTCCATAGTTGAGGGCTTATTGGTGGGTGTTTAAGGTGTTTTTGATAGAGGTAGGAAGACATCATTAGGCTGGTAGGTCATGTTGCATGCTACAAAAGGGCTTGGGTCAGCTTGTATGGTAATAACCTAAACTTCATGATTGAACTTGACATAATGATGAAGGCTAAAAGGTATGCAACCCATAGCATAGATCCAATGTCTCCCTAGTAAAACATTGTATTAGAATTCACCTTTGATGACATAGAAGATTTCAATGATGAGGGGAATATGTGGTCTGAGATAAATGTGGAGGACAATAGTTATTAAGGTAGTGGTCATAATGTCATTAAAAAATCTAAGGATAGCTGAAATTTTGGACATAATATTGTCTAGAAATTTGATATAGTCATAGGCATGGGAAGATATGATGTTGATACTATCTCCCCCATTGATCATAATCCATTTAATGTAGGTTTTGTTGATATGGGAAATAATAAAGAGATGGGGATCTGGGTCCTTGGGGTAGATAGAAGTTATCTTTGATTCTTTGAAGGTTACAAGGTTGGAGAGTTGGAGAGTACTTACAAAGGTTTCTATAGGTTGGGAGTCTCCTAGTCTAACCTTAATGGCATGTATAGCCTCTATCATGGCCTAGAGATGATGAGGTGAGGTGTAAATGAGCTCATAGATGGTCATCTTGGTTAGGGTATGGTGAAGTTGCTTAAGAATGACCTTCCTAATAGATTCAGAGGGGTTATCCATAGAGGTGCCTAAGATGGTCACTTTGGGCTTAGCTAAGGCTGAAGAGGCTTGGAATGGGTTTAGTTTAGGGTAATAATATGGGTATGTCCATGGAATGGACACCTTTGCTTTCTCTTTATCCTTTTGTTGTGATCATGTGACCATATTAATGGTATGGATAGAAGGGAAAGATGGGATATGAGGTTGGGTAGGCTCTCGATCACTTTGAGGTGAGAGTGGAGGATTAGGTGTTTGTTAACAAATGGTTTATGGGTGAGTGGTAGAGGGGTCAATGTAAAATCATCTAATAAAAAATCATCTTCATCATAGAGCTGATGGATAATGTTTTGGAGAGCTTTGTAGTTCTCTATGTCATGTCTGAGTGTCTTATGGTAGGAATATACTTGATGGTCATTATACTAGGCTAGTTTTATACCAAGAGAATTGAAATGTCTATTAGGAAGTAAGATAAGGAAAGATTCTTGCAATAACTTTTGAAAAATGGCTATGTAAGGCTCAATCAAAGGTGGGAAGAGTCTATAGGTCATGGTTTTGGCTGGTAAGTTGGGTGTTTTAATGGTGATAAGTTTGTTGAGAGGGGGTTTAGGTAAGGTAGTGCTTCTAGTTAATGGTTTTAGTCTGGGTACATCAGTGGTTGAAGGATTCGAGTTTGAGAGTTTGTCTATTGGTATTTTAGGAAAGATCAACATATTAGACAGCAAGTGAGCTAGTGTCATCAACAATAGTGGGAGACATATGTTGAAAAGAGCCTTATTTTTAAGCAAATTTGAGGGATGAGGCCCCAACATAGAGGGTAAGGTAGAATCCTAACTATGTGGCCTTTTAAAATTTCACTCCTTTGGTTGGTTTTACATGAGGCTTAGGTGTTGAGCTAGATGAGAGTAACTCCATTTTTAGAGATAGGGAAGGCACCAAGAGTTTTGAAGGGCTTGGTTGGTGGTTTAGTTGTTTGAGGTAGGATTGTCTTGGTTGGTTGAAAGGGTGATGGGTTGGTAGAGGTTTTGATTGGTTTAAAAGGGGGTAGAAGGATGATGAATTGGTTGGTTAAATGGGTGTTAAAAGGTTTGGATTTATTGGCATAATGGAGACCTAACTATTGTCAGAAAGTGGCTCATTCCATATCCAATTTTGTGACCAAATCTAACTTCTGAACAAGTTTAGAAAAAGGTTTGTATACTAGTCTCATTCCCTAGGTAGTGGATGTAAAGGATAAACCTATGGGTTGAGGAGGAGGGTAAGTAGCCTCATTTGTTTCCTTAAGCAAGGGATGTAAGTTTGAGATGGGTGGCTACTCTATGAGGGGTGCTTGTGAAAAATTTCCTCCCATGGGAATGATGTCCATAGTAGTGGTTTATTCTATAGTTAGGTGAAATGGTGAATTAAGAATGGTTTTTTTCTCAAATCGGCTAGTCAAAGTGGTGTTTGATGATTCCAAAGCCTCTATGATTGAAGCCAAGGAAAAAGTAACCTCCTTAATTTAGGCCTCTAAAGGAAGGGAATGTGTCTCCATAACATTGATAGGTGAAGTGGGGGAGAAATAGGTAGGTTGGACAATAGGCTCTCTATTGATAAGCATATCAAGAACCATATTGACCATGTGGGCATCATGAGAACATTTAGCCTAGGTGCTATAATTTTTGGTGGGGGCGTAATTGGTAAAAGGTTTCCTAAATATGTTGAGAGATTGATTTTTAGGGGCATTGAGGCTATCTAACATGAGTTTCCCCTTATCAATGAGGCTTTAGACAACATTCTTAAAGGTGTTACATTGACTGACATCATGTCTAACTACTCAATGAAAATCATAGAGTTCATTTCATTATACCAAGCAAGTGTGGGATGAGAAGAATCAAACTAATAAGGAGGTTTGATGGGGGGAGTTGTATGAGATTAGCTTTCAATACTTCTTCTAGAACTAAGGCATAATATTTTCCAAGTGGAGTGAACTATTTTTTATTTCTTTAATTTGGGTGCCTTGTGTTTTAGTTGGAGGTAAGGGGAGAATTATGTTGATCGGCATTAGGTGGAGGGGAGACTTTAAGGAAAATTGCATTTTCAATTCCCTTATTTTTGGCTCTAGTTTTAACTTGATTACCTAGTTTGGAGGAAGAGGTTTCATTGGTTTTGAAGGTAGATTTCTTATTTTTTAACTTTCACTTACTCTCATCTATGGCTTGGTTCTCTAGCTTACATTCCATGGTAAAATCTTCATCAAAATTTCTAAAGCTTTGGACACACAATGCAGAAGATATA
Source organism: Torreya grandis (assembly GCA_037957365.1). Classification (NCBI taxonomy): domain Eukaryota; kingdom Viridiplantae; phylum Streptophyta; class Pinopsida; order Cupressales; family Taxaceae; genus Torreya; species Torreya grandis. The sequence continues at coordinate 2,023,686 of JARHVA010001506.1, forward strand.
TGCTTGGTGTAAGCCTAAGCAAAAAGTTCAATAAGTTCAAGTTGGGGAAAGGAAAATGAAAGTTGATTAAAAAAGCTTCTCCAATGAGTGACAAAATTAGAAATGAATTCATCATCAAATTTCTTGATAGAATAGAGGTTGGTGATAGATACATTCTTGGAAATGGTAATGGAAAAGTGATCTAAGAAGATCTACACTAGTTGGGCGAAGGAAAAGATTGAATGCTTGGTGATCACACTATACTAATCAAGTGTTAGGATAGATAAAGACATGGGGAAGGTTTGGTGGAGAAGGGCATCATCAGAGGCAATCATGTAACATGCACACCTAAATGCCCTAAGGTGTTTTTGGGGGTCTTCATTTTTTTGAAGTTTAGTAAATTTTGAAAGATCCCATTGAGGAGGGTAAGGTCTGATAAGGACAAAAGGATGAATAGGTTTGTTTCAAATTTGATCATAGGATAGGATTTATAAACCATTAAAATGGATGAATCATAGTTTGTCATCTTATCCATGAGCATCTTCATTAGGTCAGTTTGAGGTGGTGCACCTAAAGTATTATAAGGTGTATACTATGATTATGGTTCGGTGATGTACTAATAATTTGTTGGTTGTTGAGGGGCTATCACATATTGGGATGTGGATCTTAGATTTTGGGTAGGTGGTATATAAGGGTAGGTAGATGATGATGGTTGAGTAGCAAGTACATACCCTTATGGGTTAGGGTGTATCCTAGGTTGGGTGTGGTAGGTACCTGTTGATGGATTACTATAGGTTGGGTATGGCTGGTCTTTGGGTTAGTGACAAGAGGTGAGTTTGTGACCTTTTTGCTAATGGGGGGTGAAGTAGAGGGTATAGATACCACCAAGTTTATTAGGGTGTATTGATTAGTTTGTTAGGGTTGATAGGGGGAAGGTTGGTAGTGTTGGTGGTAGGTGCTCCAATAGTGAGAAGAGTATAATGGGTTAATTATTGGGTCATTCCTAAGGTGGATTCATTGTTAGGGGAAAAATGTGTAAAGATAGTGGTTGGTTAGATAGGTTGGTTTTTAGTTATGGTGTCAAAGGGTTTAGTAGATGAAGATGCCTAGGTAGGCAAAGGTTGGGTGGTGAGTATGGAAATAGAAACACACCCTATAATGTAGGATGGCATGCCATAAGGAGGATCATGAGATGGAGGTGAAATTGGGGCATGGTGAGGGGAGGTGTTAAGGGAGTCCTGAAGGGAAACTAGGTTTTTGTCTAAAAAAGTGGTAAAGTCTACATCTCCCTAGGAAAATACCTGAGGAAAATTAAGGATTCCCAAATGATTGGGTGAGTCTTCTATTTTGAAGATGTACTCCATAGATGAAGGGGTAGAAGAGGTTAATTTGAGTGATGGGTTCTAATATATTAGGTCTCTTTGTTGCTAGTGAGTGAGAACCATGTAAGAAAGGGGGAGAGAATATAGGAAATAAACTCAACACTAAAATAGGAAGAAGACAAGAACATGATCAAGGTAATCAAGGCACACACTATAAAGTACGTTAAGCCTAGAGGTTAGTTTTAATCTCACTTTTGGCTCATGCATTAGTTTTGAAGAAGTATGTGACTCAAAATGGCTTATAAAATATGTACTATAGAATTAATCTATGGTTGGTTTTGGGTTATTTATGTGCTCAAAATAATCTATATTATAATTAATATGTGGCTTGGTATTGGGGCATACCCCCTCACTTCACACACCATAATGATAAGGGTGTCAGGTGCTTAGCCAATATATATTGATACCCAGAGTTTATACTTAACCAGCGAGTTGAGTTGGTTCTCCCCTTGGTAATGAACTCCAAGTAGGATTACCGAGAAAGGATAAGGAGACCTCTAGGTAATGAAATCCTAGTCAGGCCTTGTCTCAAATTATTTAGATGTTTGATTGATGACAATGGTTTGGCTAATGTTCATAACAAAATTGGTGTTATGATAATATTACTATGCTTTGATTCAAAGTGAACTAATGTTAAAATAAATCAATGGATTTAGTTGATTTTAAGCAAACAAAAAAAATTAGTTTTAATTACGAGCACATATAGAGAGAAGAGCATACACACACAAAATAAAATATGAGTAGAGACTCAAAGCGGTCCCACTAGTCATGCCAAAATGTTTCACGTAAATTTTTAGTTTTAGTTATAAGAAAGAGAGCAAAGAAATTCAATAGGATTATGGTTAAAAAACATGTTTGTTTGTGCTCATGTTGAATCAGAAGACTATGAAGAGCTCCTCTTTGGCTTGGGAGGAAGACTTGTAGATAAGAAAGCACTAAAGCAAACTTGTTTGCTAGATAGAGATTTAGGTGGATTGCCTAGCGATAACTATATCCTAGAAGCAATGACCTTCCTTAGGGGCTATCAATCCACACATTTTAAATAATAAAATACACAAAACTAAAAATAATGTACTTGTATCAATAATCAAAAGGTACTAAATTTAAACACAAGAAGTTTTGCTTTAAAAAATGGGCTATAAATGATCAAATTAGTGGTGAAATGATTGATACTAGTGCTAGAGTGTTGGGATATGTTAAAAAAATATGAAAGAGGATTGTGGATAAGCAAGAACATAGGAAATTAGGTTTGATTAAGGGTAAGTGGGTAAAAATAATTTGTTGGTTTTCACTGCCATAGTGATTATCAGTAGTTAGGGGTAACCATCAGTAGTTAAGGTGACCATTATAATTCAAGATGACCATCAATGGTTGGGAAGACCATCATTGGTTGAGTCAACCATCAATGATTACTATGTGAAGATCTGGGTTGTTAATTACTAAATAATGAGATCTAAAAGATGGATTCTAAGAGATGGCTAAGGGCTTAGTTGATTGTAAAATGAAAAAAAAAAAGTAAATTAATATTAAAAAACAAGTACTTGTCTTACCATAAGTTGATTGGGTTAGTGGTTGAATAAGTTAACCTATTTGTGGAATTTGGTTTGATTTTAGTAGAGTAACGGTACTCAAGAACTTGGTTGAGAGGCAATAATGAGTCAGCTCTCAATATGATGGCTGAATTGTTGATGATATTGATGATGTTGATTGACCTATAATAGAAACTCCTTAAATATGCAAGCTCCTGATAATTATTGTAAATTCCTTTCTCTTCCAAGATCCTCTCTTATTATAGGCACAAGCAAGAGGTGGAAGTCAAGGTGAAACTAGGCCATCTAAATATAATTTGTTCATGCAAAGGCTCATAACAAGATTTAGATGAGCTATATTTAGAAAATTTTAGTGGATGGTTGCATACTCTTGGTAAGGAGGTACACCCTAACTATCAATGGTTAGGGCTTCCAAAGTGTGACCATCAATGGTCAATTTGATTGTCAATAGTAAGGTCCCAAAGGAAAATGGGGATGAAAGGCTAAGTTGAGAAAGAAGAAATGAAACTAACTATGCGTGAACTTTGGTCTAATTGGTGTAGATTAGTCCCAAGTGGATCCTAGGTAGTCAAGGTTTTTTTCAACATTTGAAACTACAATGTATGGATTTTTTATGTCTACACACTTCCCTAGGCCAATGGTATGCCTTTTCTTTAAAGAACTCCTTTCTTGAGGAGCATGGTGATGACACATTTAGTCAATAGAAGGGACTAAGATTTCATGTTTATGGACTCACTCACCTATGTGTTCAATAATTGTAAGTCCATGATGAACCCAAGCATTAGCTTCAAATTTGTGGATGCATTCTTTATTATTTCTCAATATGATACATACAATTCTTGGACCATGGGGAGGATACCTATGATCTGGGAGTGGACAGTGATTTCATTCTTCAACTACTAGATTTATTTGTCCTTGGTTGAGGGCTCTTATTCCATATGTTGTTGTATAATTATAGATTCGAAGAGGTTCTTATGGGTATGCATAATACAACTTATTAAATTCATTTAATATTTTAGTCTGAAATGTAAAATATCATTGTTTATACTTTGCTGAAGAAAGGAGATTAAGGAAAAATCTGATAAAAAAATACTTCAATCCAAAATTAAGTTTGGGAAAGAAACAAAGATAGGACATGTATGGTAGAAGAACTGTTAATGGTCATACAAGACCATTAATGACATGGCATTTTGAAATATTACATCTTGTTCTAGGTATATCGATTTGGGATGCCATATTATGGGGTAATCTCAAAATTTATGAGACAAAAAAGGTCACCATCAAAGCCAAAAAATTAAATATGATTAAGAGCACTTGTGCATAGGTTGTCAATGCATTTAAAGAGGTTGGAAAGATAAAATTAGACACCAAAATCCATAAAACAAATCAGATGAACAATGAAAAAACATTTTAAACTTTGGTGAAGATGAGTATTGTACTATCAACTCTCGATATACTCCTTTGCAAAAAAATTGATACCTAAATTTTGATAGAACAAATCAATCAAATAGCATAGATTATAGGTTTAGCCATGGATAGGAGCAAGTATTGATCCTGATCATATATGTGGAGAAGGTAGAAATGGGGATTGTGTTAGGTATTTAAAAAACCAAATTTAATGACCTAAATTCCTTCAAATTGTGTAAATGATGAAATTTACTCTCTTCACCCTAACAACACAATCAGGTGCACAAGCAAGAGCTTTTACACTACAACATCTACTTTAGGGTTTTAATGCAGAGAGGCTAATCAAGTTACCTACATTTGAGTAATTATATGAGGTCATGAATACCTTGTTAAGTAGATACAACTAAGGGGTTATTCATTTGTTTAGAGATATCACCATTTGGATCAATGTGTAGACCATGGTGAGAGCCACAACCCTCACAAATCATGGAAAATTATTATTGTCATACAAGTACACTACACCACCAATTCATCTATATGTTCAAGAAAAGTTTCCCACTAGGGTAGGTAGAGGAACCCCAATTGACTCCATTAAGGACATTATAATGTGTATTCTGGTAGAGTGTATTACAAAGATGTTTTGGAAGACAATGAAGTAGACCAAGAAGGAAACAAAAGGATTAATTGACATTATCTATCACATGATACAATAAGATGAGAAATTAAATTGGTTTGTGTTTCTTACATATGAAATTACCACTAATATCGAGAAGCTACTTTTATGTAGCTCACAAAATTTCCAATATCAATTTCTAGTTTTGTTTTTATGCTTCACCTAGTGGAAGTCCCTACTAGGCCAAGTTAATGTTACAAAGACTTTTGGCCTACTATTACCCTCATAGGCATCACTTATATTAATATAGGGAAATATTATGAGTAACTGGGGTAGTTTAACACATGGTATCTTGAGGCTCTATCTTTGATCAGGTCATACCCTCAAATTCCATAAGATGTCATGCAATATTTGGGGCAGCATGCATTGATAACTAAGTTGTACAATGGTATTCAAATCAAGGTACATGAGTTGGTCATTCCAAATGTGACTCCAATTCCCTTTTTCATCATAATGGTTTAAGCACAATCTAAAGTATGAAGGTAGAGAGCCCTAATCACACAATAAGGTTGACAAGAGCAAGAACAACTACAGCCAGTTATGTAACCATAAGCCTCACCCTAGTAGTTTACAGCTCTTCCACAACAAGAAAAATGTAAATGAATTGGAATTGCATAGATAGCCTCACCATCACCAACCAAAAAGTCATCAAGTTAAATCAATTCTTGGTTGGAAAACACATATGTGACAATGAGAGCTTGGGAGTATGATCTCATAATGTTGTGGGTTGATGAATAGGAAGTTATTCAATGCATGATCAAAGACATTGGTCAAAATGTCTATGATAAGGAGGAGGAGGATTTCTTTTTATAGAAATTAGTGCACACTTGCCAAGTTCATAATATGGTAAGCAGTGACCATTTGGTCAACATTACACAACCCCTTCCCTCTATTATTGTGGATATTATAGGTCAATAAGAACCTCAACACAAACTTATGATAGAAATTTCTAAAAAATATCCAAAATCTAGTTTGTCATCTACATAGTTTGTAGATCTACCAAATTGAGGGATCCTGGTATGACCATTGATGTGTAAAAAATGTAGTCATCATTGGGCAAGTCTTTCAACCACCATATTCAAACATTTGGTATCTTTCAAAGAGCCAACCATAATAAGTAATTCCCATCAGGTGAAGTCTAGGGGCATGATGAGAAACAAGGATACACTTGTCCCTTTAACTAAGTGAAGAAAGTTTTTCATACATAAATGTGTCATAGTTATGAAATCTAAATCTTTATAGCACTCATAATTTGATATGGAAATATATCATTTATATGTAATAGAGGGATCCCCAGATACCACTATCTAAATAAGATCCATTGTGCTTGCTTCCACTTCCATGGATATGTCATTATATGTTTCATAACTACCATTGTCCAAAGAAATTGGAGTGGATGCAATCCAAAAATTTATTTTATGAAAGGATTCTAACTTAAAACATATGGTTTTTTAGCTACACAAGGAGAAAGCAAAATCACAAAATCAAATTGTTGAGGCTAAGTAGCTCATCAATGCCTCTTATCCTTCTCTAGTTGTACAAGTCCTTAGTGATCAAGTAATGTTCAAGAACAAATAAATCATTATGTTACTGACTCAACTAACAAAGGATTGGGTGAGTGCACATAAACTACACACCCAAGAGTAGGCTTATCTGTGTTGAGATGGAAGGCATTTTTAAAATTTTAGAGGAATATGTATAGGTCTTAGATACGAATATGCATTAGGATAAGTAGATTGCACAAATAATTCTTGATTGGAGGCAACATCTTGACAAATCCTTGGATTTTGCTAAACTAGAGTTCACAATGATGGATAAAGCTAAAGTTATAGTGAATGATTGAATGGCTACTGGGGAAACACTAAATAGTTCATTTCAATAGTTTTTAGAAGCTAGGGATACCATGATGAAGAAGCTCCAGCTCTGTCAGAATGAGATAATGTGAAACACATTTGTGGAAATTCAATCCCAAAGGACTACAAATAGGTTCGATGATATTGTGTTAGATATCCATCTTAAGCTATCAAATGCTAGAGACTTCTTTATCATCATAGAAGAAGTAAATTTGTAAAATTTGATTATCATTCAGATTCCACTACACATTTTGCTTACCATGGTGTTGGAAGTACTTGATAATTATAAAACACTCAAGCATGAACTCTCACAAGTTGAACCAGCTATTGCATATATCATAGATCAACCTAAGTTTATTCCACTGTTGGAGTTCCAAGCAATTTTGTAGAAGATAAAGCTAGATATAAAGGCATAATTTGGGCAGCCACAACCTACATAGTAGGTAAATTCAAAATTCAATTTTATTAGTTTAATAACTATAAAGGGTGGTAGGCAAGTATGGAAAACTAGAAAACCTAGAGTGATTACTACCACTTTTGTGAATGGCTAATATTTTCCAACTTTAGCTGAGATCAGAGTTTAGATTTTGTCTTAGGATAAAACAATACTTTAAGTTTGTGAAAGTGTTGGAGGTGGAATAGGTACATGTGTTCATGGACATTTGTTATCTATGTGATCTTTTGGATGTCTTCAACCTTATTAGTCAAGCAATATATATAAGAATGCCATGTTTATTTTCTTTTTGTATGCCAAAAAGGTGTAATGTGAAGAGATAGAGAAATGTAAAAAGACATATATAGTGTTATGATGTAATGTAATATGGTTTTGATGTCATTATTTTCCTATGAGTATTTTACCTATGCATGTTACACAGTGTTTACTATGTTTTATTTTAGCTTGTTCTATCTTGTATTATGTTTCTTATGATCCAAAATTCTAACACCATGTTAGTTTATCTTTATATTTGCTGTAGTGTATAAAATTGAAGATTGTGTAAATTCACTCATCCTATTATGATTCTTTTCCACTTCCTACTATGCAAGTTATACCTATAATTTCCATGTTCTAGAGAATTTCCAAACAAAAATCTAATATTCCTTCAACATGCACACAATTAGAATTTTATTTCAATCTATCTCTAAGGACATACCTTGAATGGATTTTTAGTACCTTTAAGTGTACCCTAATACATGTTTTTTAGGTATTAGGTATCTCATAGGAGAGACTTTCAAACATGTGTTTGTATTACTTTTAATGGGTATCCTAGTAGATACCTTGAAAATGCACACGATTGGAATTCTTTCAAGATAACAGGGCCTTGTAATACCTTCAAGGTATCCATGAAGGTATTACAATTCCCTTCAATGTATATTGTTTTTTATTCAATTGGTTAAAATTTGGGTTAAAGGGGCCCATTCCCTTTACAAAATAAACCTGGAAGATAGACATGACAAATAAAAAGGATAAAAAAGGAGTAAAAGACAAACTTGGTAGCTAAAGCCCCCTATTGCCAAACTTATACAAAGTATCAACCAAAAAACCTAAGACCGAACAAAAAGAGATAGAGTAAGCCTTATTATTCTAAATCAGAATAAAAGACCAATTTCTTGGTCATAGTACTATCACCTTTATTATTCCTTCCTCTAGTATGACTTCCCATGAACTAATCCTTATCTTCTTCCTATCCTTTGCATGAGGCTAGTAAACTAGATCTCTACTTTTTCCTCCTCAAGATCCCTATTGACATCCTCCTTTTTATAGCTCTAAGTTGATTTGTTGCCTTGGGGAGTACATTATGGATGATCCTTTCCCAATTTAGAGGTTGTTGACACATGACCCAGGATCCCTTGTAACTTTTTGGACTCATCCATGATTTGTTTACATAGAATTTTGTGGATGGAAATCTTCAGATGCAAATTTTGAAGGTAATTCATGATATCTACCTTGGCATTAGAATCAAGAACCCCTCTACCTTTGGTAGCTAACAAAGGGACATAGGTAGGACTCCCCATGTATAGTCTGGGATCCTCTTGCATTAGTTTGGAAGAATCCCTAACATTATATTCCTCTAGTTCATGATCATAAGTTGATTCTATGGAAAATTCCTCCCCCCTTTAGTTTTTTCCTTCTCACTGAGGATATCAATCACCTCAGTGATGATTTTGGACCACTACAATTCCACTCTCTTAATCAGTAGCAAAATCAAACCTTAGTGAATTAAGTCTACTGAAGGGTTCTTCTTGAAGTTCAATATCAAATCTTACAAGGATTGTATAAGAAAAAAGAAAATGCTAATGGTTTGGCCTTAGAAATTATTGAGTAATAAGAAGTGATGGGAAAAAATCATGGTATGTTGTTGAACACAACTATCTACTGAGAGGGGGGTTGGATCAGTAGATGAGCTAAAGCCTAGTACTTATAAAATTTTAAACAAGATACATAATGTATCTGTAAAGTAAGAAACAAAATTAGAGATCATACACACACAAGAATACTGAACACTAGATTTTTATGTGGAAACCCAAAGGGAAAAACCATGGTGAGAAAAGTAGCTAGAATCTATTATTCTAATCCAACCTCAAAGAAAATATGTCTCATAGATAAACCTCACTAGTTACATTCAAGAGTACCCACTCTAAGGAAGCACCAACTTCCTAACTGAGCACCAACTCAATTTTTTATGATGGAACCAACCTATCAGAGATATGAAGCTAAAACTTCAGAATATAAAAGAGATTCAAAATGAAACTTGTTCAATTTCTTTGTTACAAGTCTAGTCTATAACTACACCTTCACACTATGTGTCTTCTTGTATTTTATGCCTCTTTCTATTTGTGTCTAGATATCTTCTATTTTGACACACCTTATTTGCTTTGCCATTTTACGCTATTTTCATATGTCAACAATTTTTGAGTTAACACTCTAATTATTATAGTTGTAGTAGCAAAAGACACTTTCAAGTGTTCTATTTGTAGCATATATAGAAAAATGCATCATAGGGTTTTCTATTTGTAAGGTGTTCACACTTTAACTACTCTTAACTGGTTCAAAATTTTGATCTACATTCAATGTGAATTTGACTTCATGTCTCAATTCATGCTTCAAATGGTAATGTTCAAATTTATTTACTATCTTTAGTATTTATACTTATACTATTTTTAATTGTGTTGCTTCATTGATCAATTAGACTAATTAATCTCAAGCTTTGTGAAGATATATCAAGTTCATCACCAGTTATACCTATTCCTTTATAGATAGTTAGAACACATTAAATGTGGGATTTTTAATTCTTTCATCATGACAAGTTCACATGATTTTCTTTGTTGGATCTTTCATTATGACCTCTTGACACTTGTCAAATGCATGTGCACTCAGAGGGTAAGTTGGCTTTGATTCACACCATTGGATCTAATGTACCTATCAATCTTGAGTCATTGATTATTAATGTAGCATGTATTTTAATTCTTTCTTTGTCATTATCCATCGAGCATATTTTATTCCCTTTTTGCATCTCACTGCTTTCTATATGATGGGTTCACTTCTGCTCTTTTTGATTATCCTTGATATGCTCAATCTTTACCCTTTCTATTGTTTCATTAAACTTCAACATGTTGGCATAATCTTATTTTCTTCAGCATTCTTGTAATTCTCCTTGTAACATTTATCCTTGTAGACTTGCTCATATTTTATCCTTACTTTAATCCTTCAGAAGGTTCCTTTATACAAATTGTTGTGGGCTTTTGTCTTCGGAATAATTTCCACAATTTTTTTGTCTGGGCCCATTTCATCCTGAAGTGTCCTCCAATTTCTCTAAAATAATTCATCATTGGCTTCTATTTAAAATTTCCCTTCATAAATATTCTAATGGTCCTCATACCCTTCATATTTTTATAATATACCCTTTGGCTTTTCTGTAAGTGTCCATATACCCTTTGCAACATTCAAAAGATACCCTTCAAACTTTCTAAAAAGGTCCATTTGCCCTTCACAACATTCAAAATATACCCTTCAGACATTTTGAAAATGTCCTCTTGACCTTTGAAATGTTAAAAAGATACCCTTTGCACTTTTTGAAAAGGTCCACTTTCCCTTTGGAATGTTCAAAAGATACCCTTCAGACTTTTTGAATGTACCCTTCAGATTTTTTTTAAGGGATAATTTTCCAAAAAGGACTTGATAATTTTTTTGAAAGAATTATCCTTGCCACTTTTTTTGAAAGAATTCCTCTAAAGTAATTCTTCAAGACTATTTCGGTTTTTCCATCCTTCTTGACTTATGTACGTAAGAGAAGTAAGGCCACTCAAAAATCTTGATTGCCTCTTCTAGATCCTTACAGGTTTTTGGCATTACCTGACTTATCAACTTGAGAGAAGTAGTCCCTCTTCAAAATCTTGATTACTTCATCTAGACCCTTTCAAGTTTTTACCTTTACTTAGATTATCAACATAAAGAAGTAACATGCTTAAAAATCCCTGATAACCTCTTCACTAGACCCTTTTGAGTTTCCCACGTTGCTTAGCTATGAAAATGGAAGAAGTAAATCTATCCTGAAAACCCAATAAACTCATCTTAGACCAACTTAGGTTCTTAACATTGCTTGACTTATAAAACATAAAGAAGTAAGTCATTCCAAAATCATGACCAAGTAAAGTCACTTTAGAGCCCTGAACAACTCCTCTAGACCACTTCATGTTTTTGAATTTGCTTTACTTATAAACATGAAATAAGTAAAGTCATTCCATAAACCTCACCAACTTTATTAGACCAGTTTAGAGTTTTGAGAATACTTTACTTATTTTATAAGTAAGATCACTTCTCAAACCTAATTTACTCTACAAGTCTACTCAATTGAACCTTTGGCATTAATAGATGATCATTTTCAATATCAATGACATCAATGACATCAACCTTTGACATCAATTACAATTCCATGTTGATTTAGATAGGAATGACAATTCTTCAATCCTCAAACTAATTTTTCGATCATGATATTCAAACTGTCAACTGTCTCCTTGCTCAACTTTCCAATAATCTCCCCATTTATCATTGATGGAAAAACACCCTCAAGAGCAAAAACATCCTCAAAATTCCCTTCTCATTTTTATTGCTTGCTCTTATTATGATTTTCCCCCCTTTAACATTAATAACAAAGAGTGTTTACTAAACCATTAAAATAAATTGCTCCATTACGGGCTTCTGAGTTGTTCCTATCCTTGGACATGTCTAGATATAGTATTTTGAAGAGAGACTCCCCTTTAGATAATGGACATTGACCTAAAATCTTACTAGGACATACTTAATTATAACTCTCTTATATTTCATATGCTTCAACTGATCATGTGTATAGTATTTGTCTAAAAGACCAATCAATAATAGATATATATCTTACATAGATGAGCATAAAAATCTAGATCCAACATAATTTTGTCTACTTCTTCACATAAAATGGCAAATGATGTGTAATGTACACAATAGATTTCCTTCACTCTTAATCCAAGAGTTAATAATATACCTGTAATGTTCCCCCTAGAATCATAACCTATCACAAGAGTTTAGTGATAGGGGGTGGGAGCTACAACTCCCAACTTCTCTCTTAGATACTCAAATTTCTCCTTTGGAAGAGGCTTGGTGAAAATATCTACAATCTAATCCTTGGTTGGCACATATTCCATTGTGACCTCTTGACTTTCAACCTTTACTCTCAAAAATTGATATTTTGTGGAGATATGCTTGGTTTGGAATGCATCACTAGATTCTTGGATAGATTTATGACACTTGAACACAAAAATAGAGATATGTGCTTGATATTCTACCTTTATGTCCTTGAGAGTTTGCTTCATCCATAAGATTTGAGTGAAACATGTAGCTATTGTGACATACTCAACTTTAGTTATAGAGAGTGTAATTGATTCTTTCTTCTTGCTTAGCTGAGACACAAGTTTATTACCTAGAAAGAATGCACCACTACTAGTGATTTTTCTATCATCCATACTTCCTACCCAATCAACATTAGTATATGCAATTAAATTAAGATCTTTGCTAGTTGGGAACCATAACCCATAGTCAATTTTGCTCTTGATATACCTGAAGATTATTTTTATAGCATTAACATGTGATTCTTTGGGGGCTATTTGAAATTGTGCAACCATGCACACTACTTGCATGATGTCTAGTCTTGAAGTTGGTAGATGCAATAGGCTACCTATCATTGATCTATACAACTGATCCGAGTGGATCCATGTACTATTCCATTTTGAAACTCCTCAATTTCTAGTTAAACCACTTACACATCAAATTATTGATCGAGAGCTTTTTTATGCTTCTTCCAGAATGCAAAATAGAGTCCAGATGCTAAAGATATAACTTGCTGAAGTATTCTTATGACAAGCAAATAATGAGTGGTGAAAAGTGACGTGGCATTGTTCAAATATGCCAAGTGGTCCAATAATCCTTTGACATGTGGCAATATGAATGTGTGCAAAAAAATATTTGTTTGGTGTTTGGTTTGTTGATAGCCTCAGTTATTTGATAGGCAATCATATGAGGATCTGTGGGCCCCACTATTTTCTCATTGGGGACCCTCAGTGAGGGTTAGCACACTCTTGTGGAGGGGTGCCTTGGCCTCATATTCATTGTATGTTATTGTATGTAACATTGTATTTAAGCCACAAATTTTGCTCAAACCCCACCAATGTGGGATAGTTGTTTTACACTTTGTAATAAGGAGCCATGAAACTAACACGTGGTAGAGCCACCAACCAACACACATTAGCTGCCACATTATCAAACCATGCAAAGACCAATTCCCAACTGACCAATCTCCAATGGTGGCCTAAGTATAGGCTTAGTTAGGCTCAGCACCTAATTCCCCTTCAAAAGGTACGTTAGCATTTCTTAAGAAGGTTGCATACCTATAAAAAGTATGCAATCCCTTCTCCCATAGCAAATGTGGGATAAATAGATAAGTTTCAAGTGTCAAAAAGAAAGGCCAACATTTCAAACCATGCACCTATTGTGCAAAAGAGCTAAGCTTTGACCACTTGTGTTATGGGGGTCAAAGTATTATTTAAGGAATGAACTTTTATTTGAGGGGTAAGAAGAGGCCAACTATGTAAAAAAATAAGAAGGTTAGAGATTCATTTAAGCCTTCTACGGCCTTGGGCTAATAATTTTGGGTCTGAGAGATATTTTTTCAGGCAGGCAGAGACCGGAGAATGGAATTGAAGACTCGTATTGATTTTGTAAGTCATTTGTTGCACAAAATTAATGGAAATGGTCCTCACTTTGAATGAATTCAGAGATGTAAGCTATTGAAGATTAAATCTGTTATCAATTCATTGGTGAATTCCTCTGATTTTATCTATTGTTTTATAATTTTGATCTTCATTTTAATTCTAGTTTTTATTTCATTATTAAAAATTAATGGAAAATTCAAGAAATAGTAGATCTTTTAAACGTGACAGTATGTTATTCGAATGTGCTACACTTACATTTTCAATTTTTAGATTAGATTTTTGGTATCAAAGTGGTTGTTATTTAATAATGGTTGATAGTGTATGTTGACAAGGTCTAAATCCAAAAAGGGTGAAGTAAAACTTGCGGAGTATAATCTAGAGGTTGGCTCAAGGCGTGCATTAGGGATGGCTGAAGAAGAGATGAAATCCAAACAAGCTTTCCACCGAACCTTCATGGAGATGAGAAGCATGGTTGAGGAACTATATTGTGATAAACAAAGGAAATCTGAGAATGAGAAAGGTGATTCACAAGAATCGAAAGGTAAAGAAACCAAAAAACCTTCTTCATCGGATGACGGTAAAAAAATTGTGGAATCTCTCCCTTCACTAAAATTGGATAATTAGGTCAAGAAAATTGAATTTTATAATAGGGTCCAAAATATTGTAGGGGATCAATCAAAAATCATTTGGTTACTCTTCGTATAGGAGGCACAACTCTCATCTGGCGGGAGAGTAAGTTGAAGGAAGCTGAGCTTCAAAAAGGTAGCTCGATTTCTACTTGGAATGAATTTATTAAAGAAATCAGAAAGAAATTTTATCCTTTAGGCTATATGAAATAAGCCATGATGGATTGGCAAAGTTTTAGACAAGGAAAAGGCCAAAATGTTTAAGATTATACACAAGAATTTAGGAGAAAAGCTTTACTTTTGAATGTTCCTCTTTACACATAAGAAACACTGCTAAAGTATATAGGTGGGATACATAGTTACCTAAGACATATGATTTTTATATTCAATCCCACTAATTTTGATGTAGTATGTGTTCACACCATGCATTTAGAGGCTAAAGGAAAACAATCAAAATAATCTTTTCCTAAAGTTAAAAGTAAATAATCTAATGTTAAGCAATCCAAAGGGGAAAGTTCATCAAGAAAGGGGAAACAAAAAGCCACTTTTACTGTTAAAAAGGAAGGAAAACCATTTTGTAATCACTGTAAGAATAATCATGATGAGTCTAAGTGTTGGAAACTACACCCTGAGTTAAGGCCTAAAAGGTTTCAAAAGAAGGAAAAGAAGACTAATGCTATGATTCAGGATTTATGTTCAGATTCAGGGGATGAAACTAAGATCACAACCATGGGATTACATAATGATTCTTCTCTTTTAGTTTCTATCACTAAGTCATAAAATGATTCATCTTGTTCTAAACAGAATTCTATGCGTGTTGATAAGAAGATAAATGAATTTTTCCACATTAGAGTTGTTTCAAAACATACTAAGATTGATACTCTATTTGATAGTGGTTCACAAGCAAATTTAATTTCTAAAGAGGTTGTTAAGAAGTTAGGCTTACAAATCAATCCCCATTTCAAGTCTTATCCACTTGGTTGGGTGTGTGACAATGTGAAGATAAAAGTCTCACAAACTTGTATATTGAGGTTGGCCATCACATCTAAGTTCATAAATGAGGTCGAGTTGGATGTTGTCCCATTGGACATATGTGGGATTATTTTGGGAAGCCCATATCTTTATGATAGAAAAACAATCTTTTATAGAGAGGAGAATAAGTCCTTGCTTGTTAAGGATGTCATTGAATATATAGTTAGATCACATCACATTAAAACAAGTATTTCCTTGGTTACAATATGGCAAATGAAAAGACTAGTTAATTCAAGCAAGACTTTTTGTCTCATGTTGCTTAAGTCTAACGAAAAAGAATATTATCAGGGTTTGGAAAATTGTGATCCTAAACACAAGAATGAATTTGTTGAAATCATTTCTACTTATGATGATGTATTTCAAGATCCTAAGGGTTTGCCCCCTAAAAGGGGAGTTCAACATGAAATTCAGCTACTGCAAGATTCTCCTCTCCCTAACATTGGCATGTATAGGTTATCAGTGGTGGAAAATGAGGAAATCAAAAAATAGGTAATGGATCTATTGGATAGAGGTATTATTCATCCAAGTTCATCTCCTATTGGTTCACCAATTATTTTGGTGCCATACAAAGATGGCACTTGGCAAATGTGTATTGATTTTCATGCTTTAGACAAAATTACTATTAAGAATTGTTATCCTCTTCCTCATATTAATGATTTGTTGGATCAATTAAAACATGTTATTTATTTCACTAAGCTAGATTTGAGAAGTGGATATCATCAAGTAAGAATTAATGAAGGTGATGTGCGGAAAACTGCCTTCAAAACAAAACAAGGATTGTTTGAATGGCTTGGTATGCCTTTTGGGTTGTGTACTACCCTGGCTACATTCATGAGATTGATGAATGATGTTTTTAGACAATTCCTTGATGATTTTGGCATAGTCTACTTAGATGATAAATTGATTCTCAGCAAGTCTTGGGAAGAGCATGTGATCCACATTAAGAAAGTCATGGATGCATTACAAAGGAAAAAATTTATTTAAAAATGTCAAAATGTGAGTTTGGCAAGACCTCTTTGATATAATTGGGTTATATTGTAGGACATGGTAAATTGAAAATTGATCCTGCAAAAGTGGTAGTCATTGTTAACTAGACTACACCCACTAATATAACTAAGGTTAGAAGTTTTCTTGGTGTAGTACAATTTTGGAGAAAGTTTACTTCTCAATTTTCATATATTGCATCACCTTTGCATTCTTTGACAAGTGTGAAACAGGTATTTCAGTGGGGAGGCAAGCATCAAAAGGCCTTCGACACTTTGAAAGGAAAGATAAGTACTACTCCAATCTTGGCACTTCTTGATATACAAAAACCATTTGAGATCAAGACAGATGTAAGTGAATATGCTATGGAATTTATTTTAATGCAAGGTAAGAAACTAGTTTGTTATCATTCTAAAACCTTCACAAGTGCAGTAAGAAAATATCCAACTTATGATAAGGAATTGTATGCATTGGTTTAAAGTGTTAAAAAATGGAAACATTACTTAATTGGTAAAGAAACAATAATACGCATAGATCATCAGCCCTTACAATATCTCCAATCACAAACCAAGATATAATAGTCTAGACATTTTTGTTGGATGGGTTTCTTACAACAATTTCATCTTGTGATTAAGTATAAAAAAGGTATTCAGAATAAGGATGTAGATATGTTATCTAGGCCTCCTATGGTTGTTGCATCTATTATTTTACAACATGGTTCTTTGTCTCATGAAAGCTATAAAGAACAATATGTTAACGATCTTGATTTTCAGGATGTCTATAAAGACTTGATGAGTAGTAGACAAGTAGAAGAATTGGACTATCATGTACTTAATGATCTTTTGTATCATTTAGGTAAACTTTGTATTCCTCAAAATGAGAGGCTACACATGATTAGAGAAGAACATACTTCTCTTATTTTTGGTCATTTTGGAGTTGCTAAAATGATTACACATTTGAAAATGTATTGTAACTAGCCCTGTATGTAGGAACATTTTGCCAAATATATTAAGGGATGCACTCTTTATGCCATAAGAAAACCTAGTAATAGGAAACTAGGACTTTACACTCCTCTACCTATTCCTACTCTCCCATGGGAAAGTATCTCCATGGATTTGTGGGGGGTTTGCTTATGACACAAAGAAAACATGACTATTTATATGTGGTTGTGGATAGATTTAGCAAGATGTGTGTTTTGATTCCTTACACTAAGCAAATCACTAGAGAAGGCACTACACACTTGTTCTTTAAAAATTTATGGGTTCATTTTGGGTTGCCTACTTCAATTATTTTTTATTAGGATTCTCAATTTATTGGGGTTTTTTGGTCAACTTTGTGGGGACTAATGGACACTAAATTAAAAAAGAGCACTGCAATTCATCCACAAAATGATGGGAAAATAAAGGTTGTGAACCACACTATGGTACATTTTCTTAGGGGTTATATCAATAAATATCCAAAGTTATGGGATTAACAATTGTGTTACATACAACATGCATATAACCAGGCACTTCATTCTTCTAATATGAAATCTCCATTTGAAGTTTGTTATGGATACTTGTCTAAATCTCCTCTAGATATTTCCTATGGATAGGATACAGCTGTTGGTGAACCAAAAGAAGCCATTCAAGATAAGAATTTCATTGAAAAAATACAGCTCATACATGAAACTGTATTATTCAATAGGAGAAAATTCAAGCCAAATATAAATCCAGACATGATAAACATCGTATTGATCACCAATGTTTTGTAGGTGATATGGTATGGCTTCACATCATTAAGGAAAGACTGACAGGTGAAGGTAAAAAGTTGAAACCAATCCGGTATGGTCCTTTTTGGATTATGAAAAAAATTGGCACAAATGCTTTTCAATTAGATTTACCATCTTACATGCTAATTTATTCAGTTGTAAACATGGAAAATCTGAAATTGTATGAGCCTCCAATGATAATTGATCATGATGAAAGTGTATCCATTCCTTTTGTTGATGATCTGGCTCTTGAATATCTAACAAAATTATAGAAAGATACTATTCTTGATAGGAATGTGCAGAATTAATGAAGAGGTGATGTTGAGTATATTCATGTTGGTCTAAAAGGGATGCACCCAAATAAGGCCAAATGGATGGAAGCTAGAAGGGTGAGGGAGAAATACCCTCACCTCTACCAATTAATTTCAACTTTTAGAGGTCTAAAAGTTCCTAGTGAGGAGGAGTGATCCAGGTAGATCCATGTATTATTCCATTTTGAAAGTCTTCAATTTTTGTTTCAACCACTTTCACATCAAATAATTCATCGAGAGCTTTTTGACGCTTCTTCTAGAATGCAACATGGAGTCCAGATACTTGAGATATAACTTGCTGAAGTATTCTTATGATAGGCAAATAATGAGTTTCAAAAAGTGACATGGCATTGTTCAAATATGACAAGTGGTCCAATAATCATTTGACACGTGGAAATATGAATTTATACAAAAAAAATTAGTTTGTTGTTACCCTCTAGTCTTTGACAAATGGTCATATAAGGATCTATAGGCCCTACTATTTACTCATTGGGGACCCTCAACGAGGGCCGGTCCACTCTTGTCTAGGGGTGATTTGGCCTCCTATTCTTCATATGTTATTATTGTTGTTTCCAAAAAATATCACTTGTTTTTGTGCACAACATATCATTTATTTTGGTCCTGTAAGCCAAAATGATCTCTTCATTTTTCAAAAAAATGTTCTGAGCACTCAAGTTCTTCAATTATTCAAGTGTTTTCAGCTAACAAACTCTTAGGTTCAATGGGTTCATTAGGTGGGCTTTCACAAAGAAACAAGTCTTTCTTTGAACACTTAGGCATTTCAAGGAAGGTTCAATGCCGAGGTTCAATCAAAATACTCATTAACAGGATTCAAAGAATTGGAATGAATTATTGAACCAATGAACCATTAAACCTTTGAACTTAGAAAGGTTCAAAGTGGTTCAAAGGTTCAAAGGTTCAAAAATATTTAAGCACTTCAAAGAGTTCAAAGAAGTTCAACCGCTTCAAGGGATCTAGAAAATTTGAAGACTTCGACAAGGTTCAAAGGTTCAACGAGTTCAATAAGTTTGATGGACTTGGAAAATAAAAGGATCTAAAAAGTTTGAAGCTTCAAAGGATTCAAAGAAATATATTGAACCATTGAATTTTGAATCAAAATGGTTCAAAGTGGTTCAAAGGTTCAAAGTGGTTCAAAGGCTAAAAGTGGTTCAAAGGCTCAATTGAGTCTAAAGGCTTCAACGGTTTAAGGTTTAAAGTGGTTCAAGTGACTAGAGACCAGTGACATCCCTATGCACATCAAATTTAGAAGTAATGAAATAACTGTTGATTTTCAAATGTGGCACAAAAACTAAGAACAAACTCAGTGACCAGTTGAAGAAGAAGCCGAAGGAGCCAACTGAAAGCAACAAGGTAGCTCGAGAGCTCAGATCATGAGGAAGAGAGAAAATATAACAAGGAAAGAGGGAATGATGTAAAAAGTCCAAAAATATCTATGTAGGAGTTATTCCAGTAGGTGAAACAGTCCACCAAGTAGACATCAGAGTGCAAGCATTCAAAGGCACAACTTGTTTTTCTCCCTTTGAATAAAGGCGAAGAGGATAGCTCCACAAATATCAGGAAGAAGACCAGGTGGCCCATACATTGGAGGAGACATTTGAGATGAATTGACATGCCAAAGTTAATACTGATGCCCTATTCTAGCATGGCCCCTTCACAAAATTTTAAATGCATTCAAGGCATTCAATGTAGCATGGGCCACTTTATGAAACAAAGCACCCAAGTCTTTCATGGAGCGCTATGTATTGTAATCTCTTATTTTATGCAAAAGAGATCTCTATTATAGAAGCAAAAATCTGCCTAAATTGAAAGGCTTCCCTGAGACTTTGAGCTTAGATTGTTAATCATATTTTGTTATTTGAATGAGAAAGCAAGTGACCTTTTAGACTTTGTGCTAAAATAGATTATGTTGCTTAGGAGATTGTTCTTATGTCTATTTCTGAATACCATCTTATCCATTTAATTAAATAAGCATAACTAGTGGAAGTAATCTGGAAGGTGTCCTAAGGCCAACTGTGGGGAGACTTTGTGCTACCACAATTGTCTTCAATTTGTTTGTTTTCTATTTCTATGTAAAGGATCTTGGGAAGACTTTGTGCTCCTATTATCCTTCATATATTTTTCTCTTTGGTAGTTGAGGTAGAGACTTTATACTACACTTCATCCTATTGTGTTACTGCATCCTAATACAGTTACTACCAAGAAGTCATCCTCTAGTTTTCTGAACATCATTTTTGAAAGAAGAGAAATGCCTTCAATAATTACCCAAGATTTCTCCTTTGATCTATGAAGATAATCTCTAAAAAAAGAGAGATGGATAGTGTTATCTGACCCCTGAATGTATTTTTAGCATATATTAATATATTATATTAAGCAGGGAACCTCCCCTGCCATATAGGGAACCTCACCTTGATGAGAGGAGAGATTTATCCCATTTTGATGTGGTAAACTTGCACATTTTGCTGATCAAATATCCTTATGATGTGGTTGAAACACCTATTTTGTCATCAGTTAGTTGGTGACAAAATATTCACCCAAAAAAATTTGGTGACTCTGTTGGGGAAGAACATTTAGTTGGTAGCTCCACGCCAATAGTTTTTTGTGACTCCACTAGGGAAAAACATTTTGTTCATGTTTTTTTCCATTTTTAATTTACAATCTGGCAGCTCCAAACTATACAAGAAGCTAGAAATCTCAAGGTGTTATTGACCCTATATTTGAGTTGGTGTCATAGAGAAATTTTGATCTATTTCCTCCAAAACCTCACCTCCAACGAACTAGGATCTTCCTCCTACCAACACCAGGTCACCAATACAAGGTAGAGATTTTTTTCCTTTGCTAGTAGAGCTTTGCCCATACATACTCCACCCAAATTTTTTATCCCCCTTTTTTATAGTCACATAATGGTGGCTCAAGGCCCCTAGCGTAACACATTTGGTGCCCTAAATGTAACTCCACCTCTACATGAACTACCATGCAATTCAAAGAAGAATTTTCCCAAATTCTTTGGTGATGGGAGAGTTCATCTTGATAAAAATATTTTAGCCTTTCACATAGCCTGTGGTGTGATAGGCATGGAATATGAAGACATAACAGTCAGATTATTCATTGAAACATTACAAGCTGCTACTGCAAATTGGTTCTATCATCTACAGGCTCAAATTGTGACTGACTGGAACACCTTCAAATCCAAATTTGAAGCCAAGTTCAAGCCTATAGAAGATGTGCATGCCCTACTAGCTCAACTCACATAAATGAAAAAGGAGCCTCATGAACCTATGAGGGACTTCATAGCTATGTTTGACAAGATAAGAAATATGATTCCCATGATTACTCAATGAATAGCTGAGAATCTCAAATGTTTCTTTATCAATTCTTAGCTTCCAAAAGTAAGTTTATTGTTGAGATGGGCTGACCATATGGACCTTGTTGCAGCTCAAGATTTGGCCACTGAGGTGGAAGATGATCTTATCTTGGTAGAAAAGATAAGAAGAGATCCTAATAGAGGTAAATCCTCTTCATCTTTTGAATATTCATTTACATGCACCATTGATCCTATGGTGCAAAAGCTGGCAAATGAGTTGATAGCTCTTAAAAATCAAATGACACAAGGGGTGTATGTTCCTCCTTCATATCGAGATATACTAAGGAGGAATTTTCCTAATCAGTCATACTAAGGCAATGCTACCAGAAATCAAGGGTAACCAAATCATCTTCCTCCCCCACAAGGGAAACCTGCCATCAAAGTAGCACCAACCAACTTAGCAGTTGGATATCTTGAAACTAAATCTAATTTCTCTTTCCAACCTAATTTGAATCTAGAAGATGGCATTGATCTCTTTGAAGAAGACCAAGAAGAATCAGCTAGTGACTCTAACATTGGTTTCCTAAATTACCAAGATGAACCCAGAAGTAAAGGTGAAGCATTTGATGGATCATATGCAGTATTTACTAGGTCTCAAAACTAGTCAACTCAATAATTTGATAAATAAAAAATAGGGTAATAATCTCAACTAGAAATTTTTATTGCTAAATGGATAACTACTCTGCCTTTTCAATCAAAGGACCCAGTGAGCAGCAAAAAAGTAAGTACTCCAAGTATTCCTTCATCTTCTACTTCAAATTCATAGATCAGTCCTACACCCCCAAAAAACTAGAAGGATGAACTTCCTTCCTCTATTCTCAATTCTTTCTAGTCATTTGACATAATTGACCATGTTAAGAAGGCCGAAACTCAAATGTCTGAGTTTGAATTCTGGTAATCCAACCCTGAGTAGTTAGATATGTTAGTTCAATGTGTGAAGAATAAAACTATCCCTATAGGACAAGAAATTATAAAGGTAACTCTTGGTCCCCCAAAGAACACATCCACCTAGAATAATGTTGTCATTACTCCTCCATCTACCCCTAGGAAAATAGAACCATTTTATGTCTCCCTATTGATAAATGGACATCATTTGAATAATCACATCATAGACTCACGTGCATCTGACAATGTCATGCATACAAAGGTGGTAGAATCTCTTGGTCTCACATTGACCAAGGCCTTTGGGAGATGCTTCTCCATGGAAAAAAAATAAGTACCTTATCTAGGACAAATCAAAGATGCTCAATTTATATTTGTGGCCTTTCTAGATAAGAGAATCAAAATGACAGTCCTAGTGGCTGATATCCCAACCTCATATGGCATTCCTTTTGGGTGAAATTTTTGCAAGGATATTGGTGGAGAATTGAGCATGGACCTCTCTGAGGTGAATATTCTGGTCAAAGGGATCATGCAGAGGATGCTTCCTGAGAAAGAGTTGAAGTACATTGTTACCCAAACATCAGTCCCTGAAGCTCAAATTCTATTTGAGTCTTCAAGAATGGGTAATTACTTCTTATCCATAGAGGATATTCCTATGTCATCTGATGAAAGGTTTGTAGGTGACAATATAAAAATTGATTCAGATGAGACAATAGAAGAATTGATAGAACGCAGTGTAAGTACAAAAGAATCCTCCCTTCCAAACAAAGAAAATCTAAGGAAAAATTAGTTTCTGATGACGTATGGATTCTAGAATTTGATGGCAGCTATTCTTCTACCAGCTCTAGAGCTAGGATCATGTTGATATCTCCTTAAGGAGATATTTTTCCTTATTCATATAAGTTGCAGTTCAGCAACACCAACAACACTACCGAGTATGAATCTCTATTACTTGGGTTGAAGATAGCTCAAGACAAAGCGGTTAAACTCCTTCATGCCAAAGGAGATGTTGAGCTCATGGTTTATCAGGTGAGGAACCTGTATCAAACCAAGAATAAGATATTGTGCCATTATTGTAATATAGTGTGGGACTGCATTGAAATCTTTGATGCTTTTAGTATCTTTGTAGTGCCTAGAGAGTTTAATGATCAAGCTGATGCATTAGCTATTTATGTGACCCTCATGGATCCTCACCCTAACTTAAAGGGAACATGTACACTATCAAATTGGTCTTTCAACTAAGTGTCCCTGATAATGCCAACCATTGGTAGGTATTCAATGGTGACAATCAAATCATTGTCTTTCTTGAACAAATAGACAGCTTTGAAAAGCTTCATTTTGAAGGCAGTTTGTCTCCACCATGAGAATCAACACTTGAAACAAGCTCAAACATAGGTGAAGAATTCTTATAGCTAAAAGGGAATAAAATTTCTAAAGGATTGGTTTCCCTTGAGAAACTATTTGATAAGCACAACAAGTTCATCAAGCAGCAAGAAATGGATTCAAGTTCCTCCCAAGAGTTTGATCAAATAAGGAAAATCCCAAAATTGTCAACATTGGGAAGTGTTGCACTCTTGATGAGAAGCTCAAATTTATTGCTCTACTTTGCCAGTACATAGATGTTTTGGCATACTCCTATGATGACCTAAAGTCACTTAGGCCTAAATAAATTCATCATGAAATTCCTCTCAAGAGTGTTTCATTGCCTCACAAGTAGAAATCTAGGTAGTATAACCCCAAGATATCAAGTATTATTCTATCTAAGATTTAGAAAATGTTAAAATCTAGGATAATTTTTCCAATCCAACATTCCACATGGATTGTGAACATAGTCCCTATGAGGAAAAAGAATGGCAAAATTCACCTCTGCATGGATTTTAGAAACTTGAATCAATATTCTCTAAAGGATAACTACCCTCTTCCCATCATGGATCAAGTCCTTTAGATGGTGACTAGTTTAGAGATGTTATCAATGTTAGATGGTTTCTCAGGGTACAATCAAGTAGAAGTTGGTGAAGTAGACCAACATAAGACTACCTTCACTACACCTTCGAGCACCATTGCATATTAAAGAATGCCTTTTGGCTTGATAAATGATGGCACCACCTTTTAAAGAGAAATGGGCCTTGATTTCAGAGATGAAATGGGTAAGTTCATTATGGTATACCTTGATGACTTGACAGTATTTTCTAAGCATCATCTTGATCATGTGCATCATCTACAATAAGTGTTGAAACGATGTCGATAGAATGTCATTTCTCTAAATCCCAAGAAGTCATTTTTTGGCATTACAGAAGGGAAAATTTTCAAACACACTATATCCTAAGAAGGCATAAATATTAACTCAAAAAGATTCAAATCCATCTAAGAGCTTACTCTACCCACTAGTAAGACTATAGTTCACTCTTTCTTCAAAAAGGTGAATTTTCTATGGAAGTTTGTTCTTGAGTTCACATAGAAGACTCACCACATTATGGACATGATGAAGGAAAAGGCCACTTTCAACTAAACTGAAGGAGGCAAATCAACATTTCAAGACATCAAGGAAGCTATCACCCATGCCCCAATTTTGGTTTGTCCAGATTACACCAAAGATTTCATAATGTACAATTATGCTTCTAAACACACACTTTCAACAATTCTGGTTTAGTAAAATGAAGAAGGTGTGGAATATTTCATATCTTTCATGAGATGTACTCTCAAATCTCATGATTTAATGTATTAAAACAAGGAGAAGCATACTTATGCAGTGGTAAAGGTGGTAAAGCACTTCTACTTTTACATCTTGAACTCACACACTGTTGATCTAGTTCCTGATACAATAGTCAAGTCTATACTAACTCAGCAGGAGTTTAGAACTAAAAGGGGCAATTAGATTGATAAAATCTAGGAGTTTAATCTAATTATCAATCTAATGAAGCTTGTGTGGAGAAGGTGTCTCTACCAATTAATTATTGATAATAGACCAGAAGAAATAGGGCATGCAGAAACAAAAGTTGAAGACACACCAACAGTTCTCTTTGTCACCACTACAAATGAGTGGTATTCAAATATTACTCATTTACTTATCTATGGTGAGTGTCCTACTCACCTATCTCATAAAGAAAAGAGAACTGTTAAGTTAAAAGCTGCCAATTTTGTCATGTGGGACAATGATCTGTAGAATAGGAACCTTGATGGGGTGTTCCTTCACTGCATGGATAAAGTGTAGTAGAACCAACTTTTGGAGTCCTTCCACAATTTGGCTTTTGGAGGACATTTTTTTACACCTGTAATTGCCCATAAGATTCTAAGAGCTAGGTATTATTGGCCTACTCTATTTCAAGATGCATACAAATGGGTGCGTAGATGTGAACTGTGTTAATAGTTCATTAGAAGACCCAAGTTGGCTATGTTACCTCTCAAACTAGTAGTAATTAAAGAGCCATTTCAGTAATGGGGAATTTATTTTATTGGAATTGTTAACCCATCTTTGAGTGTTGGACATAATTATGTCCTCACAGCCATAGACTACCTCACCAAGTGGGTGGAAGCCATTCCAGTCAAGCATGCTACTTCAAAAGTAGTATGTAATTTCCTCAAGGAAAACATCATTTCCAAGTTTCGAGTCCCAACCAAGATTATAACAGATAATGAAACCTATTTCTCTTCTCATGAGATTACCCAGTTCTACTTTTATTATGGGATTACTCTCTCCCACTCTTTTGACTATTTTTTTTAAGGAAATGGTCAAGCAAAATCAAACAACAAAAACCTGGTGACCATTATCAAGAAGCTAGTAGATGATAATCAAAGAACCTAGCATAAAACATTGTTTTATACTTTATAGGTAGATAGAATTACACCCAAGAGGGTGATAGGTATGTCACCATTCCAACTTATGTATGGTCTCAATGCAAAGATACCAATCACCCTAGAATTATCAACATTAAAGTTGGTAAAGGTAGTAGAAGATTCAACTTTTGAAAGTGCCATAGACAAGAGGATCATGTGCCTAGATGAACTTGATGAGCAATGAACTATGGTGGTGAACCATATTACCACCCATCAAAGTCTAGTAAAGAGGCTCTTTGATAAGAAATCAAGGGTCTGTGATTTCCAGATTAGAGACCAAGCTCTATTACGGGACAAAAGAAGAGAACTAAAGGGAATGCATGGGAAATTTGATTTCTTATGGAGAGGCCCATTTTCCATTCATCATTTAAATGGTTAAAATTGTTTCCTGCTAAAGTATCAAGATGGCACACATTTTTTACTACCTCCAGTGGGCAGCATCTGAAGCACTTCAATCTTTGAAGAGTCAGATAATATCAGTTGTACATATGTATAGTCTTTAGTTTGTTTTTTGTTGTTTACTTTCATTTTTGGGCACCTTTATTTTTGGGTAGCATGAATCCATAGCCCAATGGCATACATGAAGGCATTGGAGATTCTAGTTTCTACTCCCTTTGATTACTTTTTATAATAGATGGAAGTTACCCTCCTGGACCAGCTATTGTTCCCAAAAATTGTCACTTGTTTTTGTGGACAACATATCATCTATTTTGGTCCTACAGGCTGAAATGATCTCTTAATTTTTCAAAAAAATGTTTTGAGCACTTAAGTTCTTCAATTATTCAAGCATTTTCAGCTAAGTAACTCATAGGTTCAATGGGTTCAATAGGTGGGCTTTCATAAAGAAAGAAGTCTTTCTTTGAACACTTAGGCATTTCAAGGAAGGTTCAACGCTGAGGTTCAATCAAAAGACTCATCAACAGGCTTCAAAGAATTGGAATGAATCATTGAACCAATGAACCATTAAACCTTTGAACTTAGAAAGGTTCAAAGTGGTTCAAAGGTTCAAAAAGAGTTAAGCGCTTCAAAGAGTTCAAGGAAGTTCAACTACTTCAAAGGATCTAAAAAGTTCGAAGACTTCAGCAAGGTTCAAAGGTTCAATGAGTTTAATAAGTTTGATAGACTTGGAAAATAAAAGGATTTAGAAAGTTCAAAGCTTCAAAGGATTCAAAGAAATATATTGAACCATTAAACTATTGAACCTTGAACTGAAATGGTTCAAAGGTTCAACTGAGTCGAAAGGCTTCAATGGTTCAAGGTTCAAAGTGGTTCAAGCGACTAGAGACTAGTGATGTCCCCATGAATGTCAAATTCAAAAGTAATGAAATAACCATTGGCTTTCAAATGTGGCATAGAACCTAAGAACAAACTCAGTGCCCAATTGAAGAAGAAGCTAAAGGAGCCAACAGAAAGTAACAAGGTAGCCTAAGATCTCAGATCATGAGGAAGAGACAAAATACAAGGAAAGAGGGAATGATGTAGAAAGTCTAGAAATATATGTGCAAGAGTTATTCCAGTAGGTGGAATAGTCCACCAAGTAGACATTAGAGTGTAGGCATTTAAAGGTGTAGCTTGTTTTTCTCCCTTTAAATAAAGGCAAAGAGGATAGCTATGCAAATATCAGGAAGAAGACCAGGGGGCCCATACTTTGGAGGAGACATTCAAGATGAATTAGCATGCCAAAGTTAAGACCAATGCCCTAATCTAGCATGGCCCCTTCACAAAATTTCAAATGCATTCAAGGCATTCAATGCAGCATAGGTCAATTTATGAAACAAAGTGTTCAAGTCTTTTAGGGAGTGATATATATTGTAATCTCTTATTTTCTGCAAAAGAGATCTCTCTTTTATAGAAGCAAAACTCTATCCAAATTGAAAGGCTTTCTTGAGACTTTGAGCTCAAATTGTTAATCATATTTTGTTATTTGAATGAGAAAGTAAGTCACCTTTCAGATTTTGTGCTGAAATAGCTTGTGTTGTTTAGGAGATTGTTCTTATGTCTAATTCTTGAATACCTTCTTGTCCAATTAATTAAATAAGTAGAACCAATGAAATTAATCTAGAAGGTGTCATGAGGCCAACTATGGGGCAACTTTGTGTTGCCACAATTGTCTTTAGTATGTTTGTTTTCTATTTCTATGTAAAGGATCTTGGGAAGACTTTGTGATCCCATTATCCTTTGTATATCTTTCCCATTGGTAGTTGAGGTGGAGACTTTGTGCTACACTTCATCCTATTGTGTTACTGCATCCTATTATAGTTACTGCCAGGAAGTCATCCTCTAGTTTTTTGAACATCATTTCTAAAAGAAGAGAAATGCCTTTAGCAATTACCCAGTATTTCTCCTTTGATCTATGAACATCAGCTCTAAAAAATAGAGATGGATGGTGTTATCCCACCCCTAAGCATATTTTCATCATATATTACTATATTATATTAAGCAGGGAACCTCCCTTTGATGAAAGGAGAGATTTATCCCATTTTGATGTGGTAGACCTACACATTTTGTCAATCAAATATCCTTATGTTGTGGTTGAAACACCTATTTTGTTGTCAGTTAGCTGGTGACAAAATATTCACCCAACAATTGTATGCAACATTGTATTTAAGCCACAAAGTTTTCTCAAACCCCACCAATGTGGGGTAATTATTTTACACTTTGTAATAAGGAGCCACAAAACCAAAACATGGCAGAGCCACCAACCAATACACATTAGCTACCACATCATCAAACTATGCAAAAACCAAGTCCTAACTAACCAATCTCCAATGGTGGCCTAAGTATAGGCTTAGCTAAGCTTAGCACCTAAGTCCCCTTCAAAAAGGACATCAACATTTCTTAAGGAAGCCGCATACTTATAAAAAGTATGCAATCCCTTCTCCCATAATAAATGTGGGATAAATAGATAAGTTTCAAACACCAAAAAGAAAGGCCAACATTTTTAACTATGTGCCTATTGTGCAAAAGAGCTAAGCTTTGACCACTTGTGCTATAAGGGTCGAAGTATTATTTAAGGAACAAACTTTTATTTGAATGGGAAGAAGAGGCTGACTGTGTAAAAAAAATAAGAAGGTTAGAGATTCATTTAAGCCTTGTATGGCCTTAGGCCAACAATTTTGGGTCTAAGAGATTTTTATAGGCAGGCAAAGACCAGA
Source organism: Torreya grandis (assembly GCA_037957365.1). NCBI lineage: Eukaryota > Viridiplantae > Streptophyta > Pinopsida > Cupressales > Taxaceae > Torreya > Torreya grandis. Next base: position 2,053,722 of record JARHVA010001506.1, read on the forward strand.
AAAGGGAATTGGAGACTAGTATTGATTTTGTAAGCCATTTTTTGCACAAAAGTAATGGAAATGGTCCTCACTTTGAACAGACCCAGAGATGTAGGCTATTGAAGCTGAACTCTATTATCAATTCACTAGTGAATTCTTCTGATTTTCTCTACTATTTTATAATTTTGATCTTCATTTTAGTTCTAGTTTTTATTTCATTATTAAAAATTAATGGAAAATCCAATAAATAATAGATATTTTAAATGTGATAGTGTGTTATTCGAATGTGCTACACTTGCATTTTTAGTTTTTAGATCAAAAACATATTATTTACATCAAGAGACTCATCTTCCTTGCTTATCTTGCAACCAGTCATCATGGGAGTACCAACTAGTTTTCTTTCTTCCATTCCAAATTTCTTGAGAATCTCCTTCACGTACTTAGCTTGAGATATTAATATCCCTTCATTAGTTTGTGTAATTTGTAGACCAAGGAAGAAAGAGAGCTCTCCCAACATTGAAATTTTAAATTCATTTTGCATTTATGTGGTAAATTCTTTGCACATGTTACTATCACCACCTCCAAAGATAATATCATCCACATAGACAACAACAATCAACATATGCTCACCTTTTGAATTAAAATATAGATTGTTTTATGTGCACCCTTTTCTAAAACCTTGTTGTTGTAGGTATTGATCCAATTATGAATACCATGCTCTAGGTGCCTATATCAGATGATACAAAACTTTCTTTAGTTTTCACACATAATCTTCTTCCTCTACTAACTTAAACCCTTCTAGTTGTTGAGTGTACACTTTTTATTCTAAGTTTCCATTCAAGAATGTTGACTTTACATCCATTTGATATACCTTGAATTTATTATGAACAAAGAATGCCAAAAACATTCTTATAGCTTCCAGTGTCACCATAAGAGCAAATGTCTCTTCAAAATCTATGCCTTATACTTGTGCATATCCTTTGCACACCAATCTAGCTTTATTTCTTATGACAACTCCATCTTCATTGAGTTTGTTTCTATAAACCCACTTAGTTACTATTGCATTCTTGTTTGAAGGTCTAGGAACTAATTTAAAATTTTTATTCTTTTTAATTTGGCTGAGTTCTTCCATGGTTGTTAGCTAGTTTTCATCTTTGTTGGCTTCATTGAAGGTCTTAAGCTCAATTTTTGAAATTAGAGCAAAGCTTACTTGCTCCTTATGTATTACATCTCTTCTCCTAGTCTAAACACCCTCATCTTTGTTGCTAATTATCTGCTCCTTGGGATGTTATTTTTGAACAAACCTTGTAGGTGCCCTTTTACTCTTTTCTTCCTCCTCTTCACTATCTTCTACTTCATTTTCTGCTCCTTCTAATTCTTCAATTTTGATCTCCGCATTAGTCTAAACTTGTTTGAATCCTTACTCACCTTGACATTGATGCTTTCAACTATTTTATTTAGCCTTTTATTGTAACATACATAGGCTTTTTTCTAAGTGGAGTATCCAGGGAAAACTCCTTCATCACATCTTGACTTGAAACTTCCAAGTTTGGTCTCTTTTCCTCTAATGTAGCACTTGCTTCTAAGCACTCTTAAATACTTTATAGATGCAAGTTTTCCAAACCATAGTTCATATGGGGTTTTATCACTCTTTACCCTTAGTTGAACTCTATTTAGGATATATACTACTATTTGAACTACCTCTTTCTAATACCCATCAGGAATTTTTGCCTCTTTCAACATTATTCTGGCCATCTCATTCACAGTTCTATTCTTTCTTTCTACAACTCCATTTTTCTGTTGAGTTATTGTAGTAGAGTAGTATCTCTTAATCCCATGCTTCTAATAATATTCTATAAAATCTTTGGAGGTGAATTCTCCACCTTTGTCTGATCTTAAACATTTGATATTTCTTACCATTTTATTCTCAACCATGGCCCTGAAGATCTTAAATCTCTTAAAGTCTTGTAATTTATCTTTCAAAAATGTTACCCATGTCATCCTTAAGAATTCATCTAAAAATAGCATAAATTAGTATACACCTTTAGATCCTTTTGTTCTAGTAAGACCACATAAATCTATATGAACTACTTGTAGGGGTTTTGAAGTCACATATTCTTTCATTTCAAATTTGACCCTTGTCTACTTTCTTAGTTCGTCTACTTGACATGTAATGTCTACAAGTTTGATTATTTTGGGAATATGTCTAAAACATTTGTTAGAACTTACTTTGACTAGATTGTCAAAGTTGATGTGACCCATTCTTTTATGCCATAACTAGCTCATCAATTTTTCCCATGAGGTAACTTGCATCATTTTCTTCAATCAGGTTGTATATGTTGCTTTCAGTTCATCTTCCTTGTGAAATAGTTTTTATAGATATTTTTAATTTAAAACCTTTAGCATTAAATATGACTTCATAGCAATTATCACACATATAAGATTATGTTTAAGTCCTTTAACATATAGGATGTAATGTGTAGGAAGCTTTCCATCTATATGCAAGGTTCCTTTACCTCTGATTCTAATTAGAGTGTTATCTCCCAGACTGACAGTCCTTTCTTGCATCTACTTATATTGGTGAATTTGCTCTTGTCCCCAGTCATATACTTTGAGAAACCATTGTCTATGACCCATAAGTTTTGCTCTTTGGCATGGAGTGTCATTTGAGCAATTAGGGATTGATCTTTCACTCTCCACATCTTTTTGGGTCTCTCACCTACCTTTTTCCTTTATTTAAGAGTGGCCTATGAAACTTTGTTCTCATTTAGAGACCTGCCTTTCCCTGAACTATAATTTATTTTCATTACAATGTTATCTCTACAATACTTAGCTATATGTCCAAAATTATTGCAATTGTAACATTAAATTTGAATCTATCAAAGGAGCAAATGAATTTCTACTTGTAAAATTAAATATTTTAGTAAGAAAAACTCTACAATCAATAGCCCTATGAACAAACTGATTACAACTAAAATAATAACCATAAAAGGAAGGAAAGTACTTGGTCATAACATTTTTTGGTGCAGTATACCAAAAACTCTTACCATTCTACTTTTTTAGGTCTACCACTTTGATGTATCCTTTTTCATCTTTCCTTGGATTAGTCTTTATGTCCTTTCTGATATTTGCCTTCATTTCTTCTTTACTGATCTTCTCATTCATTACTTTTGATTCTCTTCATTTCTTAAAGTTATCATACAAGTTCATTTATGTATAAGCTGAGGATCCTTTTTCTTTATCATATCCAAGACCTAAATTTTCATTTGAAGGCTTTTGTGTACTGATCAGTTCACAAAGAATTTTTTATCCTTTCATCAAATGTAAGCTTTTGTTTAGTTTGTCTCTTTCCTTCTCAAGTTATTTCCTCAAGGACACTATTTTTTCTTCAGGTTTCATACATTCAATAGATTTGGACTGGAGATCTATCTTGATAACTTCTCATATCCTATTGGCTTCCTCAACTTGAGTTTTTAGCATCATAATCATTTGATTAGTCTTTTCAAGCTACTTTTTCTCATACTTCCTTTGCATTGAGTTTTATTTTCTCAATTTTTCAATTTCTTCAAGAGCACACACAAGTTCACTTTCAAGATCGATCTCACCTTCTTCTCCTTCATCCAAATCTTTATCTTCATTTTTTTCTTAATTGAAAGATATGAATTCTTTTACATGTTCCTTTATAAATAGTTAGAACACATTACATGCATGATTTTTAATTCTTTCATCATACCAAGTTCATGTTCTCTTCTTTGTTGGATCTTTCCTTATGACCTCTTGACACTTGTCAAATATGCATGCACTCAAAGGGTAATTTGTGTTTGCTTTACACCATTGGATTTAAGACAACAATCAATCATGAGTCATTGATTATTAAATCATCATGTATTTTAATTCTTGATTTATCATTAACCATCAAACTTCTTTTCTTCCCTTTTTCTATCTCACTACTTTCTATATGATGGGTTTACTTCTACTCCTTTCGATTGTCCTCGATATGCTCAATCTTTACCCTTTCTATTGTGTCATTAAACTTCAACATGTTGGCATGATATTATTTTATTAAAAATTATTGTAACACTCCTTGCAACATTGATCCTTGTAGACTTTCTCATATTTTATCCTTGCTTTAATATTTCAGAAGGTTCCTTTAAATTATTGTGGGCCTTTGTCTTCAAGAAAATTTCTATAGAATTTTTTTCCAGGTCCATTTCATCCTAAATTGTCTAATTTCCCTAAAATAATTTATCATTGGCTTCTATTTAAAAGTTCCCTTCAAAAATATTCCAATGGTCCTCATACCCTTCAAATTTTTATAATCTACCCTTTGACTTTTTTTCAAGTGTCGATATACCCTTTGCAACGTTCAAAAGATACCCTTTAGACTTTCTAAAAAGGTCCACTTGCCCTTCGTAACATTCAAAAGATACCCTTTGGACTTTTTGAAAAGGTCCACTTTCCCTTCAAAATGTTCAAAAGATACCCTTTAGAATTTTTGAATGTACCCTTCAGATTTTTTTAAGGGATAATTTTCCAAAAAGGACTTGACAATTTTTTCAAAAGAATTATCCTTTCCACGTTTTCCAAAAGAATTCCTTGGAAGGAATTCTTCAAGACTATTTCAAGATTTCCATCCTTCTTGACTTATGTAAGTAAGATAAGTAAATTCACTCAAAAATCTTGATTGCCTCTTCTAGACCCTTTTGGGTTTTTGACATTACTTGACTTATCAACTTGAGAGAAGCAATCCCTCTTCAAAATCCTGATTACTTCATCTAGACCCTTTTGGGTTTTTACCTTTACTTATCTTATCAACATAAAGAATTAAAATTCTTTTAAATCCTTGATCACCTCTTTATTGGACCCTTTCAGGTTCCCCACATTGCTTAGCTTATGAAAATGGAATAAGTAAAGATATCATGGAAATTCGATAAACTCTCTTAGACAAACTCAGGGTCTTAACATTGTTTAACTTATAAAACATAAAGAGGTAAAGTCATTCCAAAATCCCAACCAAGTAAATTCACTTTAGAACCTCAAATAATTCCTCTAGACCACTTTGCTTTTTTGATTTTTCTTTACTTATAACATGAAAGACGTAAAGTCATTCCATGAACCCAACCAACTTTATTAGACTAGTTCAAAGTTTTGAGACTTATTTACTTATTTTATAAGAAATATCAATTCACAAACCTAATTTAATCGACAATTATACTAAACTCAACCTTTAGTATTAATTCATGATCATTTTCAATCTCAATGACATCAGCCTTTGACATCAATGATAATTCCATGTGGCCTTAGACATGAATGACAATTCTTCTATCCTCAAACTGATTTCTAGATCATGATATTCAAACTATCAACTATCTCCTTGCTCAAATTTCCAACACATGTGTTCCTTCTAAGGTCATATACTTCATTATCTAGAGACAGGCTTCAGGACATTTTCTTAGCAATTCTGAGCTCATGAAACCTTTTTGGGATGAAATCTTGGGTTTCTTCTTTTCCTTCTTGAAGAAAATGTTGAGAAGTTCCTCCTTTCTCTTTTTGTCCTTGAATGCTTTGACACCAAAGCAGTCCATATAGGTAATCTCTCTAATGATCTCATTAGTGATCAAGATTCTCAACCCATGCATACAGACTTCATGATATTTCCAACCATGAGTGAAGTCACTGGAAAGCCTTGTGTCATACCCAACAAGCCATTATATGAAGGGATCCAAACTAATTTAACCATGTTTTTCCAAATGTATTCATTTTCCTTGACATCAGTACATGAAATTTCTTTGAACCAATCCTAGTCCTTACCCATATTGTGAAATTGTAGACTTCTTCTACAATCTTCATTGTTCAAGTTTTTAGAAATGGAAATGGACAAGTTATGGGACTAAAATCCAAATAACATAATGTGATGCGAGCTTAAAGATACCCAAACATGTAAAGCCTTAGGACTAATTACTTTTTACATATTAATATCTAAGATCTTGATCTAAATTTATGTAATTATTAAAAAAATCATCATGATAATGTAGGGTGTGTCCTTTTTCTGATTCAATAATCAAGATGACATCATCAGGAAAATCCCTCTCATGCCAACTTATAAAATCTATTCTTATTACCTTAAGATTGGCACATACAAGGATTCAACATTGGTGAATGTGTTGATTAAGATAGTTGAGTTTAATATTGGTGAACATGTTGATTAATATAGTTGAGTTCAAGTTTATTCATATTTCTAGGTGTGTACAAGTGCTTTCATTGGTGTAGTTTTCTATGTGTGCATAATAGCCACCTCAGATAATTCACATGATCGAGATAGGTTTTTGGAATTATTATTTGGGACTTTAGGTCTTTATAATTTTTTGTTTGAAGTTTTTGCATTATATATTTTGTGCGAATAAATGTTCTGAATGACTTGTGTAAATAATAATGGATCTTAATTATTAAATGTATCTCCCAGGAGATACATTTAATATTTGAGAGCTATATCTCTAGTTTTAAATATCAAATCTGATGACTTCTTATCATACCATCACTTATATACTTATTGTATATAAACTTTTCATGACCTAATTATTCTCTTTCCTCTTAGAGTTTGAACAATTTAGCAAGCCAAACGTTCTAGGAGATACATTTCAAATAAGGATATGAGTGGATTTTTCCAAGTGCAATTTTCCTTTACATAGAAAAGGCACTATAGGGTGATATTTTGAAGCCCCTTGTCATAACTTCAATGAATCTCCTAGGAGATACCTCCCAAACATGCATAAGAGTGTATTTCCCCTTTCAAGGTATCTCCTAGGAAATACCTTTCAAACAGGTACAAGAGTGGATTTCTCTTTCAAGGAACAAGTGGAATTTTCCTTTACACAGAAGGCACTATTGGGTGATATTTTGAATCCTTTATAATACCTTCAAGGTATCTCTTATGATATACTTTTAAAATATGTACAAGAGTGTATTTACCCTTCAAATTATCTATCTCCTAGGAGATACATTTCAAATGTGGATAAGAGTGGATTTCTCCTTCATGGAAGGAGTACAATAGTTCTTTACATGGAAGGCAATACTAGATGCCTTGGATGAAGTAGTATAGGATATGAATATTCACTATGACTAGATATAAATATATCCAAGTCTCATTTCATACATTGATTTGCTACCTTATGCTTGAATAAGAAATGTTCTGGGGCCCCAGGTGAAATTGTCATGTTGCACCTTCAATGTGTTTTGGTGACTGAGGTTAGGAATTACCTGATGAACCAAATGAAAGACATGTGGTTATTTTAGGGGAATTTGAATATTATTTTTAGGGATCAAAATAAAATTACACCCTTCCTCATATCAAGAAGGATGGTGTAAAAGTGGAAAGTTAACCGAGATTTTGAGCTAGCATCTAAGTTGGACATGTGGTGGGTCCTTAGATTTTTATTAGTTCCAAGCCCTTTTTGGAGATTTCCCCACTTATCTTTTGGTGGACAAGGTGAAAAGAGTCCCTAGTGTCTCAAACACATAGATTTGAAAATATAAGTGATGACATGTGGCAGATCTTTAGGGATTTTCAATCTTTGGGGCCTTTTTGAAAATTGCCTCACTTACCTTTAGGTCGACAAGGTGCAAAAGGACCCCAAAAGCTTGAAATATATTATAATTAAAAAAAATTCTTAAATGAATCCATGTGTTACAATGAATATTTCCAAGCATAAAAGAAACATTTGCACCTTCTCTTTCCTTTTTCAAGAAAAAGCTAAAATGACTTAAAGAGGGTACTTGGTAATTTGTTGTTAAGCTTCAAAGCATTAATGACAACCATAATTTCAAAATCCAAAGGATTATAAGTAATGAAACTACCTTCATTCACATTTACCTTTTGTATTCATATATTCTAATTACATCTTCAATCTATTTGTGTTCCCCAGCTATGTACACCATGAATGAGTGATTACGGTGAATTCTTTAAAGGTCTTCAGTTTCAATTATGTGTAACCCTCTAGATTATTAGTAATTAATTTTATATATCCTTAAATTATCTTCTTTGAGGAAGCTTGAAGGTGTTTCAAGGGTGATCATAGTGAGGAATTCATTTTAATTTAGGGTATTACACTAATAGAGATAGGAAACAATGGTGGCTACTTCAACATTTATCAAGAGCAACACTATTTCTATTTTAGATGAAATCAAAGATACAAATGTTTAGGGGTAAGAATTTTCAGCCCTATTATATGTTTTATATCATCTAAATGATCTTAGTATTTTCCAACCTTTTCATGAGTTATATTGCCCCTGCAACAACATTATGCTTGGCTACCCCATAACCAGAGTTAGTGATTGCATGTGGCCAAGTATACCAATTAGACACTAGGATTTTCATTGATGGAAGCTAATCAATTGTCTACACTTTCAGTCCTTTGGCCCTCAATACCATGCTTGTGATTCCTCCCCAACCTAGAACTATCACACACTCTCTAGAGGAATGTTAAAAGTATACAGACAAGAAATAAAAGACAATATGGGATATTGTCAATTCCTACTGGTTAGTCAAAAAAAGGCAAAAGGTCTTAAGAATGTATAAGAGTCTAAAACTAATAGAATTCAATGAATTAGCCTAGTATGTGATTTTAATGGCAACAAGAGTTTATGGGATGCCCACTACAAATAAATTTTAACCTTGGATGTCCATAATCTTAATATGTGTGTTGGAACAATAAAAGAAGCTGGACTGGGCTACCATTCTAAGTGATAATATACATAGGTAGATGATGTAAATTCAAGTTGTAATCCACTTGAACTAGGAAATCATAAGTACATTTTTCACGTCCTCCTACTTGATGTACATCTTGGTACATAATAGGGAAGTTTAGGGGCTCACCAAGAATTCCTATAGAACGAGAATATATGAGGTTTATCCTAAAATAACTTTGGATGGATTCAAGAAGAATTTATGTAGAGTTTAAAATAATTTAGTTAATACTATGATGAGTGTATTCTATCCCCTAAGAAGCCTCAATGTGATGTCCAAGGGGGATAGAGACACAATTGATAAATATGGTGCCTCATATATTCAATTCAGATTATTTACTTATATCAGGGTAAGTGGCTACTTAGGGTCTCCATACAAACTACCGAGATACCTAGATAATAGACTAGCACTGATGGAGTTAAGCAGGTAGATGGTTCCCTCACATGATATGATAGTGGTGAAGAAGGTAAATAACCCTTTCAAGTTTATAGTTAAAATTGGAAATTATTCCTGTCCTTCTATTACCAATAGAGCAAGACATAGACTAGTATGTGATTGACAAGATACCACCTAGGATAAACTATGATATTACATGGTGGGTGAACACACTGACCAATGTAATTCTACATTAATCACATTTTAAAGACATTTGGTCCATTGTTACTACTGAGGAAGATGTCATAAATTTAGATTATATGAGACTGATAGTACAAGAAGTTATCAATTAAAATATCACTCCCATCCCCAAGGATGTGAAGGATGATAAGATGACATTGTTTACATTATATAATTAGTCCAATATTGAAGCCTAGGCCATCTCATAGGTGGAGTTCACTACTAAGGAAAATGATTCTATTCCATGGAGGGCCATACCAATCATGTGAAGAACTTTTAGGTGGTTGAAGGAACATGGGGCTAATCTTAGTACTTATGGCACCCCTACCCTCCAAAAACTCATAGAAGCTTGGGAATTAAAGGCTTTCCTCTTAGAATACAATGGTGCTCCCTTTTCTCTACCACCAATGGTGAAGGGCAAAGGGAAAAACAAGGTTGGTGATGTGGGATTCACCAATCTAATTGATATGGAATCCATAACCACATCATAGTCTAAGTCAAGATTGTCCTTCTCAGAGTTAATAAATCTGGCTAAAAATTAAGATAAAATTTCTACTAGGGAGGTTATATTGGCTAGTGCCACCCTAATATCCATCTCATCATAGGGAGCCCCAACTAGAACAACCATCCCAACAACCATCCCAGTGGTTAATCCAATTACTATCCCACCTACTCTACCAACACAATATCCAACCATTATCCCTCCCCTAAATATTTATTCAAGGAAGGGAGGAGGTAAGGAAGAGGTAGATCAGCCCAAGTAAAAAAGAGTCAAAAGGGCTTTGTAACTTCCAATTGTGATTCCTAAAAAGAGAAATGAGGTTATGTTCAAAGACCTACTTTCTAAAAAACTTCCCTTTAAGAGGAAAGATGATCATTCCTCATATGTTTAGAGATTGAGAGATATGAGTGATGAATAAGACTAAGATGAATATAGGCCCATTGTAGAGGTGATGAAAAAGTAACGAGCATTCAATCCTCCATAAGTAATAACTAGGTAAAGAACTCTAAGGGAAAGACCCCAGACCCCAATGAAGGTCCCAATAGTTGGTTTATTTGTAGAAGAGGGCACTTTAAGAGTAAAAATTAAGGGTGATAAGGAGGAAGTTATGGCCTCAATTGATCCCATCTCTTTTGAGTATGTTGTGAAGGTTGGAGTTAAGGTGGCCACTTAAGTTTGGGCCCCTTAAGAATAGGAAATGATCTTGTCAGATACATAGATATTTATTGAGAATGTCATCAACCAACCATAAAGCCAATATAATCAAGGTAAAGTTAAGGAAATGAATAAATCCAATGAGAAGGATAAGGTGGAGCAAGATTAGGATACTCAAGTCACTACTAATCTTGAAGGGGTGGTTACAAAAGAAGGACTATAGATAGCTCCAGAGGCATCATAAGTTGTCCCTTCCCCTTAAAATGTGACAAGTTTAGCACCAAAGGAGAAGCTGATTATAGAGGAAGGTAAGGGGAGCAAAATTTAAAGTGGGTACCCCCACCCATATAGAAATAAATAAGGAATTAGGCCAATATAATAAAGGTGTTGAAGAGAGTGCTTCAGGTAATGTTGCTTTAATTAAAGTACCTTGAGGTCTCCTTCCTTAAATAAAGGTCCATGATCCAACCTAAAATAAAGGTCTAGTGGTCATGATTGGTGAAGAGTTTCTAGAGGGTAACAAGGAGGTCACCATAGCCTCATCTATACCTAAGGCTAAAACAAATAAAGAAGGTAAAATGGGTATAGAACCTTCTAATCAATCATTAGGATGAGGAAACTCCATTGAAATGTTGTTCAAGGAGTCCCACCAATTTGGTCTAGATTTTGAAGTTTTGGAATAGATAGAGCCAAAAATGGAAGGGCAACCTAGAGAAAACAAGGGTGGTGAGGAGTTACAAAGTTATGAATAAATTGAACAATTCATGTTAAGTCCACAACCCATTCCTATGGCATTTTTTACATCAAGTACTTTGATGATGCCACCCTTTACTATCTCGAGACCTGCATCTATGTCTAATATATCAATGTGATCTTAGACTAGACCCCTTCTTTGGGTTGAGGAATAGATCAAGTAAAATAAGGACATTATGAGAAAACTTGGGGAGATCGACATAGTGAAGATAACTCAATCATATAAGTCCAAACCCCCTCAAAAGGCCTAGACACATTCTAGGACCGCATTCACTACCACAAGAGAGGAATATGGAGGTAGCCATTTCTCCACCAGATGCTTTGAATAAAGATGTTCCTCTTAAGAGTTACACAATTTATAGCTACATTCTAGGGAAGACATCAAGGAATGAGCTGAAACATAGGTCACAAGTTTTGGAAAACATGGTGGCTCATAGGATGGATAAAGTAAAATCCACCATGGAAGAGTTGAAGGCATAAAATCAAGCTAAAATTTCTACTAGGGAGGTTATATTGGCTAGTGCCACCCTAATATCCATCTCATCATAGGGAGCCCCAACTAGAACAACCATCCCAACAACCATCCCAGTGGTTAATCCAATTACTATCCCACCTACTCTACCAACACAATATCCAACCATTATCCCTCCCCTAAATATTTATTCAAGGAAGGGAGGAGGTAAGGAAGAGGTAGATCAGCCCAAGTAAAAAAGAGTCAAAAGGGCTTTGTAACTTCCAATTGTGATTCCTAAAAAGAGAAATGAGGTTATGTTCAAAGACCTACTTTCTAAAAAACTTCCCTTTAAGAGGAAAGATGATCATTCCTCATATGTTTAGAGATTGAGAGATATGAGTGATGAATAAGACTAAGATGAATATAGGCCCATTGTAGAGGTGATGAAAAAGTAACGAGCATTCAATCCTCCATAAGTAATAACTAGGTAAAGAACTCTAAGGGAAAGACCCCAGACCCCAATGAAGGTCCCAATAGTTGGTTTATTTGTAGAAGAGGGCACTTTAAGAGTAAAAATTAAGGGTGATAAGGAGGAAGTTATGGCCTCAATTGATCCCATCTCTTTTGAGTATGTTGTGAAGGTTGGAGTTAAGGTGGCCACTTAAGTTTGGGCCCCTTAAGAATAGGAAATGATCTTGTCAGATACATAGATATTTATTGAGAATGTCATCAACCAACCATAAAGCCAATATAATCAAGGTAAAGTTAAGGAAATGAATAAATCCAATGAGAAGGATAAGGTGGAGCAAGATTAGGATACTCAAGTCACTACTAATCTTGAAGGGGTGGTTACAAAAGAAGGACTATAGATAGCTCCAGAGGCATCATAAGTTGTCCCTTCCCCTTAAAATGTGACAAGTTTAGCACCAAAGGAGAAGCTGATTATAGAGGAAGGTAAGGGGAGCAAAATTTAAAGTGGGTACCCCCACCCATATAGAAATAAATAAGGAATTAGGCCAATATAATAAAGGTGTTGAAGAGAGTGCTTCAGGTAATGTTGCTTTAATTAAAGTACCTTGAGGTCTCCTTCCTTAAATAAAGGTCCATGATCCAACCTAAAATAAAGGTCTAGTGGTCATGATTGGTGAAGAGTTTCTAGAGGGTAACAAGGAGGTCACCATAGCCTCATCTATACCTAAGGCTAAAACAAATAAAGAAGGTAAAATGGGTATAGAACCTTCTAATCAATCATTAGGATGAGGAAACTCCATTGAAATGTTGTTCAAGGAGTCCCACCAATTTGGTCTAGATTTTGAAGTTTTGGAATAGATAGAGCCAAAAATGGAAGGGCAACCTAGAGAAAACAAGGGTGGTGAGGAGTTACAAAGTTATGAATAAATTGAACAATTCATGTTAAGTCCACAACCCATTCCTATGGCATTTTTTACATCAAGTACTTTGATGATGCCACCCTTTACTATCTCGAGACCTGCATCTATGTCTAATATATCAATGTGATCTTAGACTAGACCCCTTCTTTGGGTTGAGGAATAGATCAAGTAAAATAAGGACATTATGAGAAAACTTGGGGAGATCGACATAGTGAAGATAACTCAATCATATAAGTCCAAACCCCCTCAAAAGGCCTAGACACATTCTAGGACCGCATTCACTACCACAAGAGAGGAATATGGAGGTAGCCATTTCTCCACTAGATGCTTTGAATAAAGATGTTCCTCTTAAGAGTTACACAATTTATAGCTACATTCTAGGGAAGACATCAAGGAATGAGCTGAAACATAGGTCACAAGTTTTGGAAAACATGGTGGCTCATAGGATGGATAAAGTAAAATCCACCATGGAAGAGTTGAAGGCATAAAATCAAGCTATGATCTAGTACTTGCAAAAGATATTGAGTGAGCCCAAGGTGGTAACTCCAATAGCTAGTATTACTCCAGAGCATCCTCTTCTCAATAGAGTCATTTGATTCTGGTTGAATTAATGATTTGAAGTCCAAAGGAAAATATAAAAATGGCATGAAGATCTATGTATTAGGTAAAAATAAATAATCCACTTGACATTGAAATGCTTAAATAACATAGTAGACAATAAGGAGTGTGATGTTCAATTGATTTTCTATGACATGTGTTAAGCATGGAATATACTAAGAGGGGGGGTGAATCAGTATATTATATATCTTATAAAACTTTCCCTTTATCAAATTCCACTTAATCAAACATTCAAGATATGCAATAAAACTCAAACAATAAACATCACACAAGACAGAGAGAGACACCAGATATAACGTGGAAACCCAATGTGGGAAAAACCATGGAGAATCAATCTCAAATATATTCATGAGAAAAAACCAATAGGAGCACCATACCCCTTTGCCAAGTACAAACTTCAGCTAAAATTTGTGAGAACCAACCCACAAGAGCTTCAAACCCCTTGGCTGAGCACTAACCCAACTACTATTCGTGAGCACCAACCCACAGATGCACCAATCCCTTTGCCGAGCACCAACCCAATAACAATGTATGAGCACCAACCCCTTTTTCGAGCACCAACCCAATAACAATTCATGAGCACCAACCCATAGGAGCACCAACCCCTTTGTGTATACCACACACCTATCTCTCAATGTTTCTATCTCAACAAATGATAGATCAATACAACATCTCCTTCCTCTCTCTCACCTTTGCTCTTCTAAGCTAGATATAAAAAATACAAATCATATTCATCTCTCACAATTGCTCTTCTAAGCTAGATATTACAATATCAAATCAACCTCTATCTCTCATATTACAAATGGCTTCTCAAGCCTTTATTTATAGCTTTCCAAATGACCTTTGGCCTTCCCCCTTTGTGACCCTTCAATCCTAATGGAAAATCGCACCAATCTTGGATGACCCTTCATATTCAAGCCTTTGAAAAGTCATGTGGTGACCCTTCATGACCAAAAACGTCCTTCCCACTTTTGTCCTTATCTCTGGTGACTTTTCGTATTCCTTAAAGTGTCCCTTCATGAGAAATTTTCCCTTACTCTTGTGTCTTCACTTGGTGACTCTTGGTATTCCCCAAAATAACTCTTCATGGGAAGATGGGTCCCATCCTTCTTTTATCTTTACCCCATGGCTCTTCAACTTCTCCATGGGCCATTATTTTGTCTCATATGCAACCAAAAATATATTCATTAATATTAAATAAATATTAACTCATATTAGCCAAGATATATTTATTAAAAACAACATTAAATGCAATGGGGCCTTTATCACCAATAATGTTAAACCTTTGACATCAATGAAAATATTTCCAATAATCTCCCCCTTTGTCATTAATGGCAACCTCAATCTTGAAACTACCACATCCTATCACCTGCACATACCATCATCTAAAAAGATACAGTAACTCCCCCTTACTGTGGCAACCTATACTTGTTCCCTGTACCTATTTTATACACCTGTACCTATACCTATTATTATCCCCCTTTGACATCAATGATAAAGGGCCTACCTGGAGCTAAAACTTAGCTCCTCCTCACTTGATGTTAAACATCAATGGTAGGAAGTAATAGAAATTACTCCCAACTCCTCTCGCTGATCTTTGAATGTATCCTTTGATCGTGCCTTTGAGAAGATATCTAACAATACATACACATTGTCCCCTGTCCTTTGAGCATCTACAATTAACTCATTTGAATCTTTTCTTCTAATCTCACAACCTTCAACATGAAACCTTAATGTGTATCCTTGATCACAAATTTGACTGACACTCAACAGATTATGATTAAGACCTTTTACATACAAAACATTTTTAATCTTAGTTCTACCATAATCCAAACTCAAAGTACCTTTTCCAGCTATCTTGGTAGTGGTTTTATCTCTGAATCTCACTATACCACCATTTATCTTCTTTAGAGAAATGAACTTACTTTTATCACCTGTCATATGCCTCAAACATCCGCTATCAATTAACCATGGCTGATCTTTAACTCCCACATGCAGAGGTGTCTGCACCATCATAGAATCTTCATGTTGTTTCTTCTGCCATGTACATGTCTAAACCTTCTCCCTAATGAATGGATCTATGACACTCTAATTCTTCTTATTAATCAATGGAGCTTTGAAACTTTGATCCTTCTTGACTGACTTGAACACGCTTCTGCAATACCGAGCTATGTGTCTGAAGTTGTTGCACTTGTAGCATACTATGGTCTCTTCATCAAAGCTTGATAGAGGAGCAAAAGAGGTATGGCTTCTGCTTGAATCTACTTGACTTTCATTCTCCTTATTTATAAAATTGTTAGTTTTTTTCTACATTCTAATTTCTTGTGACCATATCCATTACAATAAAAACAATAGCCATAAAAATAAGATCTGTCTGTATATCTCTTACCTGATTGCCTTTTGTAGCTTTGTTCCTTCCAGCCTTCTCTATTTGGAGTGTCCTCTATATTCTCTACTTCTCCCCTTTTTGTTTCCTCTTGTGTAAGAGCTTCAACATAGCTCTTTTTCTTTTCAAAACTGATCCCTATCTTATCTGAATATGCTTTTTGACTTTCCAATATCTTATTTAGCATGTTAGTGCTATCTTCAAATTTTGAATCACTGATTACTTTATCACTGATTCCTTTCTTAATATCTTCTTTTAAAGAGGCAATTTCAATAACATACCTTTCACAATCTTTTCTTGCTATCTCCAACTGTGCTATGAGATCTTCTTCATTCTTCTTGGCTTCTTCAAAGTGTGCTTGTAGATCTTCAATCATTTCTTTTGACTCTTGTTCTTTTTTCTCGATCTAGCGCTTTAATCTTTGATTATTCTTCTGAACAACTTCTAACTCTTCTAAGGCATAATTGAGTTCTCCTTCCATATCTACTTCAGCTTCCTCCTCTTCTTCTTCTTGATTATCATGTATGGCCATGAATAGAATCTCTTCTTCTTTTGAATTGCTGACTCCACTATCTTCAACTGAGCTAGGATCCTTAGAATACAGGCTCTTCTTCTTGAATCCCTTCTTGGATTTGCCTTTGAAATTCTTCTTGTATGTAGGCTTTTCTTCTTCTTCATCATTAACCTTATCTGGGCATCTAGCTGAAAAATGTCCAATCTTTCCATAATTAAAACATTTAAAAGGTAATTGTCCTTGATATTTACTTGTTCCTCTTTTCGGCCTGCGAATGAAAAGTGCTTCATTTTCATCTTCATCATCACTAGAACTATCAATTGATTCTTGAATCTTAGCTTTCTCCTTCTTTGATGTCTTGAAAGCCGCTTCTCTCTTTGAGGGTTTATCTTGTTCTGTCTGCATCTCATATGAGTGAGAATACCATGAAGCTCATCCATCTTTAGCTTGGCTAAATTCTTCATCTCCTCGATTGTTGAAACCTTTGCATCATATCTCATTGGTAGAGATCTCAAAACCTTTTGCACAACCGTTGACTCTTCTAATGTTTCTCTAAGACCTTGAATCTGATTTACTATCTGATCAACTTGCAAGAGATAACTTACTATATCTTCTTCTTCTTCCATCTTCAAATTTTCAAATTGCCTTCTAAAACTCTACAACTTAGCTTGTTGAACCTTTCCATCACCTTTGTAAATATTCTCAAGTTTTACCCAAGTTTCATGAGTAGATTTACATTGCATAAATTTAACAAATTTAGATTCACATAACCCACATAAAATAGCATTTGAAGCTTTAGCATTACATTCACTTGCCTTCTTTTCTACTAGAGTAATTGTAGATGTCTGTGGCTCTTTATATTCCTCCACCACTGATTTCCATATGTTGAATCGAAGGTCCATCAAATAAACCTTCATTCTCATGCTCCAAAAATCATAATTCATCCCATTAAACAAAGGTGCCTTATTTATAGAAAATCCTTTCCGTGACCCAGCCATTGTGCTTTCCCGATCTACCTTCAAGCTGTAAAACTTTAAAAAGGAACCTGCTTTGATACCAATTGTTAAGCATGAAATATACTAAGAAGGGGGGTGAATCAGTATATTATATATCTTATAAAACTTTTCTTTTATCAAATTCCACTTAATCAAACATTCAAGATATGCAATAAAACTCAAACAATAAACATCACACAAGACAGAGAGAGATACCAGATATAATGTGGAAACCTAATGTGGGAAAAACCATAGAGAATCAATCTCAAATATATTTTTGAGAACAAACCCATAGGAGCACCATACCCCTTTGTCAAGTATAAACCTCAGCTATAATTCATGAGCACCAACCCACAGGATCTTCAAACCCCTTTGCCGAGACCAACCCATCTACTATTCATGACCACCAACCCATAGGAGCACCAACCCTTTTGCCGAGCACCAACCCAAAAAAAATTCATGAGCACCAACCCATAGGAACACCAACCCCTTTGCCAAGCACCAACCCAGCAATAATTCATGAGCACCAACCCACAAGAGCACCAACCCCTTTGTGTATACCACACACCTATCTCTCAATGTTGCTATCTCAACAAATGATAGATCAATACAACATCTCCTTCCTCTCTCTCACCTTTGCTCTTCTAAGCTAGATATAACAAATACAAATCATATTCATATCTCACAATTGCTCTTCTAAGCTAGATATTACAATATCGAATCAACCTCTATCTCTCATATTATAAATGGCTTCTCAAGCCTTTATTATATCTTTCCAAATGACCTTTGGCATTCCCCCTTTGTGAACCTTCAATTCTCATGGAAAATGGCACCAATATTGGATGACCCTTCATATTCAAGCCTTTGAAAAGTCATGTGGTGACCCTTCATGACCCAAAACGTCCTTCCCACTTTTGTCTTTATCTTTGGTGACTTTTTGTATTCCTTAAAGTGTCCCTTCATGAGAAATTTTCCCTTACTCTTGTGTCTTCACTTGGTGACTCTTGGTATTCCCCAAAATGACTCTTCATGGGAAAATGTTTCCCATCCTTCTTTTGTCTTTACCCCATGGATCTTTGACTTCTCCATGGGCCCTTATTTTGTCTCATATGCAACCAAAAATATATTTGTTAATATTAAATAAATATTAACTCATATTATCCAAGATATATTTATTACAAACAACATTAAATGCAATGGGGCCTTTATCACCAATAATGTTAAACCTTTGACATCAATGACAATATTTCCAACAACATGGATATCAAGAAGTGGGAGGAGGTTCAGTGTAAAATGGATGAGGTCTATAAGATGGGTACATATACTTTGATCATAAAAAGTATCATTGCTCCCAATGATCATAAGATGCCTAAGGAGTGTTAATAACCAATCAAACATCATTTAATGATACTCAAAGATGTCATATTTGATTTAAAAGAAGAAGAACAATCCTTCAAAATAATAATAAAAGAGAGAGAGATGTTGCATTAAGGAAGATGGTAAGCCTTGATGGTGCAAGTGACTTGGAAGAAGAGATGATACCCATCTCTCTAAAAAACCTCATCGATGCACCATAAGAATCTTTTTATGTTGATAAGATAAAATAGTTAGTGTCACTTGAGAAGTCTTGTGACCATCTTAAAGAACTCATTGGATGAAAATAGACTATGCTTCAGAAGATTGCCTCCTAGATTGAGGAGTATAAAGTAAAATTCAAATGCCAAGTAGGCCTAGACCAAGGGAATCTTACCCCTATGTTGGAAGGATATACCAGTTATAAAAACAAGTTGACAAAAGATTCCTTCATCTAGATCGACTCTAGAGCATAATCAAATATTTTGGTTTTTTGAGCTGGCACCACTTATTTCTTCCCTTCCCTCCTTATTTATTCTCATTTCCCACTAGGAAACCATTGTAATTATCCTGATAGTGACACGTCCCTTTCACTTAGTTTTTATGTAATCATGAGGATAAGAAAGGGACATTTTTGTCTATTGTGTACGAGGACAAAGGTTTTGTTTTATCCCTTGTAAGATCTTCCTCTACATAGATAACTAAAAAATATCTAGCTGAGGCGGATGATCAATTTTTTCATCATCACATGATCATGAACATATGCACACCATTTTTTTTACATTGTTCCAAACTATCATTTGGATTAATGAACATGTTTTCAGATGATCATGGTTTTACCCCTTCTAATGATGATATGACTTTTTGCTTGTGTTTCTGCAATAATTTCAATGGACATGATTAAGTTATTTCAAAGGTATCTCCTAGGAGATACCTTAGAGGGAATTATAATACTTTACATGTTAATTTAAAAATTCCTTTCAAGGTATTTGATATAACCATGACACATTTTTATTTGGAAATAACTATGATGCACACAATTGAAATTTTCTTTCGAGGTATCTCCTGGGAGATACCTTAAACATGCACAGAATTGAATTTTATTTCAAGGTATCTCTCCTAAGAGATATGTCAAATGGCCTTGGAATAAATTACATGTTTCTTGAAAATGTCCTTGAAAAGGATTTGATATAACCTTGAAAATGTTTTATTTGGTAAGAACCCTGAGGCACATTATTGGAATTGGTTTTCAAGATATCTCTTAGGATATACCTTGAACATGAACATGATTTGGAATTTTTTTTCAAGGTATCTATTGGGAGATACCTTGAAGGGAATTTTAATATCTTCTATGTTAATTTAAAATGTCCTTATATAGGATTTGATATAACTATGACACCTTTTTATTTGGCAAGAACCTTGATGCACACGAGGTATCTCCTAGGAGATACCTTGAACATGCAATTGATTGGAATTTTCTAGGAGATACCTCAAAGGGACTTTGAATACCTTCCATGTTTATTTTATTTCCTTTCAAAGGATTTGATATAAACATTACAAATTTTTATTTGGAAATAACCTTGATGCACACTATTGGAATTTTATTTCTAGATATCTCTCAGGAAATACCTTAAACATGCACACAATTGAAATTTTGTTTCAAAGTATATCCTAGGAGATACCTCAAAGGGCCTTGGAATAAATTTCATGCTTATTTAAAATGTCTTTTAAATGGATTTGATATAACCATGACACCTTTTTATTTGACAAGAACTATGATGAAAATAATTAGAATGTTCTTTGGAGGTATATCCTAGGAGATACCTTGAACATGCACACAATTGAGATTTTATTTCAAGGTATCTATCCTAGGATATACCTCAAAATGTCTTATAATACCTTCCATGTTAATTACAAAGGTCCTTACAAAGGATTTGATATAACCATGACAATTTTTTATTTGGCAAGAACCCTGATGCACATGAGGTATCTCATAGGAGATACCTTGAACATGCACATGATTATAATTTTATAGGAGATACCTGAAAGGACCTTGGAATACCTTCCATTTTTATTGAAAATGTCCTTGTAAAGGATTTATATAAAAATTACAACTTTTTATTTGGTAAGAACCTTGATGCACACTCTTGGAATTTTCTTTCTAGATATTTTTTAGGAAATACCTTGAATATGCACATGATTGGAATTTTATTTTAGGGTATCTCATGGGAGATACCTTGAAGGGCCTTCGAATACATTCCTATTGATTGAAAAGGTCATTTTAATGGATTTGATATAACCATGACACCTTTTTATTTGATAATAATAGTGATGCAAATGATTGGAATTTTCTTTAGAGGTATCTCCTAGGAGATGCCTTGAACATGCACATGATTGGAATTTTATTTCAAGTTATGTCTCCTAGGAGATACCTCAAAGGGCATTGGAATACCTTTCATGTTGATTTCAAAGGTCCTTGCAAATGATTTGATATAACCATGATAAATTTTTATTTGGAAAGAACCCTGATGCACACTTGGAATTTTCTTTTGAGATATCTCCTAGGATATGCCTTAAACATGCACACAATTAGAATTTTATTTCTATTAATTACTTTAGGGGAATTATTTTAAACAAAATTTCTACAATAATTACCCTGATAGAATAATTCTAAATAAATTAGGTCTGCCACAACTCCTTAAGATAATTAAGGTCAATCAACACATGAAATGTAAAATAGTTGTACTCCACCCACTCCCTAAACTGGGAGGAGTGGACTACTCTAAAAAAATATGGCCTTTCCTACATAATGTTTTGACAAAGGCCCAAAATAAGCAAAATGGAGTCTAGGAGGAAGATAAAAAGGAGGTTTTTTTCATAAATTTTGATGCATCCCAACTAGATATCCCTCCCTGGGCAATGGATTTATGGAGTAAGCCTTCTCAAATGCCTACTTTCACAATCATAGATCTCCCCTTAGTGTCCAAATTATTTGATATTCCAACTATCACTATCTAAAGGGTGAGGAAGAGGAAACTAGAAGATGACCAAGGTGTTAAAATAATCTTTAAATAATGACAGCTAGTGTTCTCCCTTAACAAGATGTAGAATAAATAGATAATATAGTCTATATATGATTAAAATATCTTAAACCTATCTCAATCACACAAGGATGTTATGGTGGCCATCCATCAAGGCACTGAGTTAGCTTGCTAAGAGATAGAGGAGGAGGTGCAATAATTAATTGCAAAAAAATGAGCAACTCAGGGAATAATCCAAGATAATGCACATTCCTATATGTATTGAAGCTAACATTTAAGAGGCAAATTTAAAGTGTTATAACTCCTTAAAGGCCATGGATTTTATGAATGATGAGATAGCTCCTCACGTAAATCAAGTGAATTATTTATGTAACTCTTTGGTTCAAGAGAGTGTAAATCTTAAAATGCTAGTTATCTATACAATCACCTCTTTGTATAGACATCTTGATCTTATGACAATGCTCGAGGCATATAATTCCTTAAACCTAGTTATCATCTGGTATGAGGAGGTGAAGTAATGGTTGAAATAAGTTAGGGATTTGATCCTTGAATATCATGCACATGATGAGAGGATACTTCTATAATAAATTGATAAAAATGCATGAAATAATAGATTTATAAAATTAGTAGAATCAATAAAATTATTATATTGATTACATACCACTTTGAGGGTGAAACCTCCTTTGAGAAAGCTCAATACAATAAATTCATGGATCCTTCATTAGCCTAAACACTTACTTATATATGAATTCTAATATAAGCAACTACTACTTATCATGAATGTGGGATCAAACAAAATGCTCATGGGATGACTTATAAAGCATATGCATCCATAGAAACTACTAAACTAACAAAGTAAAGATATGAGATATCATAAGTTCATAACATCCCCTCCCTCTTAGAAAAATATTTGTCCTTAAATATTCATATGTGGGAATTGGTGTTAAATATGAAATTGTGGTTCCCATGTTGCATCCTCTAATTGCATTTCATGCCACTAAATCAAAACTTTGATGATAGATCGGGAGTGAAGTTGGCATGTGTACCTATCTAGGATTGCATCTAGCTCAAGAATAATGGATCCTTCATTATCAAGTTTTGGTAAAATAGTATACACTCTGATGTTTGTGCCAAGAACTTTCTTTAGAGAAGAGACATGAAATACTAGGTGAACTTAGGAAGAAGGTGGGAGCTCTAACTTTTAAGCAACTAACCCAATCTTCTAAAGAACCTTATAAGGTCCATAGAAATTGAAAGCTAGCTTATGGCTCCCTTTGATGTTTATGGAGGATTGATTGAAGGGTTGTAGGAAAATAAAAACCATATCATCTACTTGAAAAGTGCACTCAAAATGGTGTTAATCTACCTATTATTTTATTTTATTTATGCAACTATGGAGGTGATATAAGGATGTTAGAGGGAACAAAAATGACTATATTTGGAAGGGTAATCAACCACAACCAAGATCACCATTTTCCTTCTAGATTTAGGGAACACCTCAATAAAATCCATATAAATATCTATCCAAATCCTAATAGGGATGGTAAGGGTTTGAGCAACCTAGGGATGAGTGTTATTTCACCCTTATTGCATTGGTGGGTATTGCATTCAACCACCATATGTTGAATTGGCTTTTTCATTCCC
The DNA here is from genome assembly GCA_037957365.1 of Torreya grandis. Lineage (NCBI taxonomy): Eukaryota > Viridiplantae > Streptophyta > Pinopsida > Cupressales > Taxaceae > Torreya > Torreya grandis. The sequence goes on from JARHVA010001506.1 coordinate 2,077,364, forward strand.
TTATAAAATAATTTACATCATGCCCACTCATAAGTTTTGAGAAACCCTGAGTGCCCTACGGATGGAGAAGCTTGGAGTTCATAAAACACAACCTACTAAAGATTTGTGCTCTAGAAAAGCACTAGATGACCCTTGTATCACAAATAAGCACCATCTTAGGAATAATGTGGTATAGCTAAGGGGTTAGTGGCTAAAATTTACATGATTTAAGATAGTGAGGATTCATTAACCCCTATTTTATTATGTCTAAATAATTCAAAATAGGCATGAAAATAGCTAAAAGAGAAGCTTGATCCATAAATGTGTGAAACAAAGCATCAACCATAATATTTTACTTACCCTTCTTTATAGTTATCTCATAGTCATAACCCATGAGTTTGATAACACATTTATATTGTGATGTGGTAGATACCCATTATTCTAAAAAATATTTCAAACTTTCGTGATCATTTTTGATGCAAGAATGATTTCCTTATAGGTATGGCCACCAATTCTATACTGCATATAAAATAGCCATCATTTCCTTACAATAAATAAAGATCACTAAATTCTTACCAAAAAGGGATTTTCTATTTAATTCAATGGGGCATCCTTCTTGAAGGAGAACAACACCAAGTCCATTTTCACAAGCATCACTCTCGATATTGAAGGTCTTAGCAAAATCTGGCATAGTTAGAATAGGTGTAGTATACATAGCTTATTTCAATTCTTCAAATGTACACTCAATAGCTTGTGTCCAAGTAAAAGCATCATTTTTCAACATATCTATTAGTAAAGATACAATATTCACATAATCCTTGAAAAAATTATGATAGTATCTAATCATCCCTAAAAAACCATGGAGGCTCTTGAGTGTCTAAGGATGTAGCTAATTTGTCGTGGTAGTTATTTTTTAGGATCCAATCGATCCACTTGGGTTGAAATGATATACCTAAGATACTCCACTTCATCCTATAAAAAAGTACATTTGGAATATTTTACATAAATATGATAGTCAAAGAGAAGTTGCAGTGTGTGTTCTAGATGTTGGAGATGCTCAAACCATGTTTTACTATAGAAGAAGATATCATTGAAGAAAACTAGAAAGAATTTCCATAGGTAGGGCCAAAATATTCTATTCATCAATTCTTAGACTATTGAAGCAACATTAGTGAGGCCAAAGGGCATTACCAGGAAATCATAGTGGCCATCATGTGTGTGAAAAGTTGTCTTAGGTATATCATCCTCATGAAGCTAGATCTAGTGATATCTATAGTAGAGATCTAACTTGGAAAAAAATGAGCACCATGAATCTCATCAAGAAACTCATCAATAACAAGGATTGGGAACTTATCCTTGATTATGAGATGATTAAGTGCATGAAAATCAATGCAGAGGCACCATGACCCATCTTTTTTCTAGACAAGGAGAACTAGGGAAGAATATGGGCTAGTACTAGGGTGAATAATGCCTTGCTTCAGTAAGTCTTGAATGATCATCTCAATATTGGTATTTTATTAAAATGGGTAGTGATAAGGTGTAATGTTGGGAGGAATGCTTCCAAGAAAGAGATGAATATGGTAGTCCTCTGGCTGTGAAGGTGGCAATCCCACTAGTTCAATAAAGACATGTGCATACCTTTATTGAATGGTTTATAGGTCAGAAAGAGTAGTGGAGACTATTGATGGTTGTATTTGAATGGAATATAGATAGGAAATGATTCCATGGGAATTCTTATTAAAAATATTTTCCATGTGATGTGAAATTATGATGATGAGAGATCCTAGTTGTAAGCCTTTCAATGTGTGTTTTTGGCCTTTATCTAAAAACTACATCCAAAGTTCAACAAAATCCCATAAGATGGGTCCAAGTTTACATAACCATTGGGATCCAAAAACAACATCACATCCACCTAAGGACAAGGAAAACATGTTGGGTCATAATTTATAATCTCCAATAGAGATACACACATTGAGACACTTCCCTTTACAAGGTAATGTTTTCATTGGCAATCATGACTTCAAATTTGGAGCAAGGATGGATAAAAAATTCAACCTATTTGGTGATATGAGGGTCAATCAAGTTATGAGTATTACCTAAATCAATGATTATTGTGAGAGGGAATTTATTGAAGTAACCCCTAACCCACATGGTCTATGGGGTAGTGACTCCTGCTAAGGCATGGAGATAGATCTCTAGTTGGTCTTCCTAAAAATCAAGTTCCACAATCAACTGAGCTTCTTCTAGATCATATGTTGTATCATAAACATCTTCCTAATATTTGGTTTTGGGTGGAGAGTTCAAATCCAATAGGTAGATCTTTTTCTCAACACATTGATGTACTTGAGTGAATTTATCATCATAGTTATAACATAGTCCTTTTTCTCTATGGTCTTACATCTCTACTTTAGTCAAATTCTTGATAGGAGTGGTCCTAAGGGATATCATTGTTTGAGATCATTATGGAACTATATTTTTGAATATAGTAAAATTAGATTTGAATCATTGCTAAGCTGTGATCTTGTCCTCTACCAACTTATCTAACCATCATCATGTTGGGCCAAAACAATTTGACCTTAGATTGAATTGTATCCTTTAATCCACTGACAAATGAACTCTCAAAAAATTCATCAGATAATCCCTATGTGTGATTGGCTAGTTTTTCAAATTATTATTGATATTCTCTCACTATTCCTATTTGGTGAAGTGCTCCAGTGAAGTCATCAAAATCACTAGAGCCAAACTGTTCCTAAATGAAGGTGAAAAAATTGGTATATATGGTTTCATTATTATCACTGATATACCAATGATAATAGTGAAGGGCTTCAAGTTCCAAGTGAAAAGATGCAAGTGAAACCTTGTTGGCATCAAAAGTATTATGCAGACTAAAATATTGTTCAACCTGATAGATCCATGCAATTAGATCTACACCATTGAATCAAGTAAAACTAAGATTTGGCCCATGATAATTATTGGAAGAAGAAAACCAAGTGTCTGAAGAAGACTCTAAATGTCATCTGTTGTTCATGGTGGTACATTCAAGACTGAGGCTGAGAATACTTTTATCAAGATCTTTGATGTCGGTCTTGATGAAAAAAATTTCCTCCTCCATGTTTTTTGAACCTAGTCGGGTCACTACCATGACCTAAATAAAAGATTTTATTTTTAATGGATAGGAAAACTAGAGTTTAGACACATTTAGTAAGGAAAGTTTTGAATTTGGACAAAAATAGAAGGGGTAAAGGGGCTTTTAATAATTTTTTTGCATATTAGGAGTATGATTGATGAAGGCAAGGAAAATTTTAGGAGTGAAAATGAAATAACACAAAAAATGTCATATAGGGAAAAAGGAGAAGAAAGAGACAATGAACAAAGTAGAAATTTTTTGAGGAAAATAGAAAAAAATTGAAGTTATGGAAAATTCAAAACAAGGAAAAATCAATATTTGTGGGAATTAGGAGTGGAATTGAGATATGGGCCCTGAAGGAAGAGAATGTAGGGAATGAAATTTAAGGTGTCCAAATAAATTTTGAGGATCAATAGGGATATAGATAGAGAGTTAATGCAAACAACAAAAAAAAATTATTATTTCTCTTTCTGCTTCTGGTAATTGATTTTGTTTTTATTTCTATTTTTGCTTCTAGTTATTATGCTCTATAGGACATATCTACTAGGAATATGCTGAAACAAGTCTACAAATTTGCTATGGCAATTTTTTGATATTCTATTGGTATGGCAAGCCTGGTGATACTCTACTAAATATATGCTATGACAATTTTTTGATACTCTACTGGTAATATATTGAAACTGGTAGAAAGGGGCCACATGTTTCAATGGTTGCCTAAGGTTTTAAGGATATCACTCTAGCCACCAATGCCATCTAAGTGAGTACTACTCTCCATAAAATTTTTTGCCATGGATTTATCTCTCAGTGATAGATTTTGGTTTTCCTCACAGATGGGAACTACTCAGTAATGAAGGGGCCATTACCTATTTTATTGGTAGGTCTACTCAATTGGAAAACTACTTTGTGGTTCTTGTGGTACTCCTCATAATGAGTTTTAGGGCTTTCACCTAAGCACTTCCCATAGTTATGCAATTAGGTTTTACCCTAATCTAAAAAAGATTATTTCGATGCAGAATAGAGTTATGCAGTAGAATAGAGTTAGGAATTTTAGAGAAAAATATTGTAAAAACATTATGCAATAGAAAAAAGTTAAAAATTTCTATATAAAAAAATAGGCCCTAGAAAGCACTCTAATACCAAATGAGAGGATTTTCTTGCAACAAATTGATAAAAATGCATGAAATAATAGATTTATAAAATTAGTAAAAGCACTGAAATGATTATATTGATCACAAACCACTTCGAGGGGGAAACCTCTGTCAAGAAAACTCAATATAATAAATTCATGGATCCTTCATTGGCCTCAACACTTATATATGAATTTTAATCTAAGTAACTACTACATGAATGTGGGACAAAATAAAATGCTCATGAAATGTCTTTCAAAGCATATGCATCCATAGTAAATACTAAACTAAAAAATTAAAGAGAAGAGATATTATGGGTTCATAACACATGAGGCTCAGCTCCTCCAAATTTTGATGAGTTAAAAATTTTTCTAAGGTATGATATTCTACTAGTAAATTTATCAGTAGAATCAATTTTGATAAAATTGTCCAAGAGGCTGCATATGACATTAAATAGAGCATAAAATATTTATCAATCAAAGAGATAGAATTTAATTTAAGCAAAGCTCGATTAAAGGTAACCATAGTCAATATTTTTAGGAATAAATTCTAAATAACTAAAGATGAACACGCGATACTCTTTGGATAAATAAAGAGACTTCACTGGCCACCATTGCTTAATTTAGACATTATCTGATAGTAGCATGGTATAACACACAAATTCTATGAAGATAATGAGGCAAAGAAGAAGCAACCTTCTAGTGGTGCTACTATATTTTAGATGGCTACTTTGAATTACATGCTAACTAAAGTTATGTAGTGATCTAGATAACTCAGCCTTGATAGGCTAAAATCCTTATGCATGTACAATTTTTGTAGTAACCTGTATACTTATATTTCCTTATAATTAGAGAAAATCATTGTAAAATTGAGTTTATATTTTTTCATATAGGCACAAATTGTACAATTTTGTAAAATTCAATTAATCTATTTATAAACAAATTATATCATTGAGATGTCCTTTTATTTTTAATACAAATATGTCTTGGTATCTTCTATCTGAACCTTGAGATCATTGATAACTTTCTCATCCTTTTTGGCATCTTTCTTCAAAATAAATATCTACTCTTCAAGTTCCTTGATCATAGCCTTCCACTATTTATTCTCTTTTTTTAACTATTTATCCATCTTTTTACCTATTCAAAATCTCTTTCAAGTTGTTAAGATTCCTCTAAAGGACCTATTCTGACACCAATTATTAGAGGTACAATCACTGGGAGGAGGGTGAATTAGTGAGCCTAGATAATCCAAATTCAATTTACAAACCTTTTCAAACTTTTAATCAATTACCAAAATCATTCATGAAGTATACACATCATTCATAGCAATCAACAAGAGAGACAATGCAAGATCAAGCACATAAAGTTAGTTATACATGGGAAACCCTCTTGGGGAATAAAACCCACTAAAACGTATAATTGAAATACTATCCTATAATAATAAAAACCAATATATACCACCTTCAATTGATCAAAGAACTACCATCCATTATTTCATAAGACTACAATTTGACAATGTGCTACTACACCTGTCTAACTAAGGAACCATAATAACTAGACTTTTAACAAGTTTCACCTTATAAAGAGGCAACAACCACCTCATATGTTGAGAAACCAAAAAAACACATATGAAAAACTCCACCTTTGAATTTATGTCTTCAACACTAGATGATGAAACTATTCTTATCACTATTTACCTTCAATAACAACTATGTCATCCAAGACTCCCTATTGGCCAAATCACATTACATACTTGAACCAACACACAAAGATCAATTAGGACACATTACGTATCCTAACTAACCCCACTCCTAGACTCTACACACTCAAATCATCCAAATCCACCTTTTGGATCACTCTTCAATCCTCAGCAACAACTCTATCACCACATCTACAACATGACCAAATGGTCATACACTCACTCCACATACTAATCTACCTCTTATATCAACTACCAAGCTCACTCAAATATCAACAATCCTTTACTCACACAAAAGGAATCCAAACCATCCTTTTGAATGAACCTAGAAGTCTTTGCTCATCCTCAACCTACATGAAGACTATTCTGACATCAAATTATCATAGTAACCTTTTCTCACCTCTACGTATGCTCAATAAACTCCAACAAAGACCTTGTACATAGGAACACTATGAATGAATACATAGTCAACTTATTAATCTTTATTCATACTAAATATGTATTGGTCCCATGTCCAAATTCCACATAGATCATCTTAGTGGAGTCTATATCACCTTCTAATATCTAATTCATCATGAGACATCTAAATAACATCAAAACGAGATCAAATATCCTACTCAAGTCACTCAAATAATATAGTTAAACACACATTCAACTTTGAAGATCAATTTATTTGACTATAAAAATATCCATATCATCTAACTAGGTTCATTAGAATCACCATGGGGTCCTCTACAACTTTATTTTTTACTCCAAGAAATTTGTCTTGGATCAAAAGTTATGGATGAAATACAAAGCACTCATTTTTCCCTTTGTAAATTTGAATATTCAAATTCAAACTAGGGACTAATGTGATCACAACCATATGACCAACTCCCCCACACTCATCCATACTTGTAAATAGTGACATAAACAAACTTCCTAATCATATTTCCTACCACTAGAGCAAAATGTCTAGATAAAAACAATGATCAACCAGATGAAGTCTACTCACTTCCGTACTCATTCTAAGCACCCTTGACACCCCATACGGTCTCTATAACATGTCCATACCAACAATATCATCCATACAATACATCCTTTAGTTAAATAATTAAGAACCATGCAATAATATTGAGGCTTATTTAAGAACACTTTATCATTATCATTCTAGCACACATGACACCTCATCATCATTCTTGCTCACCTTGGAGACATCATTGACAAACCTGCAAAAATTTCCCCCTCATTTGTAACTAGAAAATATTTGTTACCAAAATTAATACAAAAATCCAAATAATTTGAGAATTTTTTTTTAGTGTTCTCTTGGTCTTTGTTGTTTGGGTGCTATCTAGTTTTCTAATAGAAATCAAAGGAGATATGTTGGTCTTTGATGTTGAAAGAGAAATTTATTTTCTACCCTACCTTACTCCCTCCTTTTAAATTTTTTTAACATGAATCACTTTAGATTAATGCTCATTGTGTATAACCATTTTTTTATTTAATATTTTGGGCTTATATTGGTGAATACAAAGCAATTTACATCATAATAAATTCAAGTATATTGTGTCACTACCATATTCATGTTGTTCCTATAGTAGGGTCTACTTGTAGACTAGAAAGTGGTAAGTTGTAACCACATAATCTCTCCATCAAAACTGAGTGAAGCCCCAAGGTGTCATTACCATATTCTTGTTATCCCTATAATCTAAAAAAAATTATTCTACTTTTAGCATTACATCCTTGACACAGACACACATTGACAGTTTGGAAGGACCTAAGGATGAATATGAATATTCTCAACTTACTATTTCCTATCACGCACTTTTAGGTATTACTACTCATATAAATATTAAGGTAGTTGGTTCCCTTACGAAATAGAAGTCAACTATATTTATTTACTCTAAGAGTACACATAAATTTGTTAATAGTAAGTTGGCTACTCATGTTTCACTCAAATTTTGCTACTATTTAGAAGAAGGTGATAAAATTAGAAATATTGGTTATGGTAGAAATACCTAATAAAAGTGAATGCATTGAATCAAAATATTATGGAGGGATCCTCTTTAGCTTAGGAGGATGACCTGCATGTAAGAAAGCACTAAATCAAATTTGTTGGTTAGACAAATAATTAGGTGGATTGCCTAGCATTATCTAGATCTCAAAAGTGAGAGCTTCCTTAGGGATTATCAATCCACCATTTTAAAATAATTAAGTTGATAAAATAGAAAGAAATTTCTTGCATCGATAATCAAAAGGTACTAAAACTGATAACAAGAATTGCTTGATAAAGAAATATGCTAGAATCATCAAATTAGTGATAAATTAATTAGTGCTAGTGCTAATGATTCAAGGTGTGGCTCAAAAAGTTTGAAAGGGTTTTGTGACCAATCAAAAACTCAATAAATTAAATTTGGGTAAGTATAAGTGGGTCAAGGTAGCTTACTAATTTATTTTCCATAGGTGACCATCGATGGTTGGGTTGACCATCAGCAGTTATGCCTGACTGTCAGTGGTTATGTTGACCATTGATGGTTCACTATGCCAAAATAGGGTTTTATCAATAATAGATTGAAGAGATTCATAGACATATTTTTGGGGTTTGACAAGGGCTAAATTAATTACAAAATGGAAATAAAGTACATGAAAAGTAACAAACAAAGGATTTGTCTTATCGAAAGTGGGTCGGATAAGTAATTATGCCATAAGTGGGATCTGGATTGATTTCAATAGAGTAACAATACTTGTAAGCTTGGTTGAGAGGTGACAACAAGTCAAATCTTAATGAAATGGCTTGATAATGTGGATGATGTTGGTATGATTTTTGGATTGTTGAAGCACTTCATTGACTTGTAAAAGAAAACTCTAGGTACCTAAGATCTTGACAATAATTGTAGATGGATTGGACCTCCCAAGCCTCTCTTTCTTATAGGCACAAGAAAGAGGTGGAAGTGAAGGTGTAACTAGGGTTTTTAAATATAATTCATGCATGTAAAGGCTCACAACATGAATTAGAGAAAGTTATATATAGAAAAGCTAAAGTAGTAGTTTTCATGCTTAGTTGAGATAGTGGATCCTCATCATCAATGATCAAGGTGACCATCGATGGTTAGGCTAAACATCAATGGTTAGGGTCTAGAGGGAAAGGGGAATTGATTATCAAGCTTACCCTATGTGGTGAAATAGGGTGAAAGTAGGTGGGTTAGGCCTGAGAGGTGTTAGATGACCCAAAAAGGGGTTTTAGGGGGTCTATTGGTAACTTTAACATTCAAAATCATCAGTGTATGGATTTTTTATGTCTACATTTTCCGCTTTTTATTGTGTTGCTCTTGTTAATGAGTGGAAAAAAAAATGGAGTATAGATCAAGGGTCTAATTTCCCCAAGAGAAGGAGGAGGTATTCCCCCTTAAGTTGGGAGTTGGTGAGGTGAAATTGAAGTAAGTATGGGTTTGATAAAGGTTAAATATGGAGTCAATAGGTGGTGACTCAAGGTTCACCATTTTAGGTGCAAACATGTCCACAAAATGCAACAAAAGGTGTGATAGCCAATATTGAATAAAGACAAATTGCTAATGTTAGTAAAAATTTAAAGGGTTAGTGCTAAGAAGACAAATGACCAATGTATCATGTGACTACTGTAGGCATGGTAGTTGGATACACCTATTAGTCTCTTAGATAATGGTAGTGTTCTTATGGGTATCCAAGGTAGGAAGTTCTCCCAGGTAAAACATCAATGGGCCAACTGTCATGGGTATTTAAGGTAGGAAGTGTTCTTGGTGAGACACAAGTGAGTCAGTATGCATGAAGTGGCATAAGTTATAAAATGGTCAACATGGCAATGGTGTTTTTATAGTCAAATAACTAGGCAATATGTGTTGTAAAGCTGTACACTAGAGGGGCCATGAGAGTTGAATGGTAAGGTGATGAGGTAGTTGGTTTGGTAGGAGAAAGGCATCTTCAAAAGTGGCAAGGGTTTGGTGGGGATAGATGTTTGTTTTAATAGGTTTGTTGGAAAAAGGGTAGGTGGTATCTAAGTAGGGCTCTTAACTATTGATAGTTAGGGTCCACTAAAAGGTGACCATCATTGGTCACCCTAACCATTAGTGGTCAAGGGAAACCCTAAAAATATGAATGGGACAAAAGTAAAAACTAAAAGGTAAACTTGTCATTATTACTCATTATGATTTTGGTGGACCTAATCTCTAGTGATTACAATATGGTGTGAGGAAGGATTTTGATAAAGTGGGTGTTTCTTGTTAGCCAAAGGCATGTAAGTGATCATGAGTCTAGGATGCAGAGAGGGTAAAGATGTGTCTAGGCACCTATTCATGGGCTCAAACCATCGAGGAGGTCATGGAATGAGGTAGGGGTGCACTAAATTAGTAGTTAGGTTGGATTATGCATGTTTTGAAGTTACATGGGTGGGTAAGTGTGAAATTTTGATAGTTTGACCTGTATGCCCTAGGTTGAGTTAATTGAAAGGATAGGTCAAAATGATGGGTTACGTGTCTAGTGGATAAAAGCTAGGTAGGGTAGTATTGAGGAAAGAATGTAAATTTTGTGGGTTTTGGGTACCTGGGGGGCTTGGGATTTGGGGGTTTTGATTGACAGGTGACCGTTGATGGTTAGGTCTAACCATTTATAGTTGACACCCTAGGAATTAGGGGTCTCCAACCATCAGTAGTCAGCATGACTACCAATGGTTAAGTTAGATAGGGTAGTTTTTTGTTTTTATTTATTGTTATTATTTTTTTGTAAAAAGAGTGTTGAGGGAAAAATAGGTTATGACCAAAATATGTTAAGGCAAAATGGTATAGGGTGAGATTAGGGTAAATATATTAGGTTTAGGTAAAATGGTATAAGGTTGATGGGTATGTTAAAATGGGTAGGTATGAGGTCAAATGAGCCATTTTGATCTATCAAAAAAGAAGAGTAGTGTAAGATAAAGGTTTTGAATATAGTTTAGATGCGTCAAGTAAGAGATACTAAGCTAAGTGTATGATTTAATGTAGGATAGAGAGCATATCTAGATGTGGGATCACATGCCATGTATCTTCCCTAAGCTTCATGAGGGTATGACTATAGAGGACTAGGCCCACATGGAGGACGTAGGGTTTGGTGGGATGAGGCATTATCAACATGTACTAAGAGATGCATCGTTGATAGTAACACTCATGGAGAGATGGGATCCTACTAAAAATACCTTCTTATTTCTAATTAGGGAGATGTATATACTTATAGAGGACATATATCAGATTACTAAACTCCTATTATGTGGCTAGGTGATATACTAGATCGAGTAGGAGGAGAGGGATGAGTTTGTTGAGTATCTATATGGAGATGATAGCAATCAAGTTTGTTGGTACTCTAGAAGATTTATATACTTAACATTATATGAGAGTGCTCTTGAGGAGAGGTGATTGATGATGATTTTTATGATCATGATGACTTTCTTTGGGCTCCCAAATTCTAGAAGTGGGAGGTTTCCCTATGTTTTGCTAGGTGTATTAGTTGAGTTGCTACTTGGTAGGATGGTGTCTGGTTGGGTGCCTATTTTATCAATCTAGATTTATAGGGAGCTATGGGGATTTAGGCACCATATGAGATATGGCATTAACATGGGGATGATATTACATTGTTAAGCTTATAAGCACATCTGAGTACTGAGGCCAATGGGGTTTCCATGGGTAGGGTATACACATGTCAAGTTCCTTATTAGTTTTATGAGATGGAGGGATGATCATAAAACATCAAGTGTAGGTGGTGGAGAATAAGACATGGATTAGTGTAGAGTTTTCATAGGTGCACTAATGGTTGGGGATATCTCCTAAAGGCCATACCTATAGTTCTCACTCTGGTTAGGCTATAGGAGGTAGATCCTTGCCATGTAGAGTTACAGGTGGATAGTGGGTCACCGAGAGGGTGAGGTGGAGTTAATTCTATTTGACTAAGTTTAGCACTAGTTTGGATTGTTATAGGGTGTATTAAGTCCATAACTTTGGTATAGGAGGTAGGATTTGGAGGTTAAGTTATTGGTGCCCTACTTACTCAAATAGTGCTAGATGGTGGGTTTAAGGAGCTTCTTGTTAGGGATCTTATAGATGATGCAGGGTATGTAGATGGATACATGGCTTGGTACCAATCAATATATGTAGATGTAGATACTAGTGGAGATGATGGAGATGTGAGGCTAATGGCTATAGATCTAGCCAACTAGGTAAGATAGGGAGGCGTGGCATTGGCTATGACCTAAGATTAGATATAAGTTTTATAGGGATAGGTGTTAGGACTCTAGGGGAAGGTTGGGGTAGTGATAGTTGAGAGGGACTATGTATGAGCCTAGGTTATCATTTTGTAAGGGCAAGTAGCTACCATATTAGGCTAGATAGGCACATTATAGGGGAAAATTAGTGTGGGTGTGGTAGGTACAAAAATAGGAGGGCCATCAGATTTAGTGCCATGAGCATGGTATCTAGCTACCATACAACTCGAATACTATGAGGTGATGGTTCTAGATCAGTTTCCCCATGCCATGAGATTTGTAGAGTATAGAACTAGTTTAGGTGGTGGGGCTACACTAGCTACTCCACGGTAGTGGGCTGCTATAGTTAGGTAGATAGGGATCCTAGGGGGACCACCATTAGGTACAAGTACAAATGGGGATAGTGGTAGTGGTGCAAGTGGTTTGAGTGTTCTAGGGGCTTGATTGATATATGATAAATGATATGTATATGATTTTTTATTTTGGCCTATGTGTTAATGTAGCAAGATGTATATTTTGAGAGAGAGTTGATATTGTTATATCTTAGATGGCATACTTTGTTCATGGCATACTATGATATGTTTATCAATGTATATGATGCTCATGGGTTTTTAGTACTATTGATATGTGGATGTTCTTATGGATGTTTAATGATTGTTCTCATGATATAGATTTAGTAGTCTGGTTATGTGATGATCTATGGATGATGACATGTTATGATTGTTGTGTAGATGATGTAACGTCACTGATTGTTGTTGATGTGATACACATGCTATGATTATGGTTTATGGCTTATGGTTTTTAGATGTTTGTGTAGTGATGTTAAAAATATTATGTGATTGATTTGGCTTATAGATATGGTAGGATATGTTGGTATATGATGATGTAAATAGTTACATGATAGGATATGTTAATATACGATAATGTAATGGTTTTGTTTATGGTTACATGGTTAAAATGTCAAGATGGTGTGTGTTATGATATCTTTCATATTGGATTGATGTTTATATTGGTCTAATGATGTGCTTGGTAGGCTTATATGATGTGATAATTGACTAGTTAGATGTTTATGATGTGTTTGTGATGTGATGAAACTATGTTAGGTACATGGATCAATAGATGATGTTATTTCTTTTGACAAATGGTAATTTTGGTGTTTTTGATATGATGTGGATTAAAAAAATGTGAATACAAGAAGAAAGTAATTAGATATATAAGAGTGAAATAAGAATTATGAGGGGTATACCTAAAGAAAAAGGAACACAATGCTTTTTTATTGGTAAGCACTGACATGAAACCCAAAGGTGGTTTGGCTTAGTAAAGATAAGCCTTTCAAGCGATTTTCATTAGCATGCTTAATGTTGATGACTAGGTATCCTAATCACAATGGGTCAAGTAAGCTCATAGTCTTATGCATATGTAATATGTGGAGGGAAAATGGGTGAAACTAGAACTATTAGTGAGGCTAGTATGCCCTTTTTTTAGGTGTCCAAAGAGGTAGTATAGACAAGTCTATGTTTATATACAAAGATTGATCGATGTAGGAAGTCTACTAAAGAGAGTCGATTGTGGATTTCCAATATTATTGCTTTTATTAGAGTTGACTATGGCTTTAAAAATTATTTTGCTTTTGCTTGGGGGTCTTTTGCTATTTTACCTTTTGATTTTAGGCTTAGGGAAGCTAATCAATGTGGGAATCTTCTAGAAATTACTAGCTTTTGATTAATAATTTACTTAGCCATCCTTCAATGGAGTGGTCTAAGTTAATGTTTTCAAAATGCTTTTGATATCTATCCTTTAAGGGAGCAGTCCACCTTAAGTTTTTCAATTTCAAATGATTTTCAATAATTGTCCTTCAAGGGAGCAGTCTATGGATGCTAAGGGTGACCCATGATTTATTTTTGACTTTTATTATTGATTTTGCTTTTGTTTGATTCTACGTGACATAGACTTGTATATTTATGCTCAATGGATGACCTTTATGAAGGAAAAACTAAGCTAACATAAAATTTTAGTAGGTGAAAAGGATATAGGTGACAAAAACCATAGGAAACCCTTGTCAAAGAGAGGGGAAGTACTATGAGAATCATGCCTTGGGTAGAGCCGTGGTACCTAAAGTTTAATATTTGGCTATGCTTGTGATGGATAATCACATGATTTAGTTTTAGTGGGTTTCCCTTAAAAGAGGAAATGAAATATGGTATGCAATGGATGAACTTAAGTTAGACAAATGGTTATATCAAAGTTTATTTTAATAATAAAAAGATGTAGATGCAAAGCATTGAGAGGCTCAGGTTTTGGGTTTTCTTCAAGAGAGAATAACGAGTAAGCTCTTGATTTATACTTATGGGTTATGATGTAGGTTCCAAGCCAATTGAAAGCAAATTTACCTTGTTTAATTTTCTCCATGTTGGTGACATGTTGATTTTCTTTGAGGACAAGACCTTCAATGTTGAATTCTCAAATTTTTAGGTGTTTGTTATAGGCTCACTTAATTTTCTCATGATAGACATGAAGATAGGAAAGAGGGGCTACATGAAATTCATCAAGTAGCTTGAGTTAGGCTAAACATTCTTAATAGTAATCATGTTCTAAAATGAGGTTGCACAAAGATATATGAAGATAAGGTATTTGGATTTCAAGAGGCAAGATGACCTTATCTCCAAAGACAAGAGAAAAAGGTGTAGCACCAATGGGGGTTTGAATGCTAGTATAATATGCCCATAGAGTGAAGGAGATGTGTAAGTGACAATCTCGACCTAAAGCATTGACCATTTTGGTAAGCATGTTTTTAGGGTTTTGTGAGAGGCTTCAGCTTGTCCATTTGCTTATGGGAGATAAGGGGATGAAAATCTAAATTTAACACCAAATATGTCACAAACGCCCTGAACTTGTTTATTTTTGAAACATTTACCATTATTAGTGATGATCTTATGTAGAACACTGAAATGGTAGATGATATGATGGGTGATGAATTCAATAATCTTTTCAACTTTCAATGAGACAAGGGAAATAACTTCCACCCATTTGGTAAAATATTCAGTTGTGACAATGATAGAATGATGTCATTGTAAAGAGTTGGGGTTTATTTCACCAATAAGGTCTAGACCCCATTGTGAGAAGGGCCAAACATTTGTGGACATGTGAAGGCTATTACTAGGTGCATGATGTAAATTAGCATGTTGTTGACACTTGACACACTTTTTCATGTAATCACAATAGTTTTTGGTAAGGGTGGGCCAATAATAGCCTAGGTGAAGGATGTGTTGATCCATAGTGAGCCCACTAAATTGGTCTGCATAGACACCTTGATATGTCTCTTTGATAGTGTGAGAGGCTTATGGGATATGAAGGCAATAGAATAGGAGGCCATCAAAACCATGTTTGTAGAGAATTCCTCTCATAATGGTATAATGGGAGGTGCTCTAAATAAATGCCTAAGGAGCATTACTAGAGTGTCCAAAGGGAACTATGCCAAGGTGAAGGTAGGTGAAGATTTACTGGTACCAATGGTTGGGTAGGATCTCTTCAACACTAAATATGGCTGGAGTGTCTATCTTAGTGTAGGAGGGCTTGATGAGGTGATAGATAATGACTAATAGTTTGGAGTTTGAGGGTGCTGATAAGATCTAAGAGGAAATAAAATCCATGGTATTAGCAAATTTGTTGGTAGATCATGGGGTGGTTTGAATATGGTAGTATTTGAATGAGGCTAGGAGTTCTGTAACTAGTTTCCTATACAACTATAAAACCTCATTCTTACACTGGTAAATGCCAGTGACTTGGTTGACCATAAGTTTATAGTCACCAAAGATATTGATTATTATGACTCCTAAGGCTAAAGCATTTTGGAGACCTATCACTAGGGTTTCATATTCAACCACATTGTTGGTACATTTAAAGTCAAGCTTAAATGATAGAGGAAGCGGTTCACTAATTAGGGGGATAAAGATGATACTGAATCCCCCCCCCACATTGACATTTGGAACCATCAAAGAACATGGTTACCTGATTGGTAAAATCCACATGAAATAGGCTCATAATATATTTGTCTGGAAACTCAAGAGGAGGAGGTTAATTATTTGCTTGGGGTACCTTAGCCAATTGGTCAGTAATGACCTACCCCTTGATCAATTCTTGTTGGAAGAACTCAAGGTCAAAATCAGCTAAAAGCATGAGCCACTAAGCCATATATTGGTTTTGGTATGGTTTGGAGTGTATGTATTTGAGGGGGTTGGTATTGGTTATGACAAAAATTTTATGGTTAAGAAGGTAGTGGAAAATTTTGGTGGCTATGAAGACTAGGGCCATACATAGTTTCTTGGTATGTGTGTACTAAGTCTAATATTTGACAAGTGTACAACTAATGTAATAGATGGATTACTCTTTGTGTTTTTCATCCTGATGGGCAAGCATCACCCCTATGGAGTGGTTTGTGGTAGAGATATATAGGTAGAAAGGTTGGTCATCTTTAGGAGGTGTCAGGATAGGTGGAAATAGCAGGTACTCTTTGAGTGTATCAAATACCTTTTGACAATCAACATTCCACTTAAAAGAGATGTCCTTTTTCAAGAGGTGGTGGAAGGGTTGACAATGATCAGAGAGATAGGAGATGAATTGATGAATGGATTTAAGTTTCCCCTATAAGTTGTAGTTTTATTTAAGATTGGTCAGAGGTAGCATCTCAAGGATGGCTTTGCTTTTTACTAAATCAACTTTGATTCCTCAATGGGAAATGATGAAGCCAAGAATTTTGCTTAACAAGACCCCAAAATACATTTCTTAGGATTGAATTAGATGTGATAATGGATAAGTCACTTAAAGATAATCTTGAGAATGACTAAATGGTCTTTCCAAAGCTTAGACCTCCCAAGAAGGTCATCCATATAGTCTTCGATGATTGTATCGATAAGGTCATGGCATGTTGGTAGGTTGCACTAGAATTATTAAGACCAAAGGGCATGAATCTTTAATATAAAGTCCCCTATGGGGTGATAAATGTAGTTTTGTGTTGATCTTTAGGGGTAATCAAAATTTGATTATAGCCTGAGAATCTATCCATGAGTGATAACATCTTGTGGCGTACTGTAAGATCAACAAGTTGGTCAATGTTAGGTAGAGGAAAGTCATTCTTTGGGAATGAAAGGTTAAGGACACAAAATACCACATAAATACATAGTCCCCCTATGGATTTACTAATAGTTATGATGTTCAAAACCCATTGGGGATAGTTAATGGGTTAAATCAAGTTAACCAAAAGGAGGCATTGAAGCTCTTCTTTGACAAGGAGGGGTATGCAAGGGTGCATTCTATGAAGTTTCTATTTGATAGGTTTGGAATCACAATTAGTTACAATGTTGTGGGTGGAAATTATTGGGTGAATATCAGGCATGTTGGTATGTGACCAGGTGAATGCAATGTTATGGTTTTGGAGGAAGGTAGAGAAGTTTTGTAGTTTCTTAAAGGTGATATTTTGGCCAATTTTAATGATGTTGGGGTTATTTAGAGTGCTTATATCAATGTACATGGTAGATTAATTCAATATTATAGAGATTTTTAGAGGTAAAAAATTGTGGATGGAAGAATCTAGTGCACCAAGGTAGGTGAGAATAACATCATCATCTTAACACTAAATAGTGTTAATGGTAGGAGAGTCTTCTCCCACTAGTTTAGGATGGGTTAAAGGGATGGATATGGATGCCCATTCCTTTTTGTAAGCTATGGAGCTGAGGGTAATCATGTTGATGAAAAAAATTTGGTGGGATGATGTCCTGATCCTCACCCATAGGTGAAGGGGGTGTTAGTGAGGAAGGGGTTTATTCTTCAACAATGGTAGGGGTAGTTTGTTTGGCCTTCTTATTGGATAAAATGAAGCTAAGGCCATGCTTCTCATGATGTTTTTGGGTCTCAATCAAGGTCAATGTGTGTGGGTCATGCTCATATCATCCAAAGTTGAATCCCTTCTAGGCACACCTATGAAGGTATAGTTTGGCACGTTAGATTTGTTTAAGTAAGAGAGGTTAGAGATAAATGGTTGAGGTGAAGGGTGGGTAGTGGTAGTGTTAAGTGGTTTGTCAATTTCTCCATAGATGAAGTGGATTTTGTTTTTCCCAAAATCTATCACTTATTTTTGGGGATAACATGTCAACTATTTTGGTCCTGCAGGCCAAAATTATCTCTTCCTTTTTCAAAAAATGTTCTGAGCATCCAAGTTCTTTAATTATTCAATCATTTTTAGCTAAGGAACTCACAGATTCAATAGGCAGGCTTTCACAAAGAAAGGTTTGTAACACTTAGGTGTTTTCAAAAGGTTACAAGGATGGTTCAATGCCAAGGTTCAATCAAAAGGTTCATCGACAGGGTTCAAATAATTGGAATGAATCATTAAACCAATGAACCATTGAACTATTAAACTTCAAAGTGGTTCAATGGTTCAAAAAAAGTTCAACCACTTCAAAGAGTTCAATGGGTTTGAAGACTTCAACAAGTTTAATGAGTTCAAAGCTTAAAGTTTGAGTGAAATGTTCAATGGTTCAAAATAATATGGAATGAATCACTGAACCGATGAACCAATGAACTTTGAACCATTAAATCGTGAAAGGTTCAAAATGGTTCAAATTTTCAAAGTGGTTCAAAGGTTCAACTAAGTCCAAAGGCTTCAAAGAGTTTAAAAGGTTTAAAAGGAAGATTCCAGAAGATGTTTGAGTAGAAGATTCTAGAAGAATATTCCAAGTAAATGGTTCAACAATACATTGAACTCATAAAAAAGACTAAGTGAACATGGCCCTTTACAAGAAAGCTTGGACCACCGACCATTGAACCACTTTGAACCATTGAACCAATGCACTACAAAAGGTTCAAAGGTTCAAGGTTCAAAGTAGTTCAAGAGACCAGTGACCAGTGATGTACCCATGAATGTCAAATTCAAGGTAATAAAATATCTATTGATTTTCAAATATGGTGTGGACCCTGAGAACAAACTCAGTGAACAACCAAAGAAGCAGTTGAAGGAGCCAATAGAAAGTGAGAAGATAATCCAAGAGCTCAAATCACTAGAAAGGGACAAAATGTAACAGGGAAAGAGGGAAAGTTATAGAATATCTATAAATATCTACAAGAGAGTTATTCTAGTAGGTGGAGCAGTCCACCAGGTGGACATCAGAGAGTGAAAACATTTAATGGTGTGGCCTATTTTTCTTCATTAAGTAAAGGTGAAGTGGACAGATGTGTAAGTATCATAAAGAGGACCAAGCAACCCATACTTGGGAGGAGACATTTGACATAATTAGAATGCCAAAGTCTAGGTTGGTAAACTACTCCAGCATGGCCCCTTCACAAAATTTCCCCTGTCTAATGCATTGAATGCAGCATGGGCCATTTTGTGAAATAAATCACCAAGTCTTTCTTTGAGAGCTATATATTGTAATCTCTCATTTGGTAGAAGGGAGATCTCTCTATTATTAGAAGTGAAACTCTACCCAAATTGAAAGGCATTCTTGAGACTTTGAGCTCAGACTGTTAATCCTATTTTATCAATTGAATGAGAAAGCAAGTGACCTTTCAGACTTTGTGTTGAAATAGATTGTATTATCTAAGGAATAATTCTTATGTCTATTTCTTAAATATAGTCTTGTCCATTTAATCAAATAAGTAGAACTAGTGGAAATAATTTGGAAGGTGTCCTGGAGCTGATTGTGGGAGACTTTATGTTGTCATCATTGTCTTCAGTCTATTTGTTTATGTTTTAGTTTGAAGGATATTGGTGAGACTTTGAGCTCCCATTACCCTTTGTAATCTTTCAATTTATTGTAGTTGAGGTGGAGACTTTATGATACACTTCATTCTACTGTGTTATTGCATCTTGATCAGTGAGAGAAGCAATGGAAGATTGTGCTTTCATGGGTTTCTTGTGGTTACAATTATGACTTAGGAAGTCTTCCTCTAGTTTTCTAAACATTATTTTTGAAAGAAGAGAAACACCTTCAACAATTACCTAGGATTTATCCTTGTCCTTGTGAACATCATCTTTGAAAAAAGAGAGATGGATGGTGTTATCCCACCCTTGAGTGTATTTTCAGCTTATATTAGTTATAGTAGTTTATAGGGAACTTTCCCTGCCTTATAGGGAATCTCCCCTTGATGAGAGGAGAGATTTATCTCATTTTTCTATGGTAAACCTACACATTTTATCATATAAATCTCCTTATGCTGAGGTTGATATACCTATTTTTCCATTAGTTAGCTGGTGACAAAATATTCACCCAACAGTTTTTGGAGACTCTATTGGGGAAGAATGCACAATTTGAAGCCTCAAGCTTTAGATTGAAGTAGTTCCAGTTATTTTCTATTTCCATTTTATAATTTTGTAAATCCACTGTACATGCAAAGCCAGAGAGCTCAAGGTATTGTTGACCCTATATTCGAGTTGGTACAATAGATAAATTTTGATCTATTTCCTTCACCATCTCGCCTCTAGTGAACTAAGAGTTTTCCTCCTACAAATGTCAGATCTCCATTACCAGGCAAAGCTTCTATTTCCTCTACTAAAAAAGCTTTGTATATACATACCCCTTAGATATTTGTTATCCCTCCCTTTAATAGTCATATAATGGTAGCTCAAGGCCCCTAGGGTAACACTTTTGGTTCCCTGAATCTAACTCCATGCTTACATGAACTACCCTGTAGTTCAAGGAAGAATTTCCCCAAATTCTATGGTGATGGGAGAGTTCATCCTGATGAAAATATTTTAGCCTTCTACATAGCCTATGGTGTGATAGGCATGGAGTATCAAGACATAGCAGTTAGGCTATCTATAGAAACATTACAAGGTGTTGTTGCAGACTGGTTCTATCATCTGCAGGCTCAGACTATTACTGACTGGAACACCCTCAAAGCCAAATTCAAATCCAAGTTCAAACCTATAGAGGATGTACATGCCTTGTTTGCTTAGCTCACACAAATGAATAAGGAGCCTCATGAACCTATGAGGGACTTCATAGCTAAATTTGACAAGTTGAGGAATAGGATTCCAATGATTGCTCAGCCAACACCATAAAATATCAAATGCTTCTTCATAAATTCTTAGCTTCTTGAAGTGAGTTTCTTTTTGAGGTAGGCTGGCCACATAGACCTTGCTATAGCTCAAGATTTGGCCACTAAAGTCAAAGATGATCTTATCTTGGCAGGAAAGATAAGAAGAGATCCCAACAAAAGTAAATCTTCTTCATCTTTTGAGAATTTTTCTACAAGCACCACTGATCCTATGGTGCAAAAGCTAGCAAATGAGTTGATAGCTCTAAAAAATCAAATGGCACAAGGGATGTCTACTCCTCCTTCTTATTGGGATATACCAAAGAGGATGTTTCCCAACTAGTCATATCAAGGCAATGCTGCCAAAAATCATGGGCAACCAAATCATCTTCCTCCCCCATAGGGGAAGCTTGCCATTGAAGCAGCTCTAGCTAACTCAGCAGTTGGATATCTTGAAACTAAATCTGATTTCTCTTTCCAACTTGATTTGAACCAAGAAGAAGATGCTAATATCTTCATAGAATGGGAAGAAGAATTAGCTGGCGACTCCAACATTAGTTTCTTGAATCACTAGGATGAAGCCAGAAGTAAGGGAGAACTGTTTGATGGATCATACATGGTATTTACCAGGTCCTAGAACCAGTTAGCTCAACAAGATGATAAGGAAAAAATAAGGGAAGAATCTCGATCGACAATTTCAATTGCTAAATGAGGGACCACTCTACCTTTCCAATCAAAGGACTCGATGATCACTAAGAAAGTAAGTACCTCAAATATTTTTATTCCTTATGCTTTAAATTCTCAGAGTAGTACCACACCCCAAAAAAACTAGAATGAGGGACTTCCTTCCTCTATCCCTAGTTCTTTCTAGTCATTTGATATAATTGACCATACTAAGAAGACCAAAATTCAAATGACTGAGTTTGAATATTTACAAGCCAACCCTGAGCAGTTGGATAAGTGGTTGAATGTGTGAATAATAAAGCCAACCCTTTAGACAAGATGTTTCAAAGGTAGTTCATGATCCCTTAAGGAACATATCCACCCTAAATAACCTTGTCATTACTCCTCCTACTGCCCCTAAGAAAATAGAACCTTTATATGTTTCCTTGTTGATAAATAGACACAAGCTGAGCAATTGCAAATTGGTTCAAGAGCTTCAGACAATGTTATGCCTGCCAAGGTAGCAGACTCTCTCAGCCTCACCTTGAATAAAAATATTGGGAGATGTTTCTCCATGGAAAACAAATAAGTGCCTTTTTTGGGTTAGATCAAAGATGCTAAGTTTGCATTTATGGCCTTCCCAGAAAAAAGAATTAAAATGACAGTCCTGGTGGCCAATGTTTTAGCCTCCTATGGCATTCTGCTTGGATTATTTTATTGCAAAGATGTTGGTGTAAAATTAAACATGGACTTGTCTGAGGTGAGGATACCTATCAAGGGCATCATGTAGAGGCTACTCCTTGAGAAGGAGTCAAAGTACATTGTCACCCAAACATCAGCCCCTGAAGCTCAAATTCTATTTGAGTCTTCAGGAATGGGTAACTACTTCCTATCTATAGAGGATGTTCATGTCTCATCTGATAAAGTCCTGTAGGTGACAATACAAAAAGTTTAGATAAGACAACATAATAATTGGTAGATCACATTATAGGTGCAAAAGAATCTTCCCTCCTTAATGAAGAGAAATCTAAAAGGAGATCAGATTCTAATGATGTCTAGATCCTAAAATTTGATGGCAACTATTCTTCTACTAGTTCTGGAGCTGGGATTGTTTTGATATCTCCTCAAGGAGATATTTTTTATTATTCATATAATTTGTAGTTTATTAACACCAACAACACTATCGAGTATGAATCTTTGTTACTTGGGTTGAAGGCAGCTCAAGATAAAGGTGTTAAACTCCTTCATGCCAAAGGAGATACTGAACTGGTGGTTTTTTAGGTGAGTAACCTATATCAAACCAAGAATGAAATATTGTGATATTATCATAATCTTTTATGGGGTTGTATTTAAAGTTTTGATGCTTTCAGTATTTTTGCAATACCTAGAGAGTTCAATGATCAAGCATATTCATTGGTTGTTTCTATGACCCTCATGGTTCCTCACCCCAATTTCAAAGGGAACGGGTACACTATCAAACTGGTCTTTTGACCAAGTATGCCTGATAATGCCAACCATTGGTAGGTATTCAATTGTGACAGCCAAATCATTACTTTTTTAGAGCAGATGGAGAGCTTTGAGGAGCTTTATTTTAAAGGTAGTAAGTCCCCATCGCAGGAATCAGCTCCTGAAACAAGTTCAAACACTGGTGAAGAATTCCTTCAACTCAAGGAGAATAAAATCTTAAAAGGATTGGTTTCCCTTAAGAAACTATTTGATAAGCATGACAGGTTCATCAAGTAGTAACAAATGGATTCAAGTTCTTCCGAGGAGTTTGATTAAATAATTTGAGTACTGAGAAAAATCCCAAGATGGTCAACATTGGGAAGTATTACACTCCTGATGAAAATCTCAAATTCACTACTTTGCTTCACCATTACATTGATGTTTTGGCATACTCCTATGATGATCTAAAGTCTCTCAGAGTTGAAGAAATTTGACATGAAATTCCTCTCAAGATTGGTTCATTGCCTCACAAGTAGAAATCTAGGTAGTACAACCCCAAGATATCAGGTACTATTCTATCTAAGATTTAGAAAATGCTAAAAGTGAGGATAATTTTTCCAATCGATCATTCCACCTGGATTATGAACATAGTCCCTGTGAGGAAAAAGAATGGGGAAATTCACCTCTATGTTGATTTCAGAAATCTAAGTCAATCATCTCTAAAGGATAACTATCCCCTGCCCATCATGGATCAGGTCTTGTAGACAGTGACTGGTTTAGAGATGTTATCAATGTTAGATGATTTCTTAGGGTATAATCAGGTGGAAGTCAGTGAAGTAGACCAACATAAAACCACTTTCACTACACCTTGGGGTACCTTTGCATATCATAGAATGCCTTTTGGTTTGATCAATGATGGTGCCACCTTCTAGAGAACAATGGATCTTGCCTTTGGAAATGAAATGGGGAAGTTTATTGTGGTATATCTTGATGACTTGACCATATTTTCCAAACATCATCCTGATCATGTGCATTATTTTCAACAAGTGATAGAATGATGTCGATAGAATGGCATTTATCTAAATATTAAGAAGTCAATTTTTGGGGTTACAGAAGGGAAACTTCTCAGTCACACTGTATCTTGAGAAGGCATAAATATTAACTCAAAAAGATTCAAATCCATCCAAGAGCTTACTCTACCTACTAGTAAGACTACAGTTCACTCTTTCTTCAAAAAGGTGAATTTTCTACAAATGTTTATTCTTGAGTTTGTAGAGAAGACTCACCACATTGTTGACATGATGAAGGGAAAAAATAATTTTCACTGGAATGAAGAAGGCAAGTCAGAATTTTAAGATATCAAGAGATCTATCACCCATACCCTGGTCTTGGTTTTCCCAGATTACACCAAATACTTCATAATGTATAGCTATGCTTCTGAACACACACTTTCAGCCATTTTGGTTCAGCAAAACAAAGAAGGTGTGGAATCTCTTATATCATTCATGAGTTTTCCTCTCAAACCTCATGAACTAAAATACTCAAACATGGAGAAGCATGCTTATGTAGTGGTCAAGGTGGTAAAACACTTCCATTTTTACATCTTGAACTCACACACTGTTGCTCTAGTGCTTGATACAATGGTAAAGTCCATTTTAACTCAACAGGAGTTTGGTACCAGAAGGGGCAATTAGATTGCCAAAATTTAGGAGTTTGATCTTGTTATCAAATCTATAAATCTTGTGCAGAGAAGATGCCTCTGCCAATTAATTGCTAATAACATACCAGAGGGAATAGGACATGAACAAACATAAATTGAAGATATGCCTATAGTCCTCTTTGTCGCTACTACGGATGAGTGGTATTCCAATATCACTCATTTCCTTACCTATGGTGAGTGTTCTACCCACCTATCTCATAGAGAAAAGAGAACTATCAAATTGAAGGCTACTAACTATGTCTTGTGGGAAAATAGTTTGTACAAGAGGAGCCTTGATGGGGTATTCCTTTGTTGCATAGACAAAGTGTAGTAGTTTAAACTTTTAGAGTCTTTCCACAATCTAGCTTGTGATGGACATTTTTTTGCACCTGTGACTGCTCATAAGATTCTATGAGCCTAGTATTATTGGTGTACTCTATTTCAAGATGCATACAAATGGGTACGTAGATGTGAACTATGTTTACAATTTGTTGGGAGACCTAAATTGGCTGCATTACCTCTAAAGCTAATGGTAATTGAAGAGCCTTTTCAATAATGGGGTATTGATTTCATTGGCACTATAAACATGTCTTCAATTGCTAGACATGATTTTGTTCTCATAGCCATAGACTACTTTACCAAGTGGGTAGAAGCCATCCCAACTAAGCATGCTACTTCAGAAATGGTATATAATTTTCTCAAAGAAAATATCATCTCCTACTTTGGAGTGCCAACTAAGATTGTAATAGATAATGCTACTTATTTTACTTCTCAAGAGGTTACTAAGTTTTGATACAATTATGGGATTATCCTCTCCCACTCCTCTGACTATTATCTGCAAGGAAATGGTCAAGCAGAATCAAGCAACAAGAACCTAGTGACCATTATCAGGAAGCTGGTAGATGAAAATCAAAGAACTTCGCATAAAGCATTATTTGATGCTTTATGGGTAGACAAGATTACACCCAAGAGGGAAATATGTATGTCACCATTTCAAATCCTATATGGTTTAAATGCAGAGATACCAATCACCCTAGAATTACTAGCACTGAGGTTGGCAAAGGCAGTCAAAGATCAAACCTTTGAAGATTCCATTGACAAGAGGATCATGTGCTTGACTAAACTAGAAGAGCAGTGAGCTATGGTAGTGGATCGTATCACTACGTAGCAAAGTCTAGTAAAGAGGCTCTTCAATCAGAAGGCAAGGATTTATGATTTCTAAATTAGAGATCAAGTCTTGTTGTGGGACAAGAGGAGAGAACTAAAAGGAATGCATGGGAAATTGGATTCCTTGTAGAGAGGTCCATTTGCCATTCATTAACTCAATGGATAAAATAGTTTCTTGCTAAAATATCAGGATGGCATGCCTTTTTCACTGCATCACAGTGGATAGTATCTGAAGCACTCCAATCCTTGAAGTATCAGATAAGATCAGTTGTACATATGTATAGTCTTTAGTTTATTTTGTGTTGTTTATTTCATTTTTGGCACCTTTTTATTTTTGGGTGGCATGACTCCATAGCCCAATGGCATACATGAAGGCACTGAAGAGTCTAGATTATACTCCCTTTGATTGTTTTTACAATCGATGGAAGTTCTCCAACTGGAGCTAGCTATTGTTCCCAAAATCTATCACTTGTTTTTGGGGACAACACGTCAACTATTTTGGTCCTGTAGGCCAAAATTATCTCTTCCTTTTTAAAAAAATGTTCTGAGAATCCAATTTCTTCAATTATTCAAGCATTTTTAGCTAAGGAACTCACAAGTTTAATAGATGGCCTTTCACAAAGAAAGGTTCATAACACTTAGGTGTTTTCAAAAAGTTACAAGGTTATTTCAACACTGAGGTTCAATCAAAAGATTCATCGACAGGCTTCAAATAATTGGAATGAATCATTGAACCATTAAACTTTAAAGTGGTTCAAAGGTTCAAAATAAGTTCAACTACTTCAAAGAGTTCAATGGGTTTGAAGATTTCAACAAGTTCAATGAGTTCAAAGCTCAAAGTTTGAGTGAAAGGTTCAATGGTTCAAAATAATATGGAACAAATCACTGAACTAATGAACCAATGAACTTTGAACCATTAAACTGTGAAAGGCTCAAAGTGGTTCAAAGGTTCAAAGTGGTTCAAAGTTTCAACTAATTGTAAAGGCTTTGAAGAGTTTAAAAGGTTCAAAAGGAAGATTCCAGAATATGTTTGAGCAGAAGATTCTAGAAGAATATTCCAAGTGAATGGTTCAAAGGATTGGTTCAACAATACATTAAACTCATAAAAAAGACTAAGTGAACATGGCCCTTTGCAAGAAAGCTTGAACCGATGACCATTGAACCACTTTGAACCATTGAACCATTGAACCGATGCACTGTGAAAAGTTCAAAGGTTTAAGGTTCAAAGTAGTTCAAGTGACCAGTGACAAGTGACATCCCTGTAGACATCAAATTTAGGGTAATAAAATATCCATTGATTTTCAAATATGGCACAGACCCTGAGAACAATATTTGTGAACAACCAAAGAATGAGCTAAAAGAGCTGAAGGAGCTAGCAGAAAGTGAGAAGATAGCTTGAGAGCTTAAATCACCAGAAAGAGACAAAATGTAACAAGGAAAGAGGGAAAGTTACAAAAAATCTAGAAATATCTATAGGAGAGTTATTCTAGTAGCTGGAGCAGTCCACCATGTGGACATCAGAGAGTGTAAACATTCAATGGCATGGCCTATTTTTATTCATTGAGTAAAGGTGAAGTGGACAACTGTGTAAGTATCATAAAGAGGACTAGGCAGCACATACTTTAGAGGAGACATTTGATATAATTAGAATGCCAAATTCTAGGTTGGTAAACTACTCCAACATGACCCCTTCACAGAATTTCCCCTATCCTATGAATTGAATGCAACATGAGCCATTTTGTGAAACAAAGTGCCAAGTCTTTCTTTGAGCACTATATATTGTAATCTCTCATTTGGTAGAAGGGATATCTCTCTGTTATTATAAGTGAAACTCCACCCAAATTGGAAGGCATTCCTGAGACTTTGAGCTTAGACTGTTAATACTATTTTATCAATTGAATGAGAAAGCAAGTAACCTTTTAGACTTTGTGTTGAAATAACTTGTGTTATCTAGGGAATTATTCTTATGTTTATTTTCTAAGTATAGTCTTGTCCATTTATTCAAATAAGCAGAACTAGTGGAAATAATCTAGAAGGTGTCCTAGAATCGACTGTGGGAGACTTTGTACTGCCATCATTATCTTCAGACTATTTTAAATGTTTTAGTTTAAAGGATATTGGTGAGATTTTGAGCTCCCATTACCCTTCATAATCTTTCACTTTGTTGTAGTTGAGGTGGAATCTTTGTGCTACACTTCATTCTACTGTGTTACTGTGCCCTGATCAGTGAGAGAAGTAACAAAAGATTATGCTTTCATGGGTTTTTTGTGGTTACAATTATTACCCAGGAAGTCTTCCTCTAGTTTTCTAAACATCATTTCTAAAAGAAGAGAAATGCCTTCAGTAATTACCCAAGATTTATCCTTGTCCTTGTGAACATCATCTCTAAAAAAAGAGAGATAGATGGTGTTGTCCCACCCCTGAGTGTATTTTTAGCTTATATTAGTTATAGTAGTTTACAGGGAACCTCCACTGCCTTATAGGGAACCTCCCTTTGATGAAAGGAGAGATTTATCTTATTTTATTGTGGTAAACCTGCACATTTTGCCACATAAATATCCTTATGCTGAGGTTGATATACCTATTTTTTTGTTAGTTAGTTGGTGACAAAAATTCACCCAATAGGTTTGACAGTTTGGAGGTCTTAAAGGGATAACAACTCCAATGTTGGGGTCATAACCTAATTGGTGGTTGAGTTTCCCATATTATTGGGGAGTGAGGAGGGCATCTAGGGTGAGGAGACAATATTATCCAAGGGTAAGGCATTAGAATCTAGACTCCAAGGGATCATTAGAAGGTGTTTGGTCCAAAGGAATAGATACACTAGTAGATGCTTCTATAGGAGGGGAAGTAATGGCTTCAGCTTCCATGGGTGAGGGTTTTTGTGGTGCTTTGGATGGAGGTAAGAGAACATCATTAGGTATATTGCATGCTATAAAAGGGCTAGTTTTAGATTGTATCATAACCACATGAGCTTCTTATTCAAACTTGACATAATGATGAAGGGTAGAAGGTACATAAGCCATGGCATATATCCAAGGTCTTCCTAGTAAAACATTGTACTAGAATTCACCTTTGACCACACATAAAATTTTGGGGAGCATGTGAGGTCCTAGATGAATGTGAAGAACAATGGTTCTCAAGGTAGTGGTCATAGTGTTATTAAAGTATCTAAGGATGGTAGAAGTTATGGACATGACATTGTCTGATATCTTGATTTGGTCTTAGGCATGAGAAGAGATGATGTTGACACTAACTTTACCATTTATCATAACTAGTTTGATGTAGTTTTGGTTGGTATGGTTAGTAATAAAGAGATGGGGATATAGCTCTTTAGGGTGGATGGAAGGTATCTCTGAGTCCTTGAAGGTAACAAGGGTTAAGAGATAGAGGCTGCCCATAAAGGTCTCTATTGGTTAGGAGTCTCCTAGTTTGACCTCAATGGCCTGCATAGCCTCTATCATGGCCTAATGATGGTGAGGTGAGGTAGAAATGAGCTCATAGAGGCTCATCTTAGCTAAATTTTGGTGAATTTGCTTAAGAATGACCCTCTTGATGGATTCATAAGGAATACTCTTAGAGGTGCCTAAGATGGTTACTTTGGGTAGAGCTAAAGATGTAGAGGGTTGGATCAAGTTTGGTTAAGGATGAGTAGGTGGGTATGTCCATGGAATAAACACCTTAGATTTCCATTTATCCCTTTGTTGTGATCATGTGACCATGTTGATGGTATGGATATAGGTGAATAATGTGATATGAGGTTAGGTAGGTTACCCATCACTCTAAGGTGAGGGTAAAGGATCCCATACACATTAGCAAATGGCTATCAGGTGCTTTGGTATGGAGGTCAAAGAAAGCTCTTCTAGTAAGAGATCATCCTCATCATAGAGCTGATGGATAATGGCTTGGAGAGATTTGTAGTTCTCTGTGTCATGCTCAGGTGTCTTGTGATAGAAATAGAATTGATGGTCATTATACCAAGTTGGTTTTGAACCAAGAGGATTGAAGGGTCTAATAGGAGGTAAGGTGAGTTATGAAGATTGTAAAAACCTTTGAAAAATTTCTAAATAAGATTCAATGAGAGGTGGGAAAGGTCTAGGGGTTGTCATTTTGGTTGGTAAGTGAGGTTTCTAAGAGAAAGCTTGGGTGAGGTGATGTTTCTAGGTAATGGTTTTAGTTTGGGCATGTTAGTGGTTGGAGGGTTCGAGGTTGATATTTTGTCTATCAATAGTTCATGAAAGACCAATATGTCAAAAAATAATTGGGTTGGTGTAACTAGTAGCTATGGATGACATATGTTAAAATAAATTTACTTTTTGGGTAAATTTTATGGATGAGGACCCAAGATAAAGGGTAAGGCAAATTAATGAAAGACCCTAGGCATGTGGTTATTCAATGATTTTACCCTTTTGGTTGGTTCAAGTTAAGGTTTGGGTGGAGGTTTAGATGGGGTCAACTCCAATTTAAGAGATGGGTGGACCAAACTCTATATGGGGAAGGTACCAAGGTTTTTAATAGGTTTATTTGGTGGTTTTCTTGTTTTATGTATGATTACTTTGGTTGGTGGGGAACATGAGGGGTTGATATAAGTTTTGATTACTTTTAGAGGTGGTGGAAAGATGATAGATTGGTTGGTTAAAGGTGTGGTAAAAGGTTTGGGTTTGTTGACGTAAGGGAGGCCTAAATATTTCCAAAAAGTGGCTTGATCCATATCTAGTTTTAGGAAAAATTCCAATTTTTGCACTAATGTGGAAAAAGGTTTGTGTACTAGTTTCACTTCATGGGTAGTGGATGCAAGAGATAGAATTGTAGGTTGGGGAGGCTAGTTGGTAGGTTGGTTGATTTCCTAAGGTGAGGGAAGAAAGGTTGAGATAAATATCTCATCCATGGGAGGCATTAGTAGAAATGCTTCTCCCTTAGGAATAATATACATAGGAGTAGTGTTTTGTTAGGTAGTTGGTGGGGGTAGCAAATCAAGAACATTTATTTATCCAGATGTGCCTATTGGGGTAGAATTTGATGATTCCAAAGCTTCTACGAGTGTGGTTAGGGAAAAAGGAACCTCCTTGAGTTAGATCTCTTAAGGAGGGGAAGATGACCCTTCTAACTTTGTAAGTGAGGTGGGGGAAGAGTGGGTAGATTAGATGGTTGGGTCCTCATGTGTAGGTGTATCATGAACCATGTTGACCATGTGGGAATAATGAGAGCATTCAACCTTTGTGTCTTCATTTTTGATAGGGGCATGGTTGGGAAAGGTATTTTTGAAGATGTCTAAAGCTTGATTTTGAGGTGAATTGGGGTTGTCCAAAATGAGTTCCCCCTTATTAATGAGGGATTGAATGATGCCATTGAGGGTGTTACACCTACTATCCTTATGTCTAATTACACGATGGAAATCACAAAGGTTATTATCATTATACTAGCTTGGTATGGGATGAGAAGAGTCAAATTGCTATGGAGGTTTGATAGGGGGAAGTTGTATGAGGTTAGATTTTAATAGCTTCTCTAAGATTGAGGCATAAGATTCCCCAAGTGGAGTAAACTACTTCAGGTTGGTTTGGGTTGAGTTATGCATATTTTGGTTAGGAGCATTAGGTTAATTCTATTGATTAATATTAAGTGGAGTATTTTTAAGGATGACTACATTTACATTTCCCTTGCCCTTGGTTCTGGTTTTAGCTTGGTTGCCTAGTTAGAGGAAGAATACTCATTGGTTTTGAAGGTAGAGTTCTTATTTCATAACTTTAATTTACCCTCATCTATAGCCCTAGTCTCTAACTTTCATGCCATAGTGAAAGATTCATCAAACATTTTGAAGCTTTGGACATGTAGTGTGGAAGAAATGTGCTTGGCACAAGCGCATGCATTTTTTTGATCAATTCAAGATGAGGTAAAGAGAATGATAATTGTTCGATCAAACTTCTCTAATGAGCCACAAAATCAACTATAGACTCATCCTTAAATTGTGAATGGAGTAAAGGCCAGTGATAGAGACTTTCTTGGATATGTTTATTAAGAAGTGATCCAAGAAGGTCTGAATCAATTATTTAAGGGAAAAGATGGAATGTTTGGTAATTTCATTATACCATTCCAGTGCCAAGATAGAAAGAGGCATAGGAAATATGTGATAGAATAGGGCATCATCATAGATAATCATGTAAAAAGAATGCCTAAATGTTGCTAGGGGCCTTCCTTACTATTAAACTTGGTAAATTTTGGAAGCTCCCACTAAGTTGGATAAATTTTGATGGTAACTAAAGGGTGAATGGGCTCATTACAAATTTGGTCATAAGATAAAATGTTATGGGCTGCTGAAAGGGATGACTCAAGAGTTGTCATCTTGTCCATGATTATTTCTATAAAGTCTATTTAAGGTCATGTACTTGAGGGGTTATAAGGCATATATTATGGTTGGGGAATATATTGATAATTGATAGGAGGTTGGGAAATGGGCCCATACTGATAAGAGGTTAAGGGGGGTTAGGTAGATGATATATACAAATAGGTAGCTATTATAGGTTGGGTAATAAGTATATAACCTTATAGGTTAGGGGTATAATCAAGATTAGATGATACAATAAATTATTAGGATGCTAAGGTAGGTTGAGCTATGTTTGAATTGGTAATTTTAGGGGTGGTAGTGACCTTTGCACTAATGGGTAGTGAGGTAGAAGGGATAGGTACCCTTAAGCTTGGTAAAGAGATATTAACTGATGGGCTAGGTTTGACAAAGGGGAGGTTAGAGATGCTACTGGTGGGTACCCCAGCTATACGTGGGACATGATGGGTTAATAGTTAGTTTGTCCCCAAGGTAGAGGAGTCATTAGGGGTGGAAGGTGTAAGGGTAACAGTTGGCTAGATAGGTTGGTTCTCAACCATAGCATCAAAGGGGTTAGTAGATGAAGATGTTTGGGTGGTCAAAGGTTGGGTGGTGACTGTGAAAACAAGTATATCATCCATAAGGTGGGATGGCATGCCATAAGGAGGATCTTAAGGTGAGGTTGAAACTAGGATATGGTGAGAAGAGGTGTTAATATAGTGCTAAAGGGACACTGGATTGTTGTCTAAAAAGGTGGTAAAATCCATGTCTCCTTGGGGAAATACCCAAGTGAAAGTTAGTATTCCCAATGGATGAGATGCATCTTATACTTCAAAGATGTACTCCATGGATGAGGAGATAGAGGAGATTGATTTAAGTGATGGGTTTCATTCTGCTAGGTCTCTTTGTTGCTGATGAGTGAGAACCATACAAGGAAGGGGAGAGAAAATAAGAACTATCTCACCACTCAAACAAGAAGAAGACAAGAAAATGATCAAAGAATAAGATACACACTATGAAGTACATAAAGCCTACAGGTTATTTTTAATCTCAATTTTGGTTTATGCCTTAGTTTATGATAATGTGTGATAAAAGTTGGCTTGTAGATCAGGTACTAGATAAGCAATCTATGGATAGTTTTGGGTTAGTTTTGGTGCTTAAAATATCCTATATTGAATTGTGTACATGACTTGGTGCTTGGGACTTGCTCCCCTCACTTCATGATCCTAAAGCTAAGCTAGGTTACTTAGCCAATATATACCATTTATGTAGTGCTTATACTCAGCCAAATAACTAAGTGGGTCTTCCTCTTGGTGATGAAATCCAAGTAAGATTGTTAGATAGGGTAAGGTGATCCACCAAGTGATGAAATTATTAGGAGGCCTTGTCTCAGGTGAGTTATGATGTTTGATTGATTATGTGGTTTGGCTGTGTAACATAAGTGTGCTACGATTAATCGTGATGTTGTTAATTAAGCTAAGTGAGCTAGAAGGAGTAGGCAATCAATAGATGTAGTAAGTTTTAGACCCAAATGAAATTTTGATTTCAATTATGAGCATAGACAGAGAAAGAAGCATACAAATGCAAATAAAAAGAAAACCCAAGTATATACGAGGGTCTCACCGGGAGTGCCATAATGTTTCACTCAAATTTTACTATTATTTAGAAGAAGGTAGTAAAATTATAAATACAGGTTGTGGTAGAAATACTTGATAAAAATGCATTCATTGAATCAAAATATTGTGAAAATCTCATCTTTGGCTTAGGAGGATGACTTGCATATAAGAAATCACTAAAACAAATTTGTTGGTTAGATAAGTAGCTAGATGAATTGCCCAGTGATAGTTATATGCTATAAGTGAAAGGTTCTTTGGGGTTGTCAATCCACCATTTTAAAACAATTAAGTTGATAAAATAAAAAGAAAGTGCTTGCATCAATAAACAAATGGTATTGAAATTGATAACAAGAATTTCTTGATAAAGATATATGCTAGAATGATCAAATTAGTGATAAACTAATTAGTTCTAGTGATAATGGGTCAAGGTATGGCTCAAAAAGTTTGAAAGGGGTTTGTGAATAATGAGAAACTCAAAAAAGTAGATTTGGGTAAGTGTTAGTGGGTCAAGGTAGCATTCTAATTTTTCTACCATAGGCGACCATCGATGGTTGGGTTGATCATCGACAGTTATGCCTAACCGTCGGTAGTTATACTGATCATCGATGGTTGACTATGCCAAAAATAGGTTTGATCAATACCAAATTGATGGGATTCACAAAAAACTTTTGGGGGTTGGGAAAGGGATAAATTAATTATGAAATGGAAATAAAGCACATGAATAGTAAAAAACAAGGGCTTGTCTTACTAGAAGTGGGTTGTTGGATGAGTAGTTAGAATAGTTGGCCTATAGGCAAGATCTGGCTTGATTTTGGCAAAGTAATAGTACCTAGAATCTTGGTTGAGAGGTGATGACAAGTTATCTCTTAATGGAATGGCTTGATGATTTGGATGATACTGCTATGATGGCTAGATTGTTGAAGCACTTGATTGACCTGCAAAAGAGAACTTTGAGTTCCTGAGCTTTTAATAATAATTGTAGATGGATTGGACCTCCTAGGCCTCTCTTTCTTATAGGCACAAGTAAGAGGTGGAAGTGAAGGTGTAACTGGGGCTTATAAATATAATTCATGAATGCAAAGGCTCACAATGTGAATTAGAGAAATTTATATTTAGAAAAGCTAAGGCAGTAGTTTGCATGCTTAGTTGAGATGGAGGATCCTAACCATTTATGATTAGGGTGACCATCAATGGTTAGGGTCTAGAGGGAAAGGGGACCTGATTATCAAGTTTACCCTATTTGGTGACATAGGGTTCATGTAGGTGGGTTAGGCTTGAGAGGTGTTAGATGGTCCAAAAAGGGGCCACAGTCTAGGGGTAACTTTGACTTTCAAATCGTAAGTATACAGATTTTCAGTGTCTACAACACAATTAAACTATTTCTTTTCCCATCTCTAGAATTTCAAATCCTAATTATATGTGGGGGTATAATCAATTGTTCCAAAAAATTCCATAGTATAAAGCTATGGGAGACTACCTATTATATTATCTTATGTTTTCTATTATCATGGATGGGACTAGTACTTTTTTTGTATTGTAATGGCTCACCACTTTATGCATAATTACAATGAATTTTGAGTAACTATTCATGCTAATCCATTTAGAAGGAAGAACATTTGAATTGCATGGTTTATTGACTAAATTTATGCAATTGGTTAGTTTTCACCAGATGATGAAGACGATAAAAAAGGTGAAAAGTAATAATTGTGTGACTATTTTCCATAGAATTTAAACCAAACAAGGAGTCTACCCATATTGAATTAAAATTGGTGGAGTCTACCCATTTTTGTCTTATACACCCACTTGACTCCTTTGACCTCTTTTCCTTTTAAAACAGGGTTTACAATAGGGCTCACTGCTACTTAGGCCAACCCAAGGCCTCCTTGAGCTTAACACACATTCTTAAAAATTGTACTATTTTTTATTAAAAATTGATTGAAGTATATACAAGAACATTTAGAATAACATTTATTGTATTGTTTTATAAAATTTTAGTGTTATAATTTGAAAACCTTGTTTGCCCAAACAATAAACATGTGCATGCTCCTTCAGTAGAAGGCTCACTGACATCACAGTTGGGCATGTTCTAACAGGGCAAAAAATAATATAATAATCCAAGTAGACTATATAAATCTTAGTGATTTCATAAAATATAAAGGTACTAAACAATGAATAAAAGGGCCAAGTAAACACAAATAAATCACACATTTTAGATAGAGTAAAAACAATATTGAAAACTATTAAGATTAAATACCTAAAAATAGGAATTTATAAACATTTTAAAAAGTAAAAAAATATATTGAACACTATTAAGACTAAATACCTAAAAATAAGGATCTACAAAAATGACAGTAACAAATGTGGTCAATGCTTTAAACACTCTACAACCTACTCTATTATGACCTGTCAGAGCTCTACAATGTATGTTCAGAAAAAACTAAGAATATGTAGGAATAGAAATATATCTAGTCAGACATGTTCGGTGGTTTTTGTTCCTCTTAAAAATTTGTGAAAATTATACGAACCCTATTTTTCAAAATAAATTTGAATTTCAAATTCATTGCGGACTCCCACCTATTTTTGAATGCAAATACACCTCGAGTAGTAAAGTTGAATTGAAGTCAAGTGATATATTTAATATATTAAAATGATATTTGTATATATTATATTAAAATATATAATAAAAATATATATTATATAATGTATATGTTAATATAGTATACAAATCACATTTTAATTATATATTATATATTTCAGTATAGAAGAAAGGTCCTAGTAGCCGTGCACCCTAACTTTGGACATCAAATTAAGGTGTCATAACATCACATTATATTTTGAAAAAATTTCTTGTTTTAATATGTCATATTAAATACTTATCACTAAGGTTTCAAGGTATAACACACTATACATTTTATGATATAATTGATTTTATCATGAGAGGTCATAAAATGCATTTTTTAAACCTATGATGAAAACTTAACCTTTGGATTACCAATACTTGTGCATAAGAGTGTCAATATTTGAGTCTTACTTGTCAAGATGTGATTGGTTACTTTTAATTTTATAAAGTTAATGTTGAACAAGTAATAAATACTACATGTTTAACTTGTACTACACTTTAATATTTATACACGCCAATATGATCCATTGATGGATCACATGTTAATAAAAGCCCTATTCAGTAATGGAAACATGCACAACTATTGGGACCTTTCCTCTAATACATTTAAAATAAAATATATAATTTATATATAATTTTCCATTCCAAATAACACATAACATCACATCCTCATAAATGGAGAACAAAATATAGAAGGCCATAAAGGCATATACAAAGCATCCAATCACATCCATGAGGTGCACCTGCTAAGGTTGTAAAATGAAAAATGCTTACTATCAATACTCATAGTCTATTAATATGGCCGATTATCATTTGTTTGCATTCTTAATTTTGTAAATAGGTACATTTAATACATGAATCTTAGTAACTATGCATTACAAAAAAATTGTGAATAAGGCCACGGTATACACGAGTCAAAAATACCATATAGTATTGTCTACAGAAACTGATGAACACATCTCTAGCTCACTTTGCAACACCTAAAGTCAGAAACACCAAGAAACCCATCTCATAGTCAAACTTTAAAATTGAAGTTAGTGAGTAAATTATCATTCTGGTCTTATAAACTAGAGAAATAAACCAAAGGATTTGAGTGGAGAAATAAACTCACTAAAATAGATATCCATTTGTGCTTTATCCTAATTTGAATCTATTAAATGGAAGAATTGCATATCACTAATTTAAATTATAGATTAAAATACCTAATGATTAACTAAAATTTGATGGTCATTTTGTAAAGTAGAACAGGCTCGACTCCTTTGTATAATTTGTATGTAATCTAATAGTTTGCAAACTTTTTATAACCAAGTTCGAAGGGCTACTAAAAATTAATAATTCACATGCTTTATTGCTAACTGTCATATGCCAAGTGTCATCTACAACATCAAATATAATGCTTGTGACAACTTGGTGATATGTGATTTCAACTTTTAATTTAATTCCTCCCAAACATAATAATGTTTGATATATTTACTCTTTGAAGTAATCTACCTCATATGCTACACACATGGAAAAGCATCATAGAGTTTTAAATCCATACCTATGATCACATTTACTATTGTGGTGTGGAGCTAAAAGCTTCAACTATTTGCAGACACTAGAAGGAAGGATGCTGAAGAACCAGAGCCACCAGCGTCGGCAGTATGACCGACATCGGTCAAGTGCACTGGAGAAGGAGACTGGCGATGGCAGGGAGTCGGTCGACGTCGACAGCACCAGACTAGCAGGGACCGGCATCGGTCACCTGTGTATCTTCGGAACTACTGTTGACGAATAGTCAATTAGTTGAACCGAGTGTTTGCATGCTAAGGGGCTAATTTAAGTCGCGGGCTGTGTGTCTAATTTTAGTAGTTAGAGTTCTATTTTTTTAAGCATGGGATCTTATTTATAGACCTATAAGGCATGTATTGTAATTATTCTAAGGCAAGTAAAAGCATTGAAGCTAGCAAGGTCAAGGAGATCAACTGAAGCATTCAAGGAGGGATAGCAACTCAGGCTTTAGAGTTGTTGTGTTGAGCAAGAGAAAGAGGGAAGAAGGTCT
This sequence comes from Torreya grandis, assembly GCA_037957365.1. Taxonomy (NCBI): domain Eukaryota; kingdom Viridiplantae; phylum Streptophyta; class Pinopsida; order Cupressales; family Taxaceae; genus Torreya; species Torreya grandis. The sequence goes on from JARHVA010001506.1 coordinate 2,116,137, forward strand.
TGAGGTGTGGCAAGCCTTTGAGGTGGAGGAAGAAGTGGCATCTTCCTTATTGTATTTTTTTCTAGTAGTATTTAATATAAGAGTGTGTATTGTCTCTCAAATTCTTTGTTGTCTCAAGTTTCTAGCTACTTTATCATTCTGGTATAATTCCGTGTTTAATTGCTTATAAGATAGTAATCAATTGTGCTCTAATTGGTAGAGCTACAGATCCCCTGACAAGTGGTATCAGAACTACGATTTGTAGGAAGCAAGGTATTGTTTTTTGATTGCAGGGCATTCACAGGGTTTTCTGATTGAGTGGGAGTTCAGCAATGGCAGAAGAAAGTAGGCTACGAATGGAGAAGTTTAATGGCAAGAATTATCAACACTAGAGGATGCAGATTGAGGACTATCTGTATCAGAAGGATCTGTACTTACCATTGGGTGGGGTTGCATGCAAGCCCACAGATATGAAGGATGAAGAATGGAATATTCTTGATCAGAAGGCTCTAGGTTCCATAAGGTTGAGCCTTTCATCGTCTGTGATTTTCAGCTTATCACAGTGCAAGACAACGGAAGAGTTGATAAAGTCCTTGGCAAATTTATATGAAAAGCCCTCGGCTTCTAATAAGGTATATCTTATGAAGCAGCTATTTACTTTGCAAATGGAAGAAGGTGGATCGGTACATACTCATCTCAGTGATTTCCATGGTTTGGTAAACTAATTAGCTTCAGTTAATATTATTTTTGATGATGAGGTAAAGGCTCTCCTGATTTTATGTTCTTTGCCTGAAAGTTGGGACGGTATGGTTATGGTAGTAAGTAATTCTGCATCTGCTTCTAAAATCTTAAAAGTTGATGATGTTGTGAGTGTGATCTTGAATGAAGAAATATGCAGGAGAAGCACAGGTGAATCATCAGGGAATGCTCTAAGTGCAGAAAGCAGGGAAAGGCAAAGGGAGAAGGTTGAGCAAGGGAAATCAAGGTCGGGAAGGAGATCTGAGTCCAAAGGTATTACCTACTGGTTTTATGGAAAGAAAGGACATACAAAGGAGTGTTGGTTGAGAGATAAAGAGAATCAACATGCAGGTATGGAAGAAGCAAAGGATGCAAATATTGTGATGCAGGATGCTCTCATACTTTCTTCAGATAGTCAGGTAGGATCATGGATTTTAGATTCTGGTTCATTTTTTCATGCATCCCCAAACAGAGATTTGTTCTATGAGTATGAACAGGGAGACTTTGGAGTTCTTTATTTAGGGGATGGTACGCCTTCTCAGATAGTTGGCAAAGGGAAAGTGCAGCTGAGATTGTAGATTGACAACACGTGGGTGTTGAAAGAGGTCATGCATGTTTCGATTCTGAAGCAGAGTCTGATTTCTTTAGGAAGGTTGGGAGATGAGGGATGCACAATAACCCTCACAACAGATTCTTGGAAGGTTACCAAGGGAGCACTTGTTCTAGCAAGAGGTAAGAAAGTAGATACTCTTTATCTATCTACTTGTATTACTGATTCCACTTTTGGTGTAGATTCGAAGATGTGGCCTAATAGGCTTGGTCACAAGAACAGGAAGGGAATGGAAGTTCTTGCTTCAAAAGGTATGCATTTAAATTTGGAAAGTATAAATATAGTTCATTGCAAAAAGAGGAAATTTGATGCTTTTGACAGGAACAAAGAAGCCTTGGTGTTTTTGGAGGAGATGAATGATAGAGATCAGTCACAGGGGCTGAATAAGTCTGAGCAGGGTAGCATGGACAGAGGTTTGATCCAAGAAGAGCTCGCAGATGAAAATTTCATCACTTACAGGAACACACAGACATCGATGTTGGTAGCTTAGCACCGACGTCAGTCATCCAGATACCGACATCGGTCATGTGTAGACCAGCAGGGTCGGTAGGTCAGATAGGAGAAGTCTGACGTCGGTCATAAGGACTGACATTAGCAAGAGGGACACCGGCATCAGCCAAGGAAATGACGACGGTAGTCAGGATCAGTGTAGGGAACCGACATCGGTCAGAAGTAGACTGGGAGATGGCCTAGATCGGTCACTAGAACGGATGTTGGGTGAATTAATAAGTCTCAAACACCCATGTGGAGGTCAGGAAAGGTATGTGAACCTCATATTCATTGTTCACCTTCTTTATATTGTTTACTGATAGTCACAAACTAGGAAGGTGGAAGAAGCAATGCAGGTAGAATCCAGAAATAGTGGGAGCTTGGCATGGATGAGGAGTGTGAGTCCTTAGAGAACCAAACAGGTATTTGTTGGTAGTGTTGTCAGCTAGAAGAAAGCACTGGATAGAGGGATGGATTCTTGTTTTAGAGAAGAGAGTGGATGGATACATGAGACAGAAGGCTATGGTATATGGTCTTGATTATGCTGCAGAACAATGGAGGTTTGACCATTGTATTTTATCTTTACCAGGTTGGATAATATTAGCTACATTATCCTGTTACTGTATTATGTTACTTATTGCAGGGTTTCATATACAGGGAGTTTTCTGAGCTAAGGGTAGAGTTGGTTCAGAAGTATGTCATGGAGAATTTGGGAGCAGCAAAATTCTTGTGGCATAAGAGACAGGTATTGCATCACAGGTTTGCGTGGTGGTTGGTCTTCAAGAGTGATGTTGAAGAGGGATATAAAGCCCAAGGAACAAAATAGATGGTGTACAGGTACAGGTACAAGTTGTAGCTATTTATCTCCAAGTGGGAGATTGTTGTGGTGTGGAGCTAAAAGCTTCAACTGTTTGCAGACACTAGAAGGAAGGATGCTGAAGAACCAGAGCCACCAGCGTCGGTAGTATGACTGACGTCGGTCAAGTGCAGTGGAGAAGGAGACCAGTGACGGCAAGGAGTCGATCAACATCGACAGCACTAGACTAGCAGGGACCAGCGTCGGTCACCTGTGTATCTTCAAAACTGTTGTTGATGAACAGTCAGTTAGTTGAACCGAGTGTTTGCATGCTAAGGGGCTAATTTAAGTCGCAGGCTGTGTGTCTAATTTTAGTAGTTAGAGTTTTATTTTTGTAAGCATGGGATCTTATTTATAGACCTATAAGGCATGTATTGTAATTATTCTAAGGCAAGTCAAAGCATTGAAGCTAGCAAGGTCAAGGAGATCTACAGGTGTAAGGTCAAGGAGATCAGCTGAAGCATTCAAGGAGGGATAGCAACTCAGGCTTTAGAGTTGTTGTGTTGAGCAAGAGAGAGAGGGAAGAAGGTCTTGAGGTGTGGCAAGCCTTTGAGGTGGAGGAAGAAGTGGCATCTTCCTTATTGTATTTTCTTCTAGTAGTATTTAATACAAGAGTGTGTATTATCTCTCAAATTCTTTGCTATCTCAAGTTTCTAGCTACTTTATCATTCTGGTATAATTCTATGTTTAATTGCTTATAAGATAGTAATCAATTGTGCTCTAATTGGTAGAGCTATAGATCCCCTGACATTTACCCATTTTATGATATTATGTGGCATAAAAATTCATTTAATTTTGTTAAAAAATTAATATTATTTCCATACCATTAATAATAATATATAGATATATTACAATTTCTATAATCTTGATAAATGAAGTTTTTGTGATTCTTGTATTGAAATATTGTTTTCAAGAGTAAAATTTTTTGGCTTACAGTTTCATGTTTAAATTTAATTTATTTTACTACACTAATGTGATTTGGCACTATAAATGATGATATTCAAATTAATTCACTACATATCCAATTGATAATGATGCATGGATCAGTTACTTCCATTAATAAAAATGCACCTTTTGTGATGGAGAAGGGATATGTGATTTAACCTTGCTGATACATGATTATTTTAATTTAATTCCTATTGCCTACCAAACATTATTAATGTTTGATAGATTTGTTCTTCAACGTAATTTGTTGTGCATATGATGAATCATTGCATAGTTTTAAATCTATACTTGTAATCGCATTTTTGACCCCATAATGTTAAATACCATTTTAATGTTACATGGAATTATACACTTTATTAAAGGTATACAAATTCATTTAATTTTATTAAAAATATAATATTATTTCTATACTATTAACAATAAATAGATGTATTGAAATATATTATACTGAAGTATATAATATATAATATTAATTTATAATCTATATTAGCATATATATTATGTTAAATAATAATATTGATTAATATTAAAATACATTTTATAGAATATATAATTTATATATAATATTAATATATAATGAATTCATTTAATATATAAAAATATTATGATATATATTATAATATGTCAATTATATTTATTTAATAACTAATATAATCTTTGTGTGTGGGGGGTAAGAGGGATTATGTGAAGTGAAAGAGTGTAAATCAACAATTAAACCTATTAGTTACTCCAAACCCATGACATTAATGTCAAATTAAGTTCATCTTAAAAAAAATTGTGGGTGCAAACTTATCAAGATCTGAATCACCATGCAATGCTTTAGTCTACGATGGTTTGAATTCTTCGTGTAAAGAGATGGACTCCTAGCATAATCACTACATCAAAATTACAACTCCCTTGATTTATATCAAGATGCATATGTATTTTCTAGATAAGGAGCATCATAGTTTTGGGTGATCATAGTTTGTCTTGGTGATGGAAATGGAGAAATTACTTTTGTTACAATGATGCTAAAAAATTTAGAAGCAACCAAGAATAATTTTGGATTTAGAACTGCGATAAAAATTGAAGTGGACATATATGTTTGAAATATACCATCCATTCCAATGAGTATGCCTACTATAATTCCACCACCACTTATTTCTCTTAATAATTAATAATGTTACATCTTCAAAAAAATATGGATGAAACTCCACTTATTATGCAATGAAGAGCCTAATAATTATTTCTAAATAATTACCATCATTTCTAAAGTTCCATGAAGATAATTTTACTTCTATTTTCATATTTAAACCTCTAAAATTTTCATTGTACTATGATCTTCTAGTGGATTATTGAACATTTTCTAATTCTGATGATCCCTTAGATGTGATCCAAAACCCATGGTAGGAGACCCATCAAGTGTAATTTGTTGTGACAAATTTGTTTCTATTTTATTGGAATGAAATTCTCTAAATTTTATAAATCTATATTTAGATACAATTTATAAATAGATTCGAAGTTTATATATATAATACTATATATAGTAAGTGTTCTAAGGTAGACTGCTTAATATGCCCTCACATAACCATATTAATTTAGATAAGCACACAAAATCCTTTCCTAAGATTTCTTTGAGTTACTAGATATGATTTTGTGTCACTTATTTTAATTACCATTATGGGGTCGAATTCATCTCCAAATATTAGTTTGTAAGTTCAAGAAAGCTTGCTCACCCTCAAAGGTATTCAAATTGGTGAATTAAATTATCTCAAAGGTATAATTCCAAAGGAGGGGCTAAAAATTAAGGAGTCAAATCCCTGTCAGACAATTTGATTATGTTGCATCTTCAAAAAATGTGGATGAAAATCCACTTATATGCAAGATCATATTATCTCTAAATCATTAGCATAATCTCTACATCAAAATTTCAACTCCTTTGGTTTCAATCAATGGGCATTTATTTGTTGGATAAGTAGCATAGTTGTGGGTGATCAGATTTTGTCTTGGTGATTACAATGGAGAAATTGATTTTGTTACAATGACATTAAAAAGATAGAAGTGACCAAGAAGAATTTTATGTTTAGAAATACAATAAAATTTTTAAGTGGACATATATGTTTGAAAGACACAATCTATTCCAATGTGTATGCCTACTATTATACCACCACCATTTGTTCCTCCTAGTAATTAATAATGTTACATCTTCAAAAAAATGTGGATGAAACTCCACTTATTATGCATTGAAGATCCTAATAATTATTTCTAAATCATTACCATTGGTTCCAAAGTTCCATGATGAAAATTTTACTTCTATTTCCATATTTGAAAGGCTATAATTTTTATTATACTATGGTCTTGTAGCAGATTATTGAATATTTTCTAATTTTGATGATCCCTTAGATGTGATCCAAAAACCATGGTAAGAGACCCATCAAGTTAGTAATTTTTTACAATTATTCTATTGCTATTTTATTAGATTGAAATAATTTCCCTAAATTATATAAATCTACATTTAGATACAATCTATAAATGGATTCAAAGTCTATATATAGAAATACTATAGATAGTAAGCATTATGAGGTAGACTATTTAATATTCCCTCACGTGACCATATTAATTTAGATAAGAACACAAAAATCCTTTCCCAAGAGGTCTTTTAGTTACTAGGTATGATTTTGTGTCACTTATTTTAACTACCATTTTGGTGTCAAATTCATCTCCAAATATTAGTTTGTTAATTCATGAAAGGTGACTCATTATCATAGGTATTTCAATTATTAAATTAAATTATCTCAAATTTATTCTATGGGGGCTAAAAATTAAGGATTCAAATCCATATTACACAATTTTTTTATGTTACATCTTTAAAAAATGTGGATGAAACTCCACTTATTATGCAAGAGCCTATTATTTATAAATCATTAGCACAATCTCTATGTTAAAATTTCAACTTCCTTGATTTTGATTAAGGGGAATCTATATTCATTGGATAAGAATCACAATTGTGGGTGATCAGGTTTTGTCTTGGTGATAGAAATAGAGAAATTGCTTTTGTTACAATGGTGCTAAAAATATTAGAATCGACCAAGAAGAATTTTAGGTTTAGAAATATGATAAAATTTTGAAGTGGACATATATGTTCAGAAGGCACTATCTATTCTAATGTGTATGCCTACTATTATACCACCACCACTTGTTCCTCCTAATAATTAATAATGTTGCATCTTGAAAAAAATGTGGATAAAACTCCACTTATTATGCATTGAAGAGCCTAATAATTATTTCTAAATCAATATCATCAATTCCAAAGTTCCATGATGATAATTTTACTTCTACATCCATATTTTAACTTCTATAATTTTTATTGTACTATGGTCTTCTAGTGGATTATTGGACATTTTCTAATTCTGATGATCCCCTAGATGTGATCCAAAACCCATGGTAGGAGACCCATCAAGTTAGTAATTTATTATGATGAGTTTGTTGCTATTTTATAAGAATTAAATTCCCTAAATTATACAAATCTACATTTAGATACGATCTATAAATGTGTTCAAAGTCTATTTCAATGTGTATGCCTACTATTATACCACCACCATTTATTTCTCCTAATAATTAATAATATTACATCTTCAAAAAATGTGGATGAAACTCCATTTATTATGTAAGAGCCTAATAATTATTTTTAAATCATTACCATCAATTCCAAAGTTCCATGACGATAATTTTAATTCTATTTCCATATTTGAAATTCTATAATTTTCATTGTACTATAGTCTTGTAGTGGATTATTGAACATTTTCTAATTCTGATGATCCCCTAAATGTGATCCAAAAACCTATGGTAGGAGACCCATCAAGTGTAATTTGCTACAATGAGTCTATTGCTATTTTATTGGAATGAAATTCCCTAAATTATACAAATCTACATTTAGATATAATCTTTAAATGGATTCAAAATGTATATATAAGTACTATATACAATAAGTGTTTTAAGGTAGATTGCTTAATATGCCCTCACATAAACATAATTTAGATAAGCACACAAAATCCTTTCCCAAGAGGTGTTTGAGTTACTAGGTATGATTTTGTGTCACTTATTTTAATTACCATTTTGGGGTGGAATTTATCTCCAAATATTAGTTTGTAAGTTCAAGAAAGGTGACTCGCCCTTAGAGGTATTTGAATTGGTGAAATTATCTCAAAGATATAATTTCTAGGGGGGATAAAAATTAAGGATTAAAATCCCTATTAGACAATTTGCTTATGTTACATCTTTAAAGAATGTGGATGAAACTCCACTTATTATGCAAGATCCTATTATTTCTAAATCATTAGCACAATCTCTATGCCAAAATTGTAACTCCCTTGGTTTCCATCAAGTGACATCTATATTCACTAGATAAGGAACATAGTTGTGGTTGATCTGGTTTTGTCTTAGTGATTACAATAGACAAATTGCTTTTGTTACAATGGTGTTAAAATTTTTATAAGTGACCAAGAAGAATTTTGGGTTTAGATATATGATAAAAATTTGAAGTGGACATATATGTTCGAAAGACACCATCTATTCCAATGTGTATGCTTACTATTATACCACCACCACCACTTGTTTCTCCTAATAATTAATAATGTTACATCTTCAAAAAATGTGGATGAAACTCTATTTATTATGCAAGAGCCTAATAATTATTTCTAAATCATTACCATTGGTTCCAAAGTTCCATGATGATAATTTTACTTCTATTTCTATATTTGAACTTATATAATTTTCATTGTACTATGGTATTGTAGTGCATTATTGAACATTTTATAATTATGATGATCCCTTGGATGTGATCCAAAAATTCATGGTAGGAGACCCATCAAATGTAATTTGTTGTGATGAGTCTGTTGTTATTTTATTAGAATGAAATTCCCTAAATTACATAAATCTACATTTAGATACAATCTATAAAAGGTTTTAAAGTCTATATATATATAAGTGCTATATATAGTAAGTGTTTTAAGGTAGACTGATTAATATGCCTTGACATAACCATAATTTAGATAAGCACACAAAATCCTTTCCCAAGAGGTCTTTGAGTTTCTAGTTATGATTTTGTGTCACTTATTTTAATTACCATTATAGGGTAGAATTCATCTCCAAATATTAGTTTTTAAGTTCAAGAAAGGCGTCTTGCCCTTTGAGTTATTTTAGTTGGTGAATTAAATTATCTCAAAGGTATAATTCCTAGGGGGGCTAAAAATTAATGAGTCAAATCCCTATTAGACAACTTGTTTATGTTACATCTTTAAAAAATGTGGATGAAACTCCACTTATTATGCAAGATCCTATTATTTCTAAATTATTAACACAATATCTATGCCAAAATTGCAACTCCATTAGTTTCGATCAAGGGGCATCTATATTCATTAGATAAGGATCATAGTTGTGGGTGATCAGGTTTTGTCTTGGTGATTGCAGTGGAGAAATTATTTTTGTTACAATGGCATTAAAAAAATTAGAAGTGACCAAGAAGAATTTTGGGTTTAGTAATATGATAAAAATTTGAAGTGGACATATATGTTTGAAAGACACCATCTATTCCAATGTGTATGCTTTTTATTATACCAACACCACTTGTTTCTTATAATAATTAATATTGTTACATCTTCAAAAAATGTGGATGAAACTCCACTTATTATTCAAGAGCCTAATAATTATTTTTAAATCATTACCATCAATTCCAAAGTTCCATGATGAAAATTTACTTCTATTTTCATATTTGAACTTCTATAATTTTAATTTTATTATGGTCTTGTAGTAGAATATTGAATATTTTCTAATTTTGATAATCCCCTAAATGTGATCCAAAATCTCATGGTAGGAGATCCATCAAGTGAAATTTATTGTGATGAGTCTGTTTCTGTTTTATTGGAATGAAATTCCTTAAATTATAAAAATATACATTTAGATACAATCTATAAAAGGATTCAAAGTCTATACATAGAAATAGTATATATAGTAAGTGCTCTGAGGTAGATTTCTTAATATGCCCTCACATAACCATAATTTAGATAAACACACAAAATTCTTTCCCAAGAGGTATTTTAGTTACTAGGTATTATTTTGTGTCACTTATTTTAATTACCATTATGGGGTTGAATTCCTCTCTAAATATCAGTTTTTAATTTTAATAAATGTGACTCACCCTCAGAGGTATTTGAATTAGTAAATTAAATTATCTCAAAGGTATAATTTTGAGGGGGGGTGAGGAATTAAGGAGTCAAATCCCTATTAGACAATGTGTTTATGTTACATCTTTAAAAAATATGGATTAAACTCCACTTATTATGCAAGAGCCTATTATTTATAAATCATTAACAAAATCTCTATGTCAAAATTATAACTCCCTTGATTTTGACCCCACTATTCGGCTTTAAAGTTGAAATACTCAATGTGTTATTGGTCAAAATGTTTAACCCTAACTTTGTATTGAGATATCACACATCTTGTTGTCATAAATGGAAATTTAATGTTTATAGATTGGTATGGTGTAAACCATTTATGCCCTCGCATAACCATAATTTAGATAACCTTACAAAATCCTTTTCCAAGTCTAGGTTTTTAGCTACTAGGTATGATTTTACGTCATTTATTTTAATTATCATTTTGGGGTCAAATTCATCTCTAGATATTAGTTTTTTAATTCAATAAAGGTGACTGATTCTTACAGGTATTTGAATTGGTAAATTAAATTATCTCAAAGGTATTCTATGGGGGCTAAAAAGTAGGGACTCAAATCCCTATTACATAATTTAATCATGTAATTTAATGAAAAAATATGAATAAAACTTTTTAATTAGAATAATTATAATAAACAATAAAAATTTGTAAATATTTTTGTATTAAAAATCTATCTGAATTATTATTTATGTTTAAATCTTTAAATATTTTTATTAAATCATGTACATAATTGTTTAAATGTTAATATGTTTAAATATATAAATATTTTTTTTAAATAATTTTTCCACACACTTTAAAATTAGGGTTAAGTTTATCTATTTCTCTTTCCATTATTTTCTCTCAATTTTTCTCTCTCCCTTTCGAAGGTCAAAAAACACTTTTATTGACTATTAGGTTAATTGTGATGCTAGTGGTGAAAGTGTTGACCCCATTTTTCATTGTCATTTTTATAGGTGTGGCGTTAGTGGTGGAAGCTTTGACCCCATTTTTCACTATCATTTTTGTAGGTGCTTATTGTTAGGTATTTAATTTATGTAATGTATTATTTTACTATATCTAAAATGTGTCATTTGTTTGGCTTGACATAAACCTTTTATTCATTATTTACAGCTTTAAGTTATGAAATCACTGAGATTCAGATGGACCTGGATTTTTGTTATGAAATGGCCAGGATAATGAAATGGTAGAGATTAGAATTTTTTAGCACTTGTATTCAATAGGGACCCAAACGGTTAATGTGAGGGAAAAATATACATTTTTTATTAACTATAAGTAAATAATGAAATGACCAAGATAATAAAATGGACTAGATAATGAAATAGAAAAGATTAAGATTGTTTAACACTTACGTGTATTCAATAAGGACCCAAATGGTGAATGTGAGGGGAAAGCCAACATTTCTTATTAACTGTAATTAATTAATGAAATGTCCAAGATAATGAAATGGTTGAGATTAAGATTATTTATGGATAACTTGTATTCAATAGGGACCCAAATGGTGAATATGAGGGGAAAGTAGACATTTTTTATTAACTATAAGTAAATAATGAAATGAGAGATAATGAAATGGCAGAGATTAGTATTTTTTTGTGCTTAATTGTATTCAATAGGGACCCAAATGGTGAATTTGAGGGGAAAGCAAACATTTTTTCATTAACTGTAAGTAAATAATGAAATGGCCAAGATAATGAAATGACAAAGATTAGGATTGTTTAGCATTTACTTGTATTCAATAGGGACCCAAATGGTGAATGTGAGGGGAAATAAATATTTTTTATTAACTATAAGCAAAGAATCATAGTAAAAAAGTGTCATGATGTGAGAGGGTTTCAATGGTTCCACCGTCTCTATCATGTCGCATCGCTCATCTATTGGCTCTGTTCAAATACTATGAATTGTTTATGTTCTAGACTGAGTTGAAAAGATTTTTTTTGGCATGTTCTAGGTTATTATTATTTGATTTGAATTTTTTCCATTTTATACTGAGTTAAAAAGTCATTTTTAGGGTGGTGAACTTTTCCCTCATGTTGTGTCATAAAATTTAATGAATGAATGACTAAATAACATCTAGCATTATTTTTTGGGGTGGCAAACTTTTCCATTGTGCATCAATATTCTTGGGTAGAAAGGTCTCATGCATCATTATATATTAAAAATTGATTATAAAATATCTGAACCTATTATATATGAGTAACTATTATTTAGGGAGAAGTTTTTGAGGGGTGAGAAGTAGTAGGGAGTTGAAGATTTGTATGGCTACTCCTTTTTTTATTGCTAGCTATCATTTTCATCCAATCAATTTTTTTTCAAAAAAAAGTTTTGTAGTAAAATGTTCCTAATTTCTCTCAGTATCATGTATTACACATAATTTTTGTAGTCTTCAAAGCACATCTAGATATCTTTAGAGCATCTGGTACAGGTCTTTCGATTGCCCTATACAGATCTTTGGAGCATTCTTAGACTTATTCAAAGCATCCTATGTATGTATTTAGAGCACACCCAAAGCATATTCAAAGCAATTCTAGAGTGTCTTTGGAGTGTCCTCTGAGAATTCAATCATCAAAGCTCACTTACTGAATCCTCAAAATTGTAGCCAAAATATTTGTAAAAATTGTATGTTGACTTCTCAAAATTACCCCTCATTGGGATGTTTTTGTACTCAAAATTACCCCATCTTTGGAATGTGTTCCTTTAATCAAAATTACCCCATCTGTGGGATGTTTTGTTGTACTCAAAACTACGCTATTTATCCAAATAAGACACAATAAAAAGGTAAAGAATCAATAATAAATTACATACAAACAATGAACAAATTACATTCATATCCTACTTAGATCAAACTTTAACTATTAAATGCAATATAATATATAACCAAATACAACACTTTAGGGATAGTTTATATAACTATGATGAACTATATGAAATTCTCATCATTTTTTCCCACACTTTACCTTTTGGAAGTCCTCTCATTAAGAAGTGGGATGACTGATCCTTAATCCAAATTTCTTGATTCAAACCTTTGAATCAAATCATAAAATTCAAAATGATGGCCCTAGTTATGATGGGCCCTTGTCAAGAATCCAATATCTATGATAATTGTATGCACCTAGGCTTCAAATTCAACTTTTACTTTAGAATTCCAAAACCACCATGGAGATAAAGGACATAGAATGATAAGAGGCCTAAAAATCATCCCAATCCAGACATATAAACCTCTTTCCTGTAGGTGTCAAGTGATTATCTGGAAAACTACTTTAGCTCTTCTTAGACTCTATTTAATATTGGTAGGGCTGAGGACTTCCCTATGCTTGAACTCAACAAGTAATGTTTCCCACCTAAAAATATTTGCATTGAAACCATTGGCATAATGGTGGTTTATAAATTTTTTAAAAGTATAAATATTAAATCTCAATAGCTCATGATACTTGTTCTTCATATGCATATAATACAATGGCTAAAAAGAAGAAATAAGTTTCTTTGCTTCTGGAAATTTTGGTCTCATGCATAAACCAGTGGTCCTTTGTAATTTCATAAATCTATTATTGGCCTATTTCCATGTCATTTGGTTCCTTAGAGTAGAGAGAAAGGCACACAATTATGTCTTTCCAACAAATAAATTTATCAAAAAACCAAATTGATATCCTAAAAATAAATTGAAAGTATAGAAATCACAAATAACATCCTAACTTTCTTCAGTGCTCTTTAGAAAAATGTCCATAAATACATGATCATCTTCAATGATATATGAAAAACCAAGGGAAATTAACTAAATTTGCCATTTATAAAATTTCTCACGTAAGAAAAGAACATAAAGTAATGAAGGTTGCCTACATGCCAATGGTTTCTTAGAAATAACACAAATGTGCTGGATAGAAGCCTATGCTTTCTAAAATTGCAATTGGGATTCTACCAATTGATTTTGAGATTCCTTCTGAAGTTTGGCATTTTTATACTTTAATTTTTGAATTTTCTTCTAGGTGATAAGCTAGGCAAAGATTATTTCATGTAATAGAATAGGGAAAGAGGGAAAATCCTGTTGGACCCTCTATCTAAACTACAATCTCTCATGTTTATCTTTACATGGCCTAAATAGAGGCTTGTAACTTAGAATTCCAAGCAATGAGCTCTATTGTTCTTTTAGTATGTTGAGAAATCGTTATATTTATATCATAAATACTTTATCTTAGATTATTAATTAGATTATGCTTATTAACATTGGAATTTTGTAAATAAGTAATCTTAGTATTCTTCATAGGAAGAGAATTCTATAAATCAGTAATCTAAGTGTCCTTGATAGAAAGATAATTATGCAAATTAATCAATTCTTGGGTTTGTGAAAATATTACATTTTGGACTATTGTCTATTCATCTTTTATTCCTTGAATAATTATTTATTGGTCACTAACTCTAGTAATATATTCTTCCAACCTTTGTTTCAAATTAGAAATCATCATGTCTTTACCTTTCAAAGTTGAACATATAACATCTAACTCTATTTGTTGCAGTATGATTATTTCCTTGTGGCATGATAAATCCATGGCATGCTACAATTATTTTTCTTCATTAATAGAATGTGGAGAATATGGATCTTCTTAAATAAAGGGTGCATTACCCTTATCATCAATAGAGGGCATATGACACTCTGCTTCTTGAGGTATAACTTTTTCTACTAGGATTTCCTCTGTAAATACAACTTCTACAGCCTACACATCTTCTTCTTCTTGTTATTTATATAATATAAATCAATGAATGTAATAGAGTTTAGTTGGAGGAGGATGAGGGATGTCTAAATAAAGTCTCATTTATCACATTTATCTTTGGCATAGTATCTTTGGAACCAATGGTGGTAGAGATGGCCATTCTGCAATTTCAACTGTGGGTTTTTCAATCTAGATTGTAGTGGATGGAGGAGAGGCAGAGCATGGTGTGTTTTTGGTAGGAACTAGAGAAAATTTTTGGAGGAAAGAGGACCAAGAATTTTCACCCCTTGGTTTATTAAGAAAATATTGGTGACAAATGAGTGTAACCAACTTATTATGGTAGGTAGACTCAGTACTTCATCTTATCTTTTGAGAAACATTAATCAAAGCATTATGAAGGAAAGAGGGAAGATTGATCTTATATTATTCTCAAACAACTCCTTTCCTCAAATGAAGGAGTCTCATAGCATATATACCCACTACTGTAGACTGATCATCACAAGTGATATACTTCATTATCTAGAAAATAAGATTTTTCCAAGGTTGAGGAAGACTTTCTCTCATAATTCCCTTTGCCACTCCTTGGGGGGATTTGGCCAGTCTAGGGTGTGGCTCATTTATTTTAACAAACATATAAATTAGCCTATAAAAATTGATCTTTTAAATGTCAACTACTCCATCCTTAGGAATTCCAAATATATCACTAATCATAGAGGGATTCACTAGAATGTTCTTCCCTTTAATAATAGCATGATCTTCATCAAAATTCTCTTAAAATTCTTACACATTTTATTCATGGAATCCATGAAACATTTTTTAGAAATTCAACCAACCTATTATTTCAAAGACATCTTTGCTTACTTCATCTTACAATAATGCATTGGAGGATTCTAGTACACTTTTTTCTTTCTCCCACCCATCTTCAGAGCAATCATTGTTTAATTACAAATTTGACTATATTATAAAAACACAAATCTCAAATTTGCATAGAATATAAGGGAAGGAATAGGTTAGAGATATGGCATACAAATTGATAGTGATGATAATCTAAAAATGAATAACAAAGTAGGTTATATAACATGATTATGAAAATAATGATGGTTGCAGTTATGGTTATCTCTTCGGAGCATGCGAGATATAACAAGAAGGTAATTTATCTAGTTAGGTGTTAATATGTGTCATAAAGGTCATTATTGATAGTACTGGGAGAAATAATCATAACTAATTATGCATCATACCAAATCCTTTTGAAATATACTCTATTTAAACATAGTTACATCAATATTGTTTGAAAAGACCATTTGGAAACATCATCATAAAAAATTGTCACATCAATTCTTTTGGAGATATTTTGAAAACATCATCACATCAAATTGTGGATTGTGGCATTGTTGGTCTAATGCCATTGTAATGATTCTCAATGATGGATGTGGATTCTTCTCATTCATGATTTTTCATCTTAGGAGCATAACTATCAACCTTTGGAGCTAAGTCACTAGTCTTTAGAGTTAAACCTTCAGACTTCAAAGAAAAACTGTAGTCTATTCAGACATTGTTTATATGTAAAAGTATAAAGCACCTTATATATGTAAAACACCTAATTTATTATAAAAACCATATATATATATATATATATATGTATATATACATATATATATGTATATATATCTATATATATATATGTATATATATGTATATATACATATATATATATATATATATATATATATATATATATATGTATATATATATATATATGTCTGTGTGTGTGTGTGTGTGAAACACCTAATTTATTATAAAAACCATATATATATATATATATGTGTGTGTGTGTGTGTGTGTGTATATATATATATCTATATATATCTATATATATATATATATATATATGTATATATCTATATATATATATATATATATATATGTATATATCTATATATATATATATGTATATATATGTATATATACATATATATATATATATATGTATATATATGTATACATACATGTATATATTTATGTGTGTGTGTGTGTGTGTGTGTGTGTGTGTGTGTGTGTGTAGCACCTTATATATATAAATAAATAACCTCATATATGGTGTTGTTTGTATTTATTTGTAGCAAATTGCATCTACTTAATCCTTAGCTTGTCTGAATAACCACTTGGGGGATCTATTTATGGAGGCAATGACTTAGCTAGAGTTTATCCCATATGAATAGAGAAACAAGACCTATTCTAACTTGGTGGTTCCAAAAATTCCCACTTTGGCCATGGCTTTTAAATTTTGATTGATGAGATCATATATTGCCTTAATGTAGGATGAACGCACAAAAGACCTTTTTGGCAAGCTTGATTAATGCAATGCTAATGGTGATCTTGGTTTGTGTTGTATTAATGGGCAATCTTGTCAAACTTTGAACTATTCATTTTAGCAATTAATTTCTCTAAAATTCAATTTAGCTTTAATTTGAATTTGATTTGCCATAAATTTTATATTTAAAGCTTAATATTGCCACCTTTTAACACATGGCTACTACCTCAGATATAACTAAGTACTCACATGGCATGAATATGAATAATCTATCTAGTTGTCTCAAAATACAGACATGTGGCACCATTTGATTACCTCACAAATTCTTAGAATGCAACTTTGTGTGATGACTCATATATTTCTCACGACCTATAAACCTTCAATTTATAACAAGCTCTCGGGTCATGCCTTTTAATTATGATATCTTGAATGGGGAATCCACTCTTGTGCCTATTTGAAAGGTATATCATGAGATATATTTAAGGTCAAATCCAATGTTGTGCATGTTTAAAAGTTATCTCCTAGGAGATACCTTGAAGGTACTATACAGGCCTTCAAAATATCATCCAGTAGTGCCTTCTGTGTTAAGGAAAATTCCACTTGTTCTTTGATGGAGAAATCCTCTCTCATGCTTGTTTGAAAGGTATCTCTTAGGAGATACCTTGAAGTGGAAATCCACTCTTTTTCTTGAAAGGTATCTCCTGGGAGATACTTTGAAGGTATTATAAGGGCCTTCAAAATATCACCTAGTAATGTTTTCCATGTAAAAGAAAATTACACTTGTTCCTTGAAGGAGAAATAAATTCTTGTCTTTTTTTGAAATGTATCTCCTAGGAAATACCTTGAAGGGAAAATCCACTCTATGTATGTTTGAAATGTATCTCCTACAAGATACATTGAAGGTATTATAGGGGGCCTTATAAATATCAACTAGTAGTGCCTTCTATGTAAAGGAAATTCCACTTATTCCTTATAGGAGAAATCCACTTTTGTGTCTATTTGAAAGGTATCTCCTAAGTGATATATTGAAGGGGAAATCCACTCTTGTGCATGTTTGATCGGTATCTCTTAGGAGATACCTTGAATTTATTACAAATGCCTTCAAAATATCACCCATTGGTGCCTTGTAAATAAAAATTCCACTTGTTCTTTAAAGGAGAAATCCATTCTTGTTATTGTTTAAGAGGTATATCCTAAAAGATACCTTGAAGGGGAAATCCACTCTTGTGAATGTTTGAAAGGTATTTCCTAGGAGATACCTTGAATTTATTACAAGGGCCTTGAAAATATCACCCATTAGTTCCTTCCATGGAAAGGAAAATTACACTTATTCCTTGAAGGAAAAATCCACTTTTGTCCCTATTTGAAATGTATCTCTTAAGAGATACCTTGAAGGGGAAATCTACTCTTGTGCATGTTTGAAATGTATATCCTAAGATATACCTTAAAGGTATTACAAAAGCTTTATAAATATCACCCAATAGTGCCTTTCATGAACCTCTTAGAGTTTGTCTACTCTTATCATTGTTTGAAAAATCCTATGCTTTAGCCCCTACCCAAACAATGGAAAAAATTACCAATACTAATAAGGAAACTAAAGGGCCTTGCAAGGATAATAATTTGGTAAATGATTTCATGGATGACATATTTGACCTAGATTTAGCCCAAAATCTCAAGAATCTGAGAGAGGGCACCCATGCCCAAGTGCTTAAGATGATCAACAGGAAAGAGTATAACTCTTTTGGATGTACAATATGGGATTGCATGTTTCCACAACATATGGTTCCATATGTACACCCATTCCCCATGATCACTAGCAATGCTCATTTGAAGGTTAAGATCTATGTACAAAATATCAGGGTAATGCTTCAGCTGCAATACAATCCTAAGGCCACTATCTATAGCATTAAGAGCCTCCAAAGCATCTAGTATTCCTTAAAAGACAATGAATGCTTCATTGGATCTCTCCTTAAGGAATAGGTCATAGATATTGTTGGGGATCAATCAACAAAATTGATTACTATATGAAAGCAATTATATGTGAAATTAAACCAGATAGATAAGTAACTAGAATCAAAAATAGCAAAGAACAAGAGATACAGGAAACCACCCTAAAAACTTGTATTAAACTCTTTACAGAAGGAATTACAATTGAAGAAACTTCTTTTCTTCCACACCTCTCTCAGATGTACAGATCTCTTCCTAGATCTCTTTCCCTCAAGAGTCCTCTCTCTCAATTACAATCACAATTCAATCCTTGAATTGTTTATCTTACAATATCTTGTACTATTTTCATTAAGCTATGAAGATCTATCCCTAATATATAACTTTAGAAATTCATGAGCATATAATTACAGCCATTAGATACACCTCCTAATCAAGGGCTCTAATAAGTTCTACTTAAATTAGAAACACAAACTTACAACCAACAATTTATCTTTACATGCAAACATTCTGTTCTCGCACGAAAATAGACCCTGGACACATAGGTGACCGACGTCGGTCCCTACCAGTCTGCCTGTGACCGACATCTGCCGACCTACTACCGATACCGGCAGCTTTTGGTCTACTCCTGACCATCTATAGCAACTGTGGACTTCCAACAAATTTTTTATTCACTCATGGGTGAAGCTTTTAGCTCCATACCTTAACAATCTCCCACTTGGAGATAAACAACTGCACTAGTACCTGTACAACAACATCTTCTAGCTCCTCCATCTTCAAACTCAATCATGAAGACCAACACAAGTTGAATGAAGATTCAACTTCTCCTTTGTAATTGGCTTGGTTAACATATCAATAGGGTTCTTATCTATATGGATCTTCTCCAGATTCAACTCACCATCCTCCAATACCTATCTAATGAAGTGGTACCTAAGCTGTATATGCTTTGTTCTTGAATGAAAGGTTGAATTCTTAGCCAAATCAATTACACTCTGACTATCACTGTATAGTTTGCAACTCTCTTTCTCCTTTCCAAGATCTTCCATAAACCGTGTCATCCATATCATCTCTTTGCTAGCCTCTGTGACTGCAATATAGTTGACAAGGCAACAACCTTCTGCAACTTTGATATCTAGCTAACCGCCATTCCACCAACAGTGAAAACATATCCTGTGGTGTTCCTCCTGCCATCCAAATCACCTGCCATATCTGAATCTACATAACCATGTAGATTAGTGTTTGAACTGCCATAGCACAAATGCCTACTGCTGGTTCCTTTCAGATATCTAAGGATCCACTGAACTACTTTCCAGTGTTCCTTTCCTAGATTGGCCATATACTTACTTACAACTCCCACTACTTGGGCAATATCAGGCCTAGTACAAACCATTGTATACATTAAGCTTACAACTATGGAAGCATATGGAACTTTACTCATGTACTCTACCTCATCATATGAATTAGGACATTGTTCTTTACTCAACTTGAAATGTCCAGCCATAGGTGTGCTTACCGGTTTTGCATCCTGCATATTGAACCGTTTCAACACCTTGTCCACATAATCCTCTTGAGACAAAATCAACCTATGATTTTTCCTGTCTCTCTTAATATTCATGCCAAGGATTTTTTTTACTGCTCCCAAATCCTTCATGGAAAATGTGTGAGCTAATTTCACCTTAAGCTCAGAGATATCCTGCATGTGTGATCCTGCAACTAGCATATCATCTACATACAACAACAAAATAATATATCTACCATTATCCAATCTCTTAAAATACACACAATGGTCATATTGACATCTAATATAGCCATGCTCAGTCATAAACCTGTCAAATCTCAAATACCATTGCCTTGGAGCTTGCTTGAGGCCATACAAGCTTTTCTTCAATCTGCACACTAGCTTCTCCTTACCCTTGACCTCAAATCCTTTCGGCTGATCCATATATATTTCTTCATCCAAATCTCCATGAAGAAATATTGTCTTAACATCAAGCTGCTCAAGATGCAAATCCTCAATAGAAACTAAAGATAGTACAGTCCGTATAGAAGTCATTTTAACAACAAGAGAGAAAATCTCACCAAAATCAATACCTGGTTTTTGTGCAAATCCTTTCACTACCAACCTGGCCTTATATCTCACCTGTCCATTCTCACCTTCCTTCAATCTATAGATCCATCTGTTCTTTAGTGTCTTCTTTCCTGCTGGCAATTCAACCAAATCCCATGTTTGGTTCTCTCTCAAGGAATCAATCTTCTCATTCATGCCTAGCTCCCACTGACTCTTGGATTCCACCTATATTGCTTCATCAAAACTCTCTGGTTCTCCACCATCAATAAGCAATAAATAGAATAATGAAGGGGAATATCGAATTGGAGGTTTAATTACCCTGTCTGACCTCCTGATGGGCATTTGAGACTCATTCACAACACACTGTCCACCCAAATTCTCTGACAGTGACCGACCTCGATCACTTCCAGGCATGTAGCTAGCTGACGTCGATTCTACCTGACCAACGTCAGTTTTTGTATGGCCATCATTGGTTCCTATACGGCTAACGTCGGTTCCTACCCGACTGACGTCGGTCTCTGTGTTTTCCTATCTGTGATTATTCTTTCCCACGAGCTTATTTTGGACCTTCACCTCATCCAATTTTACATTGCTTTTCTCAGATTGATTCAACTTCTTGAGCTTATCACTATACATCACTTTTTCATTGAAAAAAACATCACGGCTCCTAATTATCTTATTAGTTTCTAGATTCCAAAACCTGAATCTGAAATCATCAGAGCCATAGCCAATAAATGTGCACCTCATAGACTTAACATCCAGCTTCTTTCTATTTTACTTATCAATGTGCACAAAGGCTTCACAACTAAAAACTTTGAGAAATGAGAGACCTACCTTTTTACCTGTCCATGCCTCTTTTGGAATTCCACCATCTAGAGCTGTAGAGGGTCCTCTGTTAATCAGGGACATTGCAGTATCCACAGCTTTTGCCCAAAACTCTAAGGGCAATCCAGCATGTAATCTCATACACCTTGCATGCTCCATGATTGTTCTGTTCATCCTTTTAGCAACTCCATTTTGCTAAGGTGTCCTTGGAACTCTCCTTTGCCTGTGTATTCCATGCATATAACAATACCAGTTGAACTTGTAGCTGTAGAACTCACCACCATTGTCAGATCTTAGGCACTTCAATCTCCTACCTATTTCATTCTCAACCATAGCTTTCCAAATCTTAAACGTGTCAAAAACATCAAATTTCTTCTTTATACAATAGATCCATACCTTTCTTGTAGCATCATCTATGAAGAAAACATAGTACTGTGATCCTCCAATAGAAGCAACTTGAGCTGGTCCCCACACGTCTATGTGAACAAGATATAATTTGTGCTTCTTCTTTGTTGACCCAGTCTTGAGAAAACTCACTCTCTTCTATTTTTCAAAAATACAGTCTTCACAGAAATCTAGATCTATGCTTTTCAAATTTGGAAACATACCTTTTGACTTAAGAATTGTCATTCCCTTCTCACTCATGTGGCCAAGCCTTTGATGCCACAATTTTGCATCTACATCTGAAGTAGATAATACAGAAGGAGAATTATCAGTAATACAGTTACATAAATAGAGAGTACCTACTCTCTTACCTCTGGCCAATACAAGTGCACCCTTGAAAACCTTCTAAAATTCAGCTATGAGAGTTACTGTATAACCCTCATCCCCTAACTTTCCTATAGAAATCAAATTCCTCTTCAGGTTGGGAACATGCATGACAGCTCTCAACATCCATGTGTTGCCATTCTGCATTTTCAGCTGTACTTTTCCTTTGCCAACAATATTACAAGGCTCATCATCCCCTAAATAAACTATTCCAAAATCTCCATGGACATAGTCACTGAAATATTCTCTATTGGGGGTTGCATGGAAAGATGCACCAGAATCTAAAACCCAAGATTCTATATTATTATGCAAAGAGAATATAAGAGCATCTTGTGTAACGATACCTACCACCTTTGCTTCTTCTTTACCTTCATACTGATTATCCTCCTTTGGTTTTGACCAGCAATCTTTGCTTATGTGCCCTATCTTTCCACAATTCCAGCATTGTGGCTTCCTGCCATTTCTGGATTTGGATCTACCTCTCATCTTTGACTTAGATCTTGATCTCCCTTTCTTCCCCTTCTCTTTTTGCCTTCCCCTACTCTCAAAACTTAAAGCATTCCCTAATTTCTCCTCTGTGATTTTCCTACAAATTTCTTCATTCAAGATTACACTAACAACATCATCTACTTTTAAAATATTTGAAGCAGATGCAGTATTACTAACTGCCATTACCAAGCTATGCTAGCTTTCTGGTAAAGAGCACAAGATTAATAGAGCTTTAATTTCATCATCAAACACTATTTTGACTGAATTTAATTGATTCACAATTCCATGGAAATCATTTAGATGATTAGATACAGATCCACCTTCCTGCATTTGCAAATTAAATAACTACTTCATAAGATATACCTTATTTGAAGCTGAGGGTTTTTCATATAAATTTGCTAAATTATACATTAACTCTACCGTTGACTTTGCCTATGATATATTAGATATCACAGTAGATGCTAGACTCAATCTTATAGATCTAAGAGCCTTTCTATCAAGAACTTCCCATTCTTCATCATCCATGTCTGTGGGCTTCTTTGAAACTCCACCTAACGGTAAGTATAGATCTTTTTGATACAGATAATATTCTATCTGCATTCTCCATAATTGATAGTTCTTACCATTAAACTTCTCCATTCTCAATTTACTTTCTTCTGCCATTGCTTCTCCCACTCAAACAAAAAAACCTCTGTGAGTAACCTATAATCAATACACACTAACTAGATCTGAAACACCTGTTAGTCAAACTGAGCTCATATACCACTTGTTGGATATCAAGCTCTAAACCTACAACTAGGCTCTGATACCAATTGTTGGGGATCAATCAACAAAATTTATTAATATATGAAAGCAATTATATGCGGAATTAAACCAGATAGATAAGTAACTAGAATCAGAAATAACAAAGAACAAGAGATACAAGAAACCACCCTGAAAACTTGTATTGAACTCTTTACAGAAGGAATTACAATTGAAGAAACTTCTTTTCTTCCACACCTCTCTCAGATGTACAGATCTCTTCCTAGATCTCTTTCCCTCAAGAGTCCTCTCTCTCAATTACAATCACAATTCAATTCTTGAATTGTCTATCTTACAATATCTTGTACTGTTTTCATTAAGCTATGAAGATCTATCCCTAATATATAACTTTAGAGATTCATGAGCATACAATTACAGCCATTAGATGCACCTCTTAATCAAGGGCTCTAATCATTTCTACTTAAATTAGAAACGCCGACTTACAACCAACAGTTTATCTTTACATGCAAACATTCTGTTCTTGCATGAAAATAAACCCTAGACACACAGGTGACTGACGTCGGTCCCTGCCAGTCTGCCTGTGACCGACGTCAGCCAACCTACTACTAACATCGGTATCTTTTGGTCTACTCCTGACCGTTGATGGCAACTGTGGACTTCCAACAACTTCTGTATTCGCTCATGGGTGAAGCTTTTAGCTCCATACCTCAATAGATATTCCATTGTTGCCCATGTCCCTATTAAATTTTCCCATGTAACACTTAAAGGACAAGACCCATGCTAGCCTTCATCATGGGTATGGAATCTAATGATAATCACCATTCACCCTACCCCACAAACTTCTACATTTCTCCCCTTTAACTTGAACCATCCATTCTCTCAGCTTCATGGGATTAAGATCCACTAGTTTGCGGTAGTAATTATTTATTCCATTTGTGTTGTCATAGGGGATCCCCTTTGTGAGAGAGATCATCCAAGTGCTAGACTAGTACTAGTGGTAGGTGGATGCAACATATGGTTCTCAATCAAGCCCTTGATGTCTTCAAGGTGGAAAATATCTTGCACCCACTCACCTAGCTAGAGTCCAAAACACTGGTAGTGGTCAAAGGCTTGGGAAAAATCTCCTTCAAGGAGATTATATATTTGAATTGAGCCTTTGAGGCTCTCAATAAGAAGATCCCACCAAAGGAAAAAGAATCAGTGCCCTTACAGGTGACCCTTCAAAAATTATAAGTTTTCATTCCTTCCTCTCAATTTGTAGTTTTTCTTTGACTAGTTTGAGTGTTATATTTTTCTAAGTTCTTCTATCAACATGTAGATGCCCCTATGAGTCACTAGGAACTATGGATAAAAAATACACATTTGTTATTTTGGATCAATTTATTTATATCTTTAGACACACTTGGAAATTATCAGTTCTTCAATGCCATCTGGTGGGCCCCCTTTTAGTCTCTTTCTTATTCAGGTCGACTTTTAAATTTTATCCAATTCCCATCCCTCATCTGCTTCTGATGCATGGTAACCCAGTGCTCATTAGGCACAAATAGAATTTTGTTTCACTCTAGAGAAGTGCCAGTTCAACATGTGGTGCCCCCATGCTTGATCACCAAGGAGTCCCCAATCCCTCTATAGAAGCACAACTTGATGCATGTCATCTTCATACTTTCTTTGAAGTAGTGTTGGGGGTCCATAGATTAAAAGAGAACCATTCGATGAAGGTGAGGGTCCCTCCTCACAAGCAAATATTTTGAAACACTTTAAGATTAGCTTAAAGTGTAAATTGATGATTTTAGGAAGATCAAGGATGTTGGATACAACATAGCAAGGATAGATCTGGAAGAGAACGTGTGGGATCAACTCGCTTCTCCCAAACATAGTGACCATAACAAGACGGTCTAGTTATGCCATATCCAAGATCTAGAGGGTAATTGTATTCATGATTTTGAGACCCTATTTTAGCTGTAATAGTGTCATCATGGGAACCAAAGAGTCCCCAATCCCTCTACAGAAGCACAACTTGATGCATGTCATCTTCATACTTGCTTTGAAGTAGTGTTGGGGGTCCATAGCTTAAAAGAGAACCATTCGATGAAGGTGAGGGTCCCTCCTCACAATAAAATCTTTTGAAACACTTTAATATTAGCTTAAAGTGTAAATTGATGATTTTAGAAAGATCAAGGATGTTGGATACAACATATCAAGGATAGATCTGGAAGAGAACGTGTGGGATCAACTCGCTTCTCCCAAACATAGTGACCATAACAAGACGGTCTAGTTATGCCATATCCAAGATCTAGAGGGTAATTATATTCATGATTTTGAGACCCTATTTTAGTTGTAATAGTGTCATCATGGGCATAAGTGATGGGATCTCTTGGTTTCATTTTCTCTAAGAAGCCACCTCGCCTATATATTATAGGCTCTTCCCATTTAGAAGGGGATGGATATTATTTTTGTGAGTTATCATATTTTTATTTGCCATTGTAATAGACTAGGAATAGCATAATTTAGCCATTTTTATTTTCTACAACCTTAAAAGGTACGTCTCATGGGTGTGAAAGGATTCTTTGTATGTTCACCCTTATAGCCTTCAATATTCAATCTCAATTTACAATGAAGAGGATGTGATGTTCTATGTTATTTACAATTGGAAATTGTCTCTGACTATTGTTTCTTTATTTTGATTCTATAGTAGGGGAAATCCACTCTCCTACATGTTTAAAATGTATCTCCTAGGAGATACCTTAAAAGTATTATAAGGGACTTCAAAATATCACCCATTAGTGCCTTCCATGTAAAGAAAAATTCCACTTGTTCCTTAAAGGAGAAATCCACTCTTACACCTATTTGAAAGGTATCTCCTAGGAGATATGGAAATCCACTCTTGTTGTTGAAATTTATCTCCTAGGAGATCTACCTTGAAGTTATTATAAATGCCTTCAAAATATCACCCAGTAGTGCCTTCTATGTAAAGGAAAATTCCACTTGCTCCTTGAAAGATAAATCCACTCTTGCACCTATTTGAAAGGTATCTCCCATGAGATGCCTTGAAGGGGAAATCCACTTTGTGCATATTTGAAAGGTATCTCTTAGTTGATGCTTTGAAGTTATTACAGGTGCCTTAAAAATATAACATAGTAGTGTCTTCCATGTAAAGGAAAATTCTACGTGTTCATTGAAGGAGAAATCCACAAAATGGAATTTAGTCTACAAAAATTAGGCTAATATTTGATCATGATTTGACCAATAAAAAGCTAATTAAATATCAATTTAAAATTAAAGCAAAAAGACCCCAAGCATGTTCATTTCCAAATAAAATTCCATTAAACCTATAATATAGAAACACAAGCAATATTAGAAGTGGTAAAACCATGATCATCTGAAAAACATGTCCATTAATCTAAATGAGAGTCAGGAACAATGTACAACCAAAATAGGCATGGATGATCTCCAAATTAGAAAATGTCACTTGGTAGTGAGTGAGATTAGTTCTTACAAATAATAATAAATATTAAAGTTAGTGATTGAGAACATATAAAAGCTTTAACCAAGTGACATAGATTAAATTTTTCAACACAATAAAATTATCGTGGCACAAAAATAGTTATAGAAAATCAATGTCTCAAGGAAATTGTCTTGGGTGAATTATTTTGTAAGCCAAACTAGCGATGACAAATAGCCTAAAGGGTCTTTGTAAAAAAGGCTGAAGGGCATTTTTAGAAATTCTAAAAGGTAATTCTCATCAGGGAAAGGTCTGGGATAAAATTCTTAAAGAGTAAAGGGTCATTCCAAAAAGGATAAAGGGTACTTTCAAAAATCCCGAAGGGTACTTTCAAAAATTCCAATGAGTAATTTCAAAAATTCCAAAGGGTACTTTCAATAACCTTGAAGGGTACTTTGAATAATCCTTAAGGGTACTTTCAAAAGGCTCCAAGGGAACTTCTCATCAAGGAAAGGACCTCGAAGGGATTTTTCATCATCAATCATCTTTATTTGTTTTTCCCTTCCCCTAGATATTTCCTTTTACAAATAAGTGTCATTGGCACAAGTGGCTGACCTATTTATCAATCATCCTTTCCATTAGTTATCTCAAATCCAAAAAACCATTCTCTAAAATATGATTAACTAACATTAATATCGTACAGTCCATTATGTGCAAATTCTCATGGTGATCATCAAAAATATCTAGCATATGGCTCTCTAGGTGTATGTACCACCCCACATATGACACACCTAATAGTGGTATTGGTACATAAATATCCCTTTTCTCCTTTCAAGAAAAACACTGACACTTTATGATTTTGGAGAAAGCATTGAGTAATTGAGAAGGAAAAAAAGAGAGTTTGTAGGATGAATGAGGAATTAACCATCAATCTAGTCTTATAGGCAGAAGCAAAAAAGGGTCATTAAAATAGTTATAAATATGGAGGCCTCTATAACCTCATCTAGTAGTGGCAATCATCCCTCAAAGTTGAGAAACCATAGTTCACATAGCATAGGAGATCCTACCTTTAAGCACTTAATTGATAAATCTTATGCTTCAACTCCTACTCAAGAAAAGGAGAAGGTGCCATATACTAGATCGATGACCAAGGGACCTTGTAGAAACTGAGCTTTGGTAACTGATTTCATGGATAATATATTTGACTTGAAATTGAACCAAAACCCTAAAAATTTAAGAGAGGGTACTTACACCCAAATGCTTGAAAAGGTAATAAAGAGAGATTATAACATTGTTAGATGAATATTATGGGAAAACATGTTTCCATAAAACATGGTGCCTCAAGTATACCTATTCCTTGATATTAGTACCCTCTGCCTAGGAAGATATGACACCAACACTAGAGTGATCATTGGTAATACCCACTTAAGGGAATAAATTAGTGTAGATGATATCAAAGAGATGCTCTGGATTCCTTACAACCCCAAAGCCATTATCTATAACATTGATAACCTCTAACTTATCTGGTATTCTTAGGTAAAGGATAAGGTAGGTTTTCTTAGGACTCTACTCAACTATGATGTCACCGAGATTCCTCCTCTACCCATGCCCTAGTTTAAATTTTCCACATAACATCTAAAAGACACTTTGACTATGTTAACTTTCATCCTAGGCATGGACAAAGATTTCAACATCTACAACTTTTAGCTAGGGGTGCTCTTCCTATTGACATCAAAAGAAAAGGGTCAAGAATTTAGAATGGAATTTGATGAAGCCATTACTTCCAACATGAGGAAAAAATTGGATAATTTATTAGTAATGAGTACCTTCTGATACTCATCCTTCCTCATGCACCTGAGCTTACACTAGCATTCTCACTTCTTTTTTAAGTATCTCTAACTTAACACCTCTAATATTAATAATTTTCCCCATGTAGTGTCTAAGGACTACTATGAGTTCTCAGAGTGGTTTATGGCTCTAGTTCTCATAGATCTTAACTGAATGATCGACACTTCCATGATGGCAAATTATCAACAAGCTTGGCTCTCAACCAACAAAGGCCCATCTAACTAGTTCTAGGGAGCCCACTTTTCTTTCATACAAGTACATGATTTTAAAGGAGAGCCCTTCTAGCTTCCCTACATGTTGATAAACACAAACTTAGCCCTTGAGTTAGCTTACCAACTTGATGTGGTATACCTTGTCTATGGGGTTGGGAAGAAGAAAAAAGGTGTATATGATGTCCCCTTCTCAAGGGGTGGCATCACAATGCAAAAGGGGCATTAGTGGTGCCTCTTTGTAGCCAATGTAGCATAACTTAGCCTTGATTTGATATATTACCAATAGGACTATGATTCGAAAGGATCCATAGTTGAATTGAAGACCATTAATGCTTTCAAGCATCAAGATTATCCCTACTTGGAGCAAAGTAAGTCACCCACAAAGGATGTCCCCCAAAATCATGTGGACCTAGTTTAGATGTCAAAAGATGCCCTTAAATCATGGGAGTATTTTTATGACAAGGTCCAAAAATATGATTTGACCTAAAAGTTATCAAATAGAATGAAGGGCCTACTCACCCAATTAACTTGGAGCATGAAGAAGAAAATTTACTTCATCAAATACAAGTTTGAAACTAATAAGCCATCTAAGGGCATGAATGATGAAGACTAGGATGATAAGTTCAAGAAGCTCTGGGATGAGTTTCACCTAGAAGAGGTCAAGTCTGAGGAAGAATATACTCCAAAGGTTTAGATGGGGGGATGATGAAAAAGAAGAAGACACTCCCATGGAGGAAGTAGGGAACACAACCCTAGAAGAGGAAGCAGAAGAATTAGAGGTAGTGGCCACCTAGGAGCCTTCAACTGGTTGAATCCCATGCATTCAAATACCTCCTCCCAAAAACAACATTAGGATCCCTCTAGGTACCTCATAATTGGGTCATCCCAGATCAAGCACACCAAGTCACTTGTTTTTATCCCTTTGTTAGCTTCCCCCAAAAGAAAATTTACTTCATAAATCCCTTAATTTTTATTTTTGTCTTTATCCAATACCTCATCCCTCTATATAGCTCCACAAAAAGTTAAGGCATCATTTATTTCCCAACCAAGCACTTTATCCTCCTTGGTCACTTCATCAACTACCCTAATAGCCCCACTATAGATTATAGTATCTTTCATTGCTTAACTTGGTACCATTTTGGCCCTAGTTTCCTTCTTATCTAATCAACATGTCACCAAGCCTAACCCCTTCTCTTTTGTTATACCTATATCCTCCCACATCCCTTTCCTCACTACCCTACCTTCATCTTCCACCTCATCCACCTTGGTGATGTAATACCCATTCATCCCACCCCGTAGGCTCCCATCTTTCTACCCTTCAACCTTTTAATTTCATTTACTCACTTCCACAAGTGTAGGGCTTGATTCTTCATAGAAGAAATTGGCTATCCCATTCATAATTCCACAAGGGACCCTCTTTGTCAAAGAGATCATTTAAGAACTAGACCAATTATAACCATTGGTGGATGTAGAAAGGGTAGCTCAAAAGGCCCAAGTGAAAAAAATGGGAAAATAAGCCAAAGCTTACACCTAAGCTCACATACAATCATTTTATGACCTAATGCAACAATCTCTTATGGTCACTCACTTGACTCCCCAAGTAGTAAATCCCCTTAAACAAATTCAACCAAAGGACTATTCTATTCAAGCTGTCAGCCTTAACCTCAATCAATCTTGACCCACTAACAAAGTCAAGCTTATGGAGGAGATGTAAAAGCCCATGATAATGAACTATGTTAAGGTGGCCCATCAGCTAAAAAAGACTAAGCTAGAGCTCTCAAGAGTAAAAGATAGGGTCAATCACCTTAATATTGAGACTAAGGCTAAAGATACTAAAGTCAAAAAGGCACATGTAGAGCTATAGGGTAGTATCCCAAATGAAAGCTTCCAAGTAGAAGCCAATTTTTGTAAAGCCATCAAGACCAAGTTATAAGAGTAGGGGATGGATTTAGATGAGATCCACCAGAAGCTCTATGATACAAATTAGTCATATCAACTATTGTATAACTAGGCACAATAGGATTCCTTGATCAAGGACCACAAGATTGAAAATTTAAAAATGACCTCACCAATCACCTCCAGGCCATTGACATCCTTCCCACAATCTAGTAGCTATATATATCATATTATGAACAAATCAAAGACATGACAACAAATCTGAAGACAACACTAACCTTCACCATAGATGAGCAAAATATATCCTCTTAGCTAATCACATCTATTTATTAGATGATTACTTTCATCTCTATGAAGGTCTTGAAGTTGTAGAGCCATGTTCAAAATCTCTACAGTGATTTTTCTAAATCATTAATGACAGTAGGGGTGACCAACTAGAGGTAGGTAACCACAAAGGTAACTAATTTTTTAAGCTGTAATAAGGTATAAAATAAGTGTAAGGCATTACTTAATGCCTTGGATCAAGAATCCTGAGAAAAGTGAGTACATATAGAACATTTGGTCCAATTGGGACTCCCCTCCCCTTCCTTGACAAATAATAGTGTCTTCCCTAAGGATTTAATCAAGGCACTACTTGAGCAAAACCAAGATGACCAAACCATCTTTGTGGCTCTCAATCAAATGTCTGACACCTTGAAGGTGGAAAAAATATTGCACCCACTTTCCTAGTGAGAGTTCCAGACACTAGCAATGGTTGAGAGCTTAGGAAGCATCTCCTTCAGGGAGATGATAGATTTGTACAGAGCCTTTGAGGATCTCAACAAAAATACCCAACCAAAAGAGGAATGGGATCCCTTGTAAGAATCCCTTAAAAAGTTGTAGATTTCTAAAGCTTCATCGCTTTTGTATCTTTGTATTAACTAGTCTGAGCACTAGAGTTTTGGGTTCTCTCACTCATAAGTGGATGCCCCTATGAGTCACCAGGAACTATGGATTAGAAATCAATTCTTTTCCATTTTTGGAGCAACTCATTTCTTTTTGCAGGCTCACTTGGCATTGACACAATTATTTAGCACCTTCTGATAGATCCCCTTTCAATGCTTCTTCTATGGGACCCCTTTTAAAATTTTGACAAGGTCTCGACCTTTATTCACCTTTAACACATGGAATTTCCATGATTTACCTCATAAAATAATTCTCTAACTGCTTCAAAGAAGTACTTGTGAAACACGTGTCATCTTTGCACTTGCCCAGGTGATATGTTGGTTTGTCAATATTTAAAGTGTCATTGGATGAAAATGTGGGTCCCCCTTTCAAGCAAATATTTTGAAACAATTTAGTCTTAGCCTAAGGTGTAATCCTTTGATTTTTGGAGGCCAAAACTATTGAGCGTAGTATAAGTGGGATGTCTCCAAAATCAGACACATGGCACCACCTCACTTCTCCTAAGTATATTGGTCTTAATAAAATAATGTAGTTATCCCATATTCAAGATCAAGAGGCCAATTGTACTCATGAGGTGAAGACCTCCTTTCAATTGTAACGACATCATCATGGTCATAAAGAGGGAATTTCTAGGTGTCTCTTCTTCTATCATTCACCTTGCCTATTTATTCAAAGCTCATTTATATTGTAAAGAGTGAACAGAAGATCATTTTTTTCTTCACATTCTCATTTTT
Organism: Torreya grandis; assembly: GCA_037957365.1. Lineage (NCBI taxonomy): Eukaryota > Viridiplantae > Streptophyta > Pinopsida > Cupressales > Taxaceae > Torreya > Torreya grandis. The sequence goes on from JARHVA010001506.1 coordinate 2,148,908, forward strand.
ATGGACATCCATTATAATAGACTAGGATAGTAGTAGTTAGCATTTTTCTATTCGATAACCTTAGCAATCACAATTTCATCCCACATTTGTAAATCTTTCCATAGGAAACTATTCATAGAGAGCAAGAGTTTTAGGCATCAACAATATCAACTAGGAGACTCTTTTGTGGATAACTTGAAGTATCTCCTAGGAGATATCTTGAAGAAATTACAAATCTCAATAACACTAGGCAAATTCATACTCAAGGTATCCAATAGGAGATTCATTCAAGGGCCTTCTAATACCTTCAGGATTAACTTGAAGGTATCTCTTAAGAGATACTTTGAATATATTAAAAGGACTATCAAGGTAAATGAAAATTTTAGAGTTACAACAAGGCAATTATTCAAATCTAAAACTATTCACATAAAAGGAAAAATTGTTAAATTAGATGGAGGTGGAAAGAGAATATGCATAGGAGGACCTTAAATATACACTATCCCAAGTATTAGAAGGCCTTCAAGTTATCAAGCTATCAAACACTAGTGCTTTTAAGGTGAATGGAAGTTCTACTGGGAGATACATTCAATGTCCCTTTGAATGTATGACATCACCCTTTGAGGTGTCCACTAGGATTTCCTTCAAGGCCTTAAAGTACCAATTTAATACCATCATGGTTAAATTGAAGGCATTTCCTATGAGATGTCTTGTAAGAAAAATTTACTTTTGTGCATGATTGAAAGGTATCTCCTAGAAGATACCTTGAAGGTACACATTGATGGGTGTTTTGACACATAATAGAAACATATTTCTCCTCATCTTTTTCCTTTGAAACAAATTTTTGTTGATTCCTTTGCCCATCATATTATATTTCCTATTGCACATAATTTATTTTTGGTTTGGTCATACCTTATTAGTTTAAGTATGAGTTAATGTATTTATTACAAGGATTTAATATGTATTTTGTATTATAGTTTATAATTAACATTTATTGATATACATTTAATCACTACTCAAAAACAAAAAAAAATTCATGAACTGATGTAAAATGCAACTTAAATTTTATAAAAGATCAATATTTAAATCATTTCAATTACTTTGTAGAATGTCTTCAAGTGAAAAAAGAATTACCACACTTAAAAGGTAGAAGGCAGCCTCACTCGAAGAGAATTTGGATAAAAGACAAAAAAAGGCCTCACTCTAAGAAAATTTGGATAGAGTAGCATTTAAAATACCAAAACTAAATTTAAATCCACATCAAAATCTTTCATTTTATGGTGGTGACAAAATTCCTCTTGCTGATTAGTATTTTGAATTATTGAGTCTGCCAAACATGCATCTAGATATATACTTTTTTAGCACTACATTGGGAAAAGAATCTTCTCTTATTAGAATAATCCTAGCCTGTGATAAGGATGAACTTGAAGATGCACTTCAATTCCAATTGAAAGTAAGGAATGGATAAGAGGGAATTCTTTGTCAAGCTATAACTAATTTCAATAAATTTACATTCAGTAAAATGGAGTTGTCAAAAATTAATTTTTCTCATTCTTGTGAAACATTTGGGTTTCATTTGAATAGCTATGACAACCTTCAAATGTCTGGATTGATAGACAGAGATAATTTGGTTATTATAATATAAAACATGTTGAAATAAAAACATAAACAAGGGGCAATAACTTCTTCTACTTTCCACCATGCAAACATGTATTTAAGATACCCTACAGTCATGACAAAAAAAACATTGAAGAAAACAAGACAAGCAAAGACAACATATTTATATGAAGATTTGAAAGAGGCCATACAAGTACTCAAACTAGTGGAGAAAAATAAGATCGAACAAAAGGTTGGAACACTTTTGTTGACACAAACTTCTGATGACACACACAGTGAACTATCTACATGGTATATTTTCTCTAGCAATTATGCATTGAACATTCCTATAGGGCTATGTGAATTGGGGGATGAAAATAGTAAAATAATAAATCTAAATGAAAGAGGAGTGAACTATATAATTCATTCATTTATAAAACATAATGAGGTTTCTATAAAGGATGCTTTGTTAATTCATTTTGATACAAGCAACCCTGATTGTACTATTGAATCAAAGGAAGTCCTAGAAGATATGATGGAGAAAAAAATCATAAGGTTCAAAATTAAATATGGCCAACACACAATTACAACACAACAGATAGTTTTTTTGAAGGAGGAATACAATTAACAATCATTGAGAAATAAATGTTTTGTTAGAAGGGCAAGATTTCTAAAAACTTGTAATCCAATCCATATTGTGCACAAAATATGTAATCAATATAATGAAGCCAATGAAATCATATATAAGGCTTCCTTTGTAGAAAGAATTTGATCTAAATGCAACCTTATCAAACTGAGAGGTTGAAAGAATCTTGAAACAAGGAATAAAAATATGAAAGAAATACATGAACAAGATAAACACTTGTTCACACAAATGAACTATTCAACACAACAACTTGTAGGAGAGAAAATGCCTTCTTTTCATGAAACATCTTGTTTGGGATTGTTTTGATAAGGCATTTGATTTGTTTGAAAGTGGTACTTTACTTGGTTTAGATAAACAAGATTTAAATCTGGTTGGTATAATAGTACTTAGAAATATTCAAGGGATTTTAAATAAATAAAAGTAGAACTAGTAGATTTATTGGAAAAAGGGTTTATTTCCTTCTTGAAAACCCTTGGGTACAATAGCATGGATAATTGGTATAAAAAAGTGAAGCTAGAAAGTAACATATTATCAAAAATTGTAGATTGTTTTAGTAACCATGATATGACACTACCAACAGACCAAAAAATCATGCTTGAAGAGGTAATGGAGCATTATAAAAAAATTGTGAGAAGCTTTTACGAGTTGTGTATCTTGAATGAAGGTATTTCAAAAAATAAAAAAGGTTAGGAAGCATTATCTCAAGATTCATTAAGTATATTGAAAATTTATCTACATAATGATGGCAGTTAGCTTCCCAAGATAGATACAAAAAGATTCGGCTACCATTACATGCCCCCATGTCTTTGGCCATCCATTTTAGAAGATTTTAGTGAAATGTTCTTTCTTGATCTAAATGTTGATTTTATAATTATTGATATTTTGAATCTCACTAAAGTTTATAAGGAATAACATATTCACCTATTTATTCAGGATTTGATTGAAAAAGTTATTTTTAGGGCCTTCAATGTATTCATCATACACAAACTAGAACATTATTCTGCCATTCAGACCACTCTCAAGAATCTACATATTGGTGATCTCAGTTACATGCAAGATATAGGTGTCATACTATGGGTTCCATATAGTTATGGATTCAATTGGACACATATTATAGGTATCAATTTTTGTCAAGACCCAGCTCATTTTCAGCTACAAGCTTTCAGCCTTCACTCACAATATAGTAGATTAGAGGATAGTTTTGACATCTATATAGACCTACCAACATTTCAAATGATTGGTTCACACAAAATGGGAAGGCCATTCAAAAATGAACTAGATAACATCTTTTGGGAGACACTTATCTCTACTTTCAATTATCTGGATGCATGTGACGTGCTATGGGTATATACAAAATCTAGATTGGTGTGTGTTTGTACAAAATTACAAAGAAATTTATCTTGAATTACATAAAATTAAAAATAAATGATTTTTACTGTTTAATTTCAAATGTATTTGACAAATTCAGAGCAACTAATAGAAGAACAACTACTTTGCTCAGTGCCAAGTGCATAACATTTTTAATTTATTTTATAATCATGCTTCATTTTCCAAATATAACATCTTAACAATATTTTGGTGCGTACGCTTCATTTTTCAAATCTAACATCTTAGAAATATTTTGGTGTGTAGCACCAATGGTATTACATGCAAGTGAAGAAACAATAATAACAAAAAAATAAATCAATGAACATGACACATCACAAGTTGAAGAAGGTAACATAAGATCATGCATATTTTTTTCAATTATATAATTTTTTATTTATCAATGATTCATAATACTAATAGAATACTTTTTTTCATTTGTTTGTCTCAATTAAAATAGTTCACAATTTAACTCTAACACCTTGTGTCTGCAACACAACAACCCATGACATAGCTCTAGAGGGTGGTGCCTCCACGAAAACAACACAAGGTAGAACTTTACAACAAGACACATTTTTAAAATAAAAATATCAAATCAATTGATAATGATAAATTTTAGTTACTATATTATATAATATCTTGCAAGGAATAAAGAACCAGAGTTTCAATGAAAGAGTGCACCCATACAAACTACAAAAAGGCCAAAAAAATGTGAAAATCCCTTTCAATAAATGTGTAATTATACAATTTCATACAAGTTAAAATATTTTAATAATCTTTATTTATTTAAACACGTTACAATTGAATTTTTCTTCATGGACATAAGATTGTAGAAGACAATAAAATATAGACTTGCATCAGCTTGGGATTTGGAAGTGTGGTTCATTTTATTGTTGTGTAGACTGAATGTGGTTGTATTTACCCATTAAAATGTTGTTTACAAGTTTAATTTACCCATTACAATGTTGTTTATATATTTAATTTACCTAGTTTAAAATAACATAATATGTGTTATACTATGTCTTCAATACAATAAATTTTGATGCAGAGTATCCATGTGTTCTTTATTAATAAAAAAAACAATAAAGTATATTGTGCTAAAAATAATTATATTACTATTAATTCAAACAATTTTTAATTTGATGTGTCTTATTGGAAGTATATGAAGGGGGTTAAACTATTAAGGTGTATATTCATTTGGATTTAGTGATAGTGAACTATGGCTTATAAGAGTAAATCCTAATTTATTTGTTGTGATGGGCTGCATAAACATATAACTATGTATTGGTATGCATACGAACAAATGATACTTTCATTACTATAATAACATAGATGTTGGTTGATCAATGTTAAATTCCTATCAATGTCTATGAGAAATGATTTATGACAAAACCAGACTGATTCATATTATGATACATTCATGGTCAAGTTATAAGGATTCAATATGAACTTTGATATGCATATGCATGTTACAAAACTAGTAATAGAAATGGTACATCCATGTATAATGAGTATTATAGTTAAAATGTGCCTGAACATGTATTTATTTTTATATATGTTTATATGAATCTTTATAATATTTAAAGAAATGCAAAAAAAATGAATGAAATGAAATGCATTATGTTTTTATGTTACAATAAGACATGCAAATCAAAATCATAGCAATGACCAATATAGTAACATGTAAAATATTTTTTTATAAAATTTTCATGTTATATCTCTTATAATATAATATTCTTAATAAATGATTCATTTCTTTTTTAACAATTTGCAGACATTTCAAAGGAGGAGTTAAAACCAACTTCTAAAAAACTATTGATTTTTGGATTGGATGACTTATTATTTGTTGTGCACAAAATAAAAGATATGTAAATGCATGATACGAGAAAAAAATAAGATTATAAAATTGAAAATATTTCATATTACATTGAAGATCACTCCAATTAAATTTTGAAGGTAGCACTATAGTATTTTTCTCATGTTGGCATTTGGTTAATGATAGAAGACAATCATTTCAAGATACTCATTCAAGCCATAGGTTACACAAGTTCAAATTTCATGTTTTTTTAGGGGGGAAATATTCTAATCCATTAAATATAAACATAAAAAAATTGGATGAAATAATTATTAAAGGTACATTCAAAGATGATTTTTCAGTTGCCAACACGTTGTTCATTGATTGAAACTCTCATAATTGTGTTGCAAATAAAAAATGAGTTATGTTATATCACGTAGATATAATGGAAATGGAAGTCATAAATATGAAAAGGATTGGAAAATCAAAATGATTTCAATCATCACATTCTTGGGAGAAAGCAAAAAATCCATGCCAGCAGCTGTAAACCAATGTTTAGAAAGATTTAACTTTACCTAATTCTTTCAAGTGTATTTATTGATTATAAACTATAATTCTAGTAATAAACATTATCATCAATTTCAAACAAATCAAATTTAAATTATTTCAAATATAGTTCAATTAATTTCAAAATAATCAATTTTAATTTAGAATTACTTTAATCTAGTTATTAGTGCAATTTGATTTATAGTTGGAGATTCCTTGAAATTATTGAATTAGTATATTGACAATTGCTCATTCAAAAGATCTTCCCAATGAACAACAAACAATTGTCAATATATTTTATTAAGTAGATGAACTAGTCTATTGCTTAATATGTTTTCATCCATAATTTATCCAGTCAAACGGTGCCATGTGTCCTAGCAACATAAGCTAATTCAAAGGATCAATGATCGGTATGAAAGCCTAGAAGGGTGCCATGAGTTCAAATTAGTCTAATATATTCAAAATGATCTTCTCTCAAATAGTTTGAAATAATTCAATGTATTTGGAATATAGAAAACATATATATGAAGAAAATACTCTCCACTCCACTTTAGTTGGTATAATTTTGAATTATTTAAAATAGCTTAATTTAATCAAAATGATTATGCTCAAATGGTTTTAAACAGTGTTATTTATTTGAAATAAACAAAATTTATTTTTGGAGAAAATCTTCTTTTGAATCACTCCATTTTATAGGTATAAGTATAAATTATTCAAAATAGTCCTATTTACTCAAATTGATCTATGCCCAAATGCTTTTAAATAGTCCAATTTATTTTGAATATAATAAATTTATTTTTGGAAAAAAATCTCTTCACTCCACTTTAGTGGGTATAAATCCATTTTATTTAAACTAGCCCAATTTATTCAAAAAGATCTATACCCAAATGGTTTTAAACACTCTAATTTATTTAGAATATATGAAATTTATTTTTTGAAGAAATTTTTATCCACTCCACTTTACAGGGTAAAAGTATAAATTATTCAAAATAGTACAATTCATTCAAAATGATCTATGGCCCAAATGGTTTGAAACATTCCATTTTATTTGGAACATGAGAAAATTTTCTCCACTGCTCTTTAGTGGGTATAAGTCCAAATTATACAAAATAGTCATTTACTATGAATGATTATATTGTATGCTTATGTATTTACAAGAGTTTGGAAATTGAATTAGATTATTCACCACCACTGATTCACCCTCTCCCCCCCCCCCCTACCCCTCAGTGATTTGTACCTCTAACACTACCCTAATATGATTTTATCACACACCACTTACTATATCAATTAGGTTGAGATTGCATAGTTCCAATCCAAACCAAATTCATTTTACATTAGCTCCTTCAGTTGATCTACCTCAACATTATCCACCTTCATCTTTGTCCTTCCCAACTCGTCTTGGATTTGAGGAATGTGATACTATTAAATAAATTTACAAGTTCTCTTCTCAAACTCCATTTCTTGAGATCATGATGACCTCTCCACATCATTACAACCAATTGATGCAAATTTTATTTGAAATGAATATTCCTTGAACTTCATGTATGGGTCAAGAAGATACCTTTACTATGTTTGAGGATAGTATCTTATAATAGTGTGGATAAATGTCCATTAAAGTTGATGAAAATATGAATGCTTATCTCTCACTTAAAATTTGTGTTGCTTATATGATCCTTGATGATATTTTACTTAGTATGGATGATCTTCATCTTTTCAACATTGTCCAAGTTTGTGACATTTAAGTCAAGCATGCCTTTATACATGAAGGTTTTCACATCTATATCACCTTCCTTGAGTTCATCAAAACCCTTAGATACTTAGAATGTAACCTTAACTCTACTCAAATCACATGCCAAGGCTATTATAAAATATAAATTCCTCCCCTAATATGTGTTTGGATTCCTATCACAATCCCTCCCATCATGGTTAGAGTTAAGGTCATGATATTTAACTTTCCATTATGTTATAACATTTTACTTGGTCAACCCTAGACTTATCGCATTATGAAATTCAACTCCTCTACATGTTCATGTGTCAAATTTCTCCATAAAGGTGTTATATACAAGATTCAAGGTGACACTAACCCTTATAATTTAGAATATTTCTAAGAATTTGGCATATTTAACCTACTCTTGAACCTTTTCCTAGCATTCCATTTCAAGAATACTAACACCTTAATTATCCTATGAATTTTAACCAAGTTTTTAATGATCACCCTAACCTTGTGGGAAACATACTCCCTAGCCTCCTAGATTTTTATGATGATGAGCCCAATGAGATTCCCCTTAAAATAAATAATCATACCACCCTTATAGAATGATAACTAAATTACCTCCTTTCTTGAGACCTTGTTCTTAGAAAAGTTGATTGACGAGTCCCTCACCTCTATGGTCATTCCTAAGAAACCTAGTTCCCACTCTTACTCTAGTGACATAGTGGTCAAAACCATTCACATTGATATACATACACCTAATTATGTAATGAAGGTTATCTCCTTGATGACCCGTTATTAGCTAGCTATGCTTAGGCTAAATATGGAAATAATCTGTTATTGATCCTTTTTTTAGTTCTCCTACAAGCCATTTTCATCTTCTTATTGCATTAATTTATTTTATATTATCTACTCTCCTCATACTTTACCTAACATTATTATTTCTTTGGTTGGTTCTCATAAGTTAGATATGGGGTGTGTCTCAATTTATTCTCCTCATACTACCTTCATTACTTTTGATCCTCTTTGGAGCATGATCCTTGATAATGATATGAATGGACCACACTAATTTTATACAATTTCATATCCTTAAATCCTTCTTTCTCTAAATATGTTGGTTACATTGATACATCCTACACTAAGGTAGACTCCTAAAGAAGTAGCTATAACACTAGTTATTGAGAATACCCTTAAATTATTTATAAGGATGACCTATTTGATGAGGTTATAGACATACCCCAATATGATTATCTACCTAGGTCGGATGCAGTCCCACACCCACCCACTTAAGTAGAAGAGTCATACTATGAATTTCACAAGGTAACAAATCATTGATTTAGAGATTTTTAAGCATACCAGAGATTCTTAGCATACTAGAAGTGACTAGGATTAGTTCCATCCATATATATTTGAACACATTAGTCATATAATCATATGCATGTCTATTATTTACATGGTAAGAGTAAGCACTCTTCAACACATTGTCAAGCCCTTTAATAGTACTTAGATGTGCGTCATCCTGAAGCAATGTAGTTTTACAATGTCCTGAATATTCCTCCAAAGATATATCTAGATTACACCCCCAATGAAGGGGAATTATATATTTTTTGACATCAATGTGCTATACATCATATAGATAAATTTAGAGCAATTCAACAACATTTTTTTTGAATTTCCAAGGCCTACTCCTCAAACTTCTCAACAATGCTCACATGTCATTATTAGATGAATGGGTAGCATTCTCTTTGACCCAAGCCTTTCATTAAATAAGAAGATATGTTACACCTCATTTAGTATGTTCCTCACATTAAGTACTCTTATTAGAAGGCCCCATGACCTCCTCCTTTTAGTACTCCTACTTTCTCCATTGAGCTTGTCTACTAGGCAATCTTCACACAAATTTATGAGAAAGTATAGGAGACTATGATTAGTGCTAAATACAAATTAGAGTGAGATTTATCATATGTTATTGATTTTTTTTATTGATATGTATCATAGAATTTGTGATCACTTATTTAATACATATCATATTGTTCTTCACATTATCATATGAATGAATTTCATGTTTATTATTAGCATTTATGATGCTTGTTGTATATATCATGCTTATATAATGGTTATTCTTCATTTTCCAAGGCATTAATTTTCTACATTTGTGTCTCATTTTATCATGTTATATCACTTTACTTTCATCCTTTGAATCTCTTGTAGAGATTATTAGGTAGCACATTTGGGTTTCTTTTTATTACATTTATCATTATATATCATTTATTGTCGTAGTATCCTTGTGATAATTTAACCCCTATTTATTTTCTCCTCTTTTTGGATGACCATTTACTTTATATAAAAATATTTTTATGATTATATAACACCTTAGTCTTTTAAACTTGGAAAACTCAAACCTTGGTCATTCCTCTCAGTTCTAGACCTTTCCCCCTTCTGTAAGTCTTACATCTACTCAATCTTGTGTCCCTTGGCCTATCTCTTAGTCTAATTAGTTTTATGTTGATGACACAGACCTTTTATCTTGTTTAGAATGTTTAAAATTTACTTATATTCAACCTTTACAAGTTTTGAACCTATACCTTCTATCTCAATCCCTAAACACTTGCATGTCAGACAGAAACCTACATCAACACAAGTGTCCTGCTTCACTGTAAGTGTCCAGTGCCTTAAAGTCATCGAATTCATAAATGAAATGTATCCTAATAGTTAGCTTAAGTGATTTAATGTGAGTTATTACTCCAAATATATTGGTATAAATACAATATCAACCCTCATTCATTCCTCTCATAGAAAAGACCAAAAGAGACCAAGGTGACTTAACAAAGGATCTCTTTCAATCATTCTAATGATCAAAGCTTTCCTATTCTATAATATTTCCATATTAGTCATAGGGAAAACACATGTACAGGTTTGAAGTACTAAAAAATATCATCCTAAGAGCTCAATTTTTTAAGTTACAAGCTAGGTCACTATTGTACTTGCTTTTCACATATTGCATGATTCAAGCAAAAGCCAACATGTAAGGGAAAACTACATATGTCTATGACCCTCTTCATTAGTGCTCATTAATAGTGGGGTCTTTGGGTCATCTCGACATCATGAGCCCACTAACCCATTTTTCCTAGGGCATCACTCAAGGTCACCATGAAGTGGAAGAACTAGGTTGTTTCCATTTCACTAGGAGCGATAGTCTATGACCTATTTCTGAATTCACCATAGTGAAGGTGAAGCCAAACCTAGAAGCATCCAAGTGGTCACATCCTTTTCCAAAAGGTATTTAGTACAAGACATATATGCCAAACATAAACACCAATGTTGAATAATTATCCTAAACTGACATAAGAATTCATGGCTATAGAGGTAAAATTTTCAAAATCAAACAACAGTTCTAGGATCATCTTCTACCCTAATTTCTGCATGTTCTATAACTGGGATTGTTATAACATCAAAAATAACTAAGTACCTTATTTTCTATGTAATCTCCACATTTAGCATAGTTTCACTTTCCATATTTAAACTATCTTAGTTTAATGAATTCAACATATGTTTACATCTGAGTTTAGCATCTAATTGGCCTGCTATATTTCTGGTTATCACCCTTTTGCATTTCATTTCTATATACCCCTTTAAAGGCAATTTAAGGTTAACACCAAGCACTTAGACATCCATTTTAGGGTTAAACTTTTGGTGGACCTGATCTTTGAATAGATTTTGCCTAAGCATATCCTATCAGATGTTTCTTATTTTTATTGTCCTAATATTTGTGTTATTTATCTCCCTTATCATGGATGATATTGATTGCTTTGATGACTATGATTATGAAACTCTCCAACTCTCTCTTAATGAAGGAATTGATATTGACTACTCTTGCATTCTTCCAAGTGCTAAAGCATGTAATAGAAACACTTTGAATGGTGGTAGTTGAAATGCTCACATAGTTGTTTCTCCCCCAATCCTCATCAATGGAGAGGTTCGAGTCCTCAATTGCATGACAAAATTGTTCTTGGGTTTTCTCATTGGACTACTCATGTATGTGATGATGATTAGTGGGTTGTTCATTCCTTTGTTGTTTGATTGGAGAGTGCTTGTGCCTTTGGTTGTGTAAGATATTTTTTCAAAAAGGATGGGTTGTGCTAGAGCCAATGTCAAGAGAAAATTTCGATTGGACCGCATTTTCTTTGAAGGATGATCCATTACCTCTTCCTTCTCATGTTGTTGATTGGACTTAATGTTTACACTTTTATTGTGTATTTTGATAATCAACTCTTTTAAACTCTTCATATATAATCATGTTTTTGGTCCGCATTGATTTTAGATTCTCAATACAAACTGACTACCTTTTTATAATAAACCATCTTATTCTTAAACTCACTATTTTTTATATTTAATAATCATACTTTTTAATATACATTAAGATAATCAATTATTTTAAAACTATTTATGAATAATTATATTTTTTATCAACATTAATTTTAAGTTGTAAACTTCTCATTAATAAACTTTCAGAAAACATTAATTGGTATAAAAGGCAAAATTAAACCATAAAAACAAAATGATTCTCACCAACTTGAATTCAATTTAATTATTTTTATTTTTATTTTTATATTAATATTTTAAACGTTATGAAACACCTCATAATTGTAAAGGTCCTTGTTGACATCACCAATATGGACATATACAAAAAAATTTAAAACAACAAAACCGTTTTTACCCATTTAGTAAAATACTCGAAATTAACCATGAAATAGAAAGCGTATACACAAGAAAATATCACAATTCTTAATATGATTACTCACTTAAGACAGGATTTACATAGTTGCAGAAAATATCACAATTCCTAATATAATTACTCTTTTATTACTACAGATAACCTAAAGCAAGATTAAATTTGTAATCCATCTTGCTGTGGGAACAACATTAATAACCACACAAATACTACTACTGGAATAGTCTCTGTGTAATCTATAAATATGACATAAGTGTATCAGGTGCTGTGACAGGAGCAATCGGTACATGTGCAGGATGGCCCACATTTGCAGTCATTCTCACCCATCTCAGATTCATAGCTGCAACACACAGAACAACCAATACAATTATACCACAATATTAAAACTACACATCTACAGTGATACCAGTGTGGAATCAAAACCCTAACTTGGGTAATAATTCTTGAAAACAAAATTATGCACAGTGACAACAAAAACAAAAGAAAACCCACCTCATGTTGTAAGTTGTTTCAACTATCTCTACTCCAAAGCTGTTGCGCTTCTTGCTGCCACACACAAAATATGTTGTTATTGCTATACAGAAAACAATATTCAGGGAAACAGAGGCAACTAAACTATGATAATAATTACAAAACCTTCAAAGACAGAAAGAGTGATAGAAGACTTACGTGCATTGGCTCTTGTCAGCACAGTCACAGTTTCCACAGTCAGAAGACATCTTGGCAAGAAGAGCAGGAGTAATTTCTGATCTCAATATAAAAACTGAATGATTATTAGCCGTGCTGTGTGGAAAATGCAGTCGCAGGGTGAGATATATATAGAAGGGAAAGGGTAATCTATCCAGGACAATTGTGGTAGAGATGAGGCGAAATTGCGTGGCTGGTGGGGGCAATTTTGCGTGGAAGCCACGCTCTTCCACGTGAAACTTTGAAAGAATCTTTGACAATGGACTCTCCTGTCCAATGATGATGGTCGGACATTGAAAATGGGCTCTCCTGTCCAATGATGATGGTAGGACGTTGGAAACGGGCTCTGCACATATCCGTTCAATTTTGTTTTTAATTATTATTTTCTTTTGGTATTCTTCCTTTTTTGTTTTACTCTATAAATTCGTTTTGGAAATAATAATAAGATAGGAATTGGTAGAATACTACTTCTATTGGTCAATACCGACCCTACATATTGGAAGCTCGTATTTTCCTTTAGGATGATGCCTTTCTATTGTAATGTGTGTTTCTTTAAAATGTGTATATATGTCTATGTATATGTATTCAAATTTGTATGAAGCTGTACTTAAAGTCTATGTAAAATGAGTGTATATTATGATATGTTCTTTTAATTTATATTGATGTGTGAATATCTGTCATATGATTAAATTATCGCATATTTTAAACATTTTGAATCTTTTAAATTGGTATTTTGATTTGATTTTTTTTTAATTTATAGAGGCTTGTGTCTTTATGACAAGCCCATTTTAATACTCCTTTTGTGATGAGGAATGTGCCTTATATAAGTTAATAATCTCAAAAGAAAGTTAATTGTACTATTTTATTTATAAAGATAACATGATGTATAATCAAGTGAGCATGTGGAGAGTATGTCATCAAAGGAATTCATATGTCAATCAAAGCATGTATGTAATAATTTTATAATGTAAGATATATATGTGTTATGTTTAAATAGATGTATCAATGAAGCACATAGTAACAACTATCATTGAAAACATAATTAAATTAGACTACACAATAAAGGTGTCTGATATGAATCATGGCAGCATTCAATCTCAACAAGTTCAACAAGCTCAAGAATTAGTGTCACACTTAAGGCCAAAGGTCACACGTAAGGGGCATTAAGATCTCACAAATAAATGACATGAAGATGTAACATCAAATAAGGCCAAGGGCTGCATACAATAGACAAATAATTAATATCCTATTATACAAGAGTAAAAATATCAATAAAGTATAGAAAACTTAAAGACTAGTCTACACCATCCATATGTATCAATGTAACATCATTGTATAATAGTATATCTATGTAGCATTGTGTAAGATATGAGTAACTAGCAAGATGTGTAAGCAATCTAGATGTATCGACATGGTAGAAATATCTTAGAAAGATATAACTTGTAATATTGAAGCTTGTGAAATAAGATGCCCCCAGTATCATCTTGGTCACTAGATAGAGAAAATTATAACATATATATGTCCTTTTAAAACTTGTATATTCAGCATCATCCTCAAATACAATGAAATGCATATGTATGAAAATAATATGCCATCTATCAAAGAGGTGATAAATAGCATATGTAAATTTAGTGTAATATAGTAATCATGTCATGCTCGGATCCATTTTTTTTAAATATATTTTGAATGTTTTTTTATTCACTTGATTTTTTAGTTTTTTTTTTTGTAGTTTTTAGTATTTGGAATTAGTGCTCATAAATTGGTCAGTAGGTCATCCTCGTGGGATTGAAGTTGATATGTCCTAGATTGTCCTTGAGATTATATAATCACATTTCTTCTTCTTCCACTATCTCTAATTGGTAATATTTGGTGCTTTTTGTTATCTTTGGATTTTTTCCCTTTCAATGAGTATCATTTTCAGTATGTTGAATCCTGATTATAATTTCTCCATGTGTGAAGGAAATGTATTGATATGTTTTATACATTGTAACCTACATAAGATATAATCATTCCAATTGTAATGTGTGTGTCAAGTGGGTGGTAGAAGTTTTCACCCATACACATGTATCAATGGCATTTGAACCATATGCAATCAATATGGTAATATGTCCTAGGAATACACCATGATGCAGGTGGAATATGTATTTAATGTTGAGCCCCAAGTGTTGTAAGAATGTGTTAGTACTTAAATTTTGGAGTTGGTCTTCCTCAATTTGAATTTTTTGTTGATATGCACTTTATATATATATATATATATATATATATATATATATATATATATATATGATGTAATAGTCAAAGCCTCATGTCAAGGACTTTTTCTTCTTGTTATAGTTGTAGATGATGTTTTTATAGAGCTTGGTGTGAGTGGTTCCTATTGATTCTATATTACCTTAATAATGCCTTCATTATCATATATTTGAATCTTCTTTTATAATTTATCACAATGATCGATGTCATGTCATGTGCTTTTATGATAATCATAATATGGTTTTAGTTCTTCATGTGAGAAATGTCCCACAAGTCAATGCCTCTAGTAGATGATAATGTGATGAGATTATGATCAAGTAATATTTGGAATATTGTTCTTGGTTTATATTGAATATTTATTACATACAATGTTGTTGGAGTTTTTATATATGGCATCTCCACATTATTTACTAAAATGTATGATTCCTTATTTTTCCAAGTCATGTTTGACTTTAGTATCACTTATGCTTGATGTGAGATAATATTATGACTATTGTTTCTATTTATAATGTATTGATGATTTATCATTTTTCCCTTTCCTTGATTAAAATATCTTCCTTATGAAATACAACAATTGTTTTGACTTCCTTATGTGGGATTTATTATTGTAAATTAATGTTTTCATATGCCGGTTGTGTATAAGAATAACATTCCATTCAACCACTTCACCCAACATCACCATTTGATATTGGATTACTTATACAAAACTAGGGTTTGATTATACAAGTGCATTTGTGTGATTCCAAAGGTGATTGAATTCATAAAGGGTTAAGTTGAATTAACCTTGGTCAATCCCTATTGATTGACCAAGTGTTGTAATACATTTTTAATACTCTAAAGAGACGTCAATATTGAATGTAGTTATATCACTAATGTGTATGTGTGTAATTGTGGATGAAAGTATAGATTGTATTTATCCTATCTTTCCCTTAGTATAAACACGCATATGTAATTTTACTTTTACAAACATTAGATTCAGTTTCAATAATTTAATACGTCCAATATTTAATCTTTTCTAGCTCTTGATATTGAAAAGTGATTTCCTTGAAATACCTTATAATGACTCTGTATATATATCAGCCTCTAAATTTTAACAAAGAACTTAGTGGTGTGAAAAGCTAAGAAAAGAAACTAAAACATGCCCAAACAATGACCATTATGTAAAACATGCCCAAAAATAATTCAAAAAGACAATTGGGTTAGTCATATCATATTTGGTCAATACTAATTGTAAATGGTGGAATTAATATGAGGCCTAAAAATACTCTACAATGAAATAAATGAATGGATATATCTATAATATGAAAATAAAGGTGACAATGACAGGACATATGTGTCACATAGCCAAATAGTGTTATCAAGACATCTAAAAGACCAAAAGAGATATGCCACTAATTACTTAGTTCATAGTTTGAGATCCATACATGCAAGGTTGCTTAAAGGCATTTTGAAATAAGGCTTATACTAGATCTATATATCTACACCTTTTAATTCTGTAGTAGAAGATGTCATTTTTTCTGAACTCTTTACAATTTGGTTTCTTGGAAGGATTGAATTATTATGTTACTTAGGCTCATAAGGCTTCTATAGAGAAACAAATAGAGAGATGTATAATGTAAAAACTAATGACAAAGGAAATGGAGATGAATAAAGTAATTGAGAAGATTTGATGGTTGAAAAAGTGTGATGAAATATTAGGCCTTGTCATCATGAATGTGTTACATGAAATTTATTTTTACAAAAAGGCTTTAACACCCTTAGTGAAAATTAGGAAATGTTTGAGCATATCTTATTCAAATTCTAGGAGATAAGTAGGACACAACACCTTCAATAATAATCTAGATATGTTTAATACTTGTGCAAAATCTATATGAGATAATATGTGAAGAATCAAGAGAGAGATAGAGATAATATAAATGTAACAAAACGTTTTAACAATCTACATTTTTTATACATAATATGCTCTTGAGAAATATTTAATGTTATCAATCTTCCATATTGGTTTATATCTAAAGATATAAATGTGTATACATATATTAAAAAAATCAAGAAGAAATACAAAAACATTTATAATATTAAAAATAGATGAGATTATATGTGTGACCCTTCTCCTTCTGATGATATAGATGATCGATGTTAGATGTGTAATGCTTAAATTTTGGTGAAGGTAGGAGTTACCCCACAACGTCTAAGTATTTGATACTTATTCACTCCATGGGTATATAAATAGAGGCATTAGGTTTTTAGTACTAAATATTACCATATGGTGTAAATTTTCATTGGTAATGTGGTGCAGAGGTGTGTAGGGAATTGAAGGATCCATTAGTGGGTATCAAAAAAAATTTAAAGAAAACATGAATGATACCATGCCTAATTTTCACAAACATAATTAAGTCACTAAAAAAGTGTATGTGACATCTATTTGATATGGATTTATGATCTTTACAGTATTGAAAACCTTGGTAGGTGGTTTTGGAGTATTTCAAACCATTGAACATGATCCACAATCACCACAAGTTTTGATAATTATCTTATTGGTATAACTAGAACTATTTTAAATATATGATCATCAAGTATCAAATTATTTGGTAAATCAAATGTTATATGATGCCAGAAACATGGGAATGCACTAATCAAATCGAATCCAATATATTTTCATTAAACTTGGGATGCATTATCTAAATTTGAATTTTTAAGGACTCAATTTTT
The DNA here is from genome assembly GCA_037957365.1 of Torreya grandis. Lineage (NCBI taxonomy): Eukaryota > Viridiplantae > Streptophyta > Pinopsida > Cupressales > Taxaceae > Torreya > Torreya grandis. Next base: position 2,166,921 of record JARHVA010001506.1, read on the forward strand.
TTTTTTAGATAAATAATAAGACATGCTATTTGTTCTCTAAATTTTATCCAAGCTATTAAATCCTTAATCTATATTTGTCTCAACATTTCAATATACTAGACATATATTTAATAAGTATTATTAAATTCCCTCATTTGAAGATTTTTTATAACACCTCATCAACAAGTGGGACAAAGTCATCCCCATGGGGATAGTAAAGTAGACAAATAATATAATACTTGTCAAAATATTACCTTAAAAACATAAATAAAAAGGTAAAAACTATTTGTAGAGTTCCAATAGTACCCAAGCCAAATCAACTAGTGATATATCTTCCTCTTCACCACTACAACTCAATCCAAAATAATGAAAAATGTTAGGACATTATCTTACTAAAAGGTGTTTTGAATATTAGGTTTATAATGGGGGAATGCCACTATGTACTAGTGAGTAAAAAGAAAAAGAAAAATCAAGATATAGAAAAATATGGTAAATAATAGTAATCATATCTACCCAAATGATGAGATATTGAATGAAAGTACTAAGAAACAATTTAATAATAAATAACAATGGAAATAGATGGAAAGAATACTAAATCAAACACATTTAGGCATTGTAGCTAAATTATGAGAATAGGAATAGAATATCAAATTGGCACATAAGGTCTTCTGAGAATGGAATTTTAAAAAATGATAAAATTGGTACAATGTTGAGTTTGACCTACTGAAAATTGTGGAGTGGACAATTCTAGCCTCTACATATTTTCAAGTCCTGTAAATGTTTGGGTCTCTTTGAAGGTGGATAACACATAATATTTTGGATTCACTTCAATAAATTGATGACAATAATTGATTTATTTTATTCACGTTTTTAATTTTATATAGTTATTCATGATTTCCTAATAGGAATAGAATGTGCAAGATAGTTGGCTTGGAAGTGTATTGGGAAATTACATCCCACATATTTTTAATAAGAGATTAATGTAGTTATAGAGCTTGCGAGTGAATCCAAATACAAAAGAGATACATGACATTACATTCACTCCATAGATAATCAAATACACTTATATACTTCACTATGACCTACTCTTGGTAAAAGATGTGATGGCACAAAACTTTAATAAGTGTTGATTCAATGTAGGATCAATGTGTAGACTCATTGGAAAATGTACAAAAATCCTAATATGGGTTGATGATTATGCTTGAAAGACATGTCTTGTAATATATATGTATGTCCAGTTCTTTATATGAAATAGATATGGGTATATATGTTTATATAATCCTATATAGGATGCTTTGTACAAATGGCAACCCTAGGAGATAGTGAAAAATGTTAATGAACATGTGAGTAATTAGTCTAGGATGCCAATGAAATGAAGATGGTTACATTTAAAAAATCATTGATTAGAGCCTAGTTAGACATTTTGAACCATTTATTATGAAGTTAAAATTAAAAATGGTCAAAATAGAGATTAGGATAAATAGAGGATGGATGAATAGAATCCTATAGTTAAAAACTACCAAATGTAAGGTGTTAATGAGATCTAGATGAATCAATGCTGATGAGAGTAAAATATGGGATAATTTTTTTTATAAAAATAGATGAATAGAAAAAATGAAGTGTGGTAAAACATGGAATAAATGAGATATAAAATGATTTTTTACCATAAATAGGTGTCAACATAATGCCCCACTTTGATGTGTGTGAAAATACATGATTTCATTAATGTAAAAAAATTGAAGCACATACATCAACATCACCTAAGGAATTGAACAATGAAGAATATGGATGCTTAGGATAGGCTCACTCAAATCCTGGTGATAATGGACATGTTGTACCTAAGAATTCATTATATAGAGTTGTAGAACTAAAATTTGGCCACTTTCATGCCTAAACTAGGATTAAGTTCAATTTCTAGAAATGATGCATTTTAATCATAGAAATCATCTAAATTTCCCAAATTCACTCGCATAAGAGATTTAACTACCCAAAAATGTGGTGATTCTATCTTATTTGATGTATTATCCTATATTCACCAAAAGCATAGTTCAGTTTTAACCCTAGTCAAATTATAACCTAGTAATTTGACACTTTTGACCTATCAAGCTATTAATTCATAACATTTAAAAAAAATTAAAAATACAAAAATCACTAAGAAAGATTAATTGCATTAAAAATATTAATTAACTTGCCTAAACAAAAATTCCAAATCAAATTAATGAATTTCATTTACCAATAAATGTTTTTAAGCCAAATATGAATTCAAAAGGTTAAAGGATCAAATAAAGTGATTTATTATCTCCTAAATATTCCAAAAATATGAGTCACACCTCACAAATATATCAAGCGAGTTGTCATATCTCAAAAATATCTAAAATTAAGGTGTCAAGATTTAATGAATGCTTTGACCCAACCCAAGGTTACCCTGACTCAACCTAGGTTAATTTAGACTTAGCCCAAGTTAGAATTTAACCTAACCTCCCTAGGGTTAGAATTAGTTATTTGAGATATAAATATAAGTGACCACACCATGTGTCAAAAATATTTTATTTGTAAAGTTATTATATTGAAATACCTTCTTGAAGCATTTGAGAGTAGTGTCATAATGCTTAATTTATGCCAAGCTTTACAACAAGCCACAAGTGACTATTGGAGAGATGCTACCACCATGGAAGAGCATTGTGTTAGAAGACTCAAATAATCATAGGCTGAGCATGAACATCCTTATGCCAACAAGTAAGCATCAAATTTGATAAAGGAAATAAGAAATTTATATTATCTTTATCTCTATTTTGTGATCTTGATTATTATGTTATGTTCTCCCTAATTCTTAGGAAAGAGTGTTTAGTCCCAGTGTGTTGTTATGTTTGATTTTTGTCACTTGGACTAACAAGGGATTAATATACATATTATTTACTCTTCAAAAACCTAAGGTACATAATGGCATGCCCAATGTAATCATGCATCCTGTATGGCCAAGTAGAATGGTATGTTAACCTTAGTTTTACTAACAAATGCATTTAATTCTTTAAGTTTAGAGTTTTAGCCTTGAAATATATGTCATTTTTTTGAGTAATTGGTGGATTGTCCCTATGTAACAAGATATTATCCATTATCATGCTTGTTTATGATTTTTATTTGTGAAAAAATGCAATTTTTGTAATGGCGACTTTGACATGATAAATAGTGGCTTTGACATACTAAACGACAGCTTCACTCTGCAAAATTGGTGGCTTTAATCCTATTGAATGGAAGCTTTACCAAGAAAACTTACTCTTCATTTAATTATTTTATATCTTATTTTGGTGGCTTCACCTGACCCAAATGGTGGATTCTCCTATTAAATGGTGGCTTCACCAAAGTTTCTCTCTATGTCTATGTTTTTAGGAAATTAGCAACTTCACCCTGCTAAATGGTGGCTTTGCTCTTTTTTTTTACAAAACTCAAGTGTTCAAAATGGATTATTATTTACTCACTTGATTTTTGGATTCTAGGCAAGCAAAACCCCTAAAATTTTATAGGGCCTAAGGTGGAGAGATAAAAGTTTAAGCATGATTAAAATATCACATACATTTGGTTTAGTGCTTAAAATCCACTTAATCAGACTTGAATTTTAGTTTTTGAAGTTTTTACAAGTGAAAATAATGCCAAGGGCCCAAAATTTTAATCACGCTTTAATTTGCTACTTTTAAAAGAAACATACATTTTGGTTAGAGATCTTAAGAGCTTTTTTAATTTATGTTTATTTTTAGCTATTAGCTTAATTTTAATGTTCATAGTCATTTTTATTTATTTTTGGAAAATTAGAAACTATTGCATGTATGCTCTCCCTATCCCCTTTAGGGAACTTGGGTAACCAAATGTACTTAGTTTGCTGTCATTATTTACAAATTTATGTTATAAATAGTGTCACGTATGCTTTCCCTAAGCTTTGAGTGACTTGGGTGATGTAGAAATGACCTCTAAAGTCTTTCCAAATTATTTTCATGTATTTGTCTCATGGGCAGGAGCCTACTTATCCTTCACATATTATTTAGGGGTGCATTGACCTAGAATCTCCCAGCATCATACCAACCCCACTCCATGGTGGGGTATATTAATTAGGCAAACTGTTGGATGGGATTATGGTGAGTGGTTAGATTGACCATCCCAATGGGGACCTAGTCCATGCGATAGCCAGATATCAAAATTCACTAAGATATACATAAATGAATTTGTTATACCAAGGACTATACCATTGTGTAATAATCTAGGTAGTTTGGACTCAATTGATGTGATTTTACCCTTCTGTTAGCCATATTTGGGACCATTTAGTGTGTTCATGATTTATATATTTTAGTTAAAACCCCACTTACCATGTAATTTATTTCAAAATGCCAAGTTTTCCTCACTCTATGTTCATTCCATGTATCAATGTTTGAGATATAGAGGGGGGAATAAAAACTCTTCCTACACTTGTACTTTATTTTTTAGATTAACACTTAATTCCTCACAAGCATTGGTATATCGATGGAAAATTTAGAAGAAGCTATACACATCCATTTAGTTTTAGATATAAGATGAGTCATTAGTGCTACTTATATTTTTTTATTTACATGTGTGTTTTTATATTAAAATTATTTGTGTTACCGCATCAAAACAAGTCTAAAACTATCATGTTGTTTTCACATCCCTTTAGCCTAAGAGGTGTTACTCTATTTTTTTGTGTCACACTTTTTTCCTTAGAGTTTTATTACAAAACCATTTGTGTTTCTCTTGTTTAAATAGGGCATTATGCTTCTTGTTTCATCTCAAACATTTGCCTTGGACTTTTGAGTCCAAAACCATTGTCATTGCATTTGTTTGAAGGAGTGTTGTTACGCTACCTAAATCATTTCAAATCTCTTATAATATTTGAAATAAAGTTCCAAACTATTGTTATACCTCTCTTGTTTCAAAAATGTAATTACACTTCGCATTTTGTTCTATAACTTTATCCTTAGAACATTCAAGTATTTTTGCATTAAATCAAAAACTTAACATTTTGAAGTGCAAATCCTAAATTAATAAGGTTCACATCAAAGACTCATCTAATTTGGGATTAGGTTGTCTACCTTTTGTGTTTAGATTGTGTTACTTGATTTTATTTCTTATTTTGATCTAAAATACCCCTTACCTTGACCTAATGATTATTTTTTGTTGTGTACCTTGTTTGGAGAGTCCTTTGAGCTAGGTTGTTGCCCCGTGCCTTATTTTAAGTTAGTTGTGTTGAATTTTGAGTGCCCTAATTCCATTGTTCTAAAACGTCTCTTACGAGTCAAGTATTGAGTCTTAGTGAGCCAATTACTAAGTGCCATCTAAGCCAATTTACTTAGTTTAGTTTGTATTCAAGATTAATTTCAAGTTATTTGTTTTTTATTCTAACATATTCTAGACTTGTTTTTTGAATTACAATGATTAAAACCGCCTTTGGGAAAATCATTTTTATCATTTGATCCTAGTTTTTAATTGTTTTACTTTGTCTAGACACTTTTATTATTGATTATAACTACCTTTGAATAGATTGTTTCAGATAAATTGGACTTATGTATAGTCCAACTGAAAAAAATTAATAAGACACCT